>WBMZ01007629.1:115033-245372 GCA_013400975.1 Atrichornis clamosus | reverse complement strand
CCCTCCCCGCGCCCAGCCGCGCTGCCCGGCGGGGCTACGGCCCGGCCCCTGCCCTCCCGGCGCGGGGCAGCGCGGGTCACTGACAAAGGGGCAGCGGCGGAGCTGCCTCCTCCCCGCCCCTCGGCGGCATCCCCCACCCCCTCCGGGACCGCTCCTGATTCGGCGGGGCCCGCTGACAGCGCGGGTCTCCCCTAGATCAGCCCTCACCTGGATATAACCCTGCCGGCCGCTGCCGCCGCGATGACAACTCTGGCCGGAGCTGTCCCCAGGATGATGCGACCCGGGGCCGGGCAGAACTACCCCCGCAGCGGGTTCCCGCTGGAAGGTAAGGCCGCGCCTGGGCTGCTCCCGATCGGGAAAAGGATAATCGCTCCGTGCCGGGACGGTGGGACAAAGCAGCACCCCCCGCCCGCCAGAACCGGCGCACGGAGCACTCCAGGATAGCCGCTTGGTTCTCCCCTGGGCTGTCAGAGCAGGGGTTTGTCCCAGGATGGGCACGGCTTGGGCCGCTGCGGGCCGGCGACTCCGGCCTCGCACCCTGCGAGTGGCCCATCCCGGGAGCGGGGGAAACCGACCGGGAGGTCGGGCAGCGCAGCGGGCCCCGAGTCCGCTCTTTAGCGTAGTGAAGGGCTGTGGTTTGGGAGCCCAAAGTTCGGCAAAAAGTCAGAAAAAAATTAAACTCAAGTAAAACCGATGCGAGTGGAATCGAGAGAAAGTTTAGAATCGTGGGTCGGTACCGGGCCTCTGGGAGTGGCCGCCCTTACCCCAGGTAGCGGCGGTGCGAGAGCTCCGCAGCGTCGGGGACCACCAGGCCCCTGTCCGAGGGAGGACGGGCGGCTGCGGGGGCTCCCACCGTCGCTCCCGGGGCGGCCGAGCCGGGACAGCCCCCGCGCCGCCGGGGAGACCGCGGCCTCCCTCCCACCGCTTCCCTCTTGCCCGCTGGAGTCGGGCGGGCTCTGAAAGCCGGCTCCCGTGCGAGAGCAACAGGTGAAGCCCATGATCGCCGCCCTCCCTTGTCTGCCGGGGCGGTAGCGGGGTCGCCGCGGGAGCCGCGGGCCCCGGGCGCGCTGCGGGGCGGCGGGGCGGGTGGGGGTGAGTTGCCTTATAGAAAAGCAACGACAAGAAAACAGTAACAGCAACAACAACAAAAAAGAGCAGCAGGATCTGAAGAAAACGTTAACGCCATTTACTCCCCTGCCTCCCTTCCCTCCTTTTCTAGTCTCTACCCCTCTAGGCCAGGGCAGAGTCAATCAGCTCGGAGGAGTGTTTATCAATGGCAGGCCTTTACCCAACCATATCCGGCACAAGATAGTGGAGATGGCCCACCATGGCATAAGGCCCTGTGTCATCTCCCGCCAGCTGCGAGTGTCCCACGGCTGCGTCTCCAAAATTCTCTGCAGGTACCAGGAGACGGGCTCCATCCGGCCGGGGGCCATCGGCGGCAGCAAGCCCAAGGTGAGCCCCTCCCGCCCGCCCGGAACCGGGCAAACCCCGGCCGCGGTGGCGGGGAGCGACGTCCGACCGGGACACGGTTTAGGCTGGCCGGCACCGGGGCTTACAGGCGGGACGGTGGCACCCGCGAGGCCCGGGAGCACCGTGCGAGGCCGGGGGTGGGCGCAGACACGCATAGCACCCTCGCTGTGTCCCCGCCTGTTGCTCTCAAATTTCCCGAGGCTTTAGAAAATATTGTTGGAGTTAGTGGCAATCTTTTAATTAAGGAAATGCTATTTTAAAAAAAATCAAACGAAAATAGGGCGAAAAGAGTGGGGTTTTTAGCCCTTGGCTGCCCAGAGCCCCGCGTGCCCCACGCTAATCCCCGCAGGAGCTCAGGCGGGCTCAGTGCTGCGGGACGGACCGGGACGCGATCGGTTCTGTGGCAGAGTGGACACAGCGCGGCGGGATCGGGCCCTCCCCGCTTTCGTTGCAGAGCACAACAAAACGACCTGGATCTCTGTCTGTCTCCTTACTGTGCTTTCTCCTGCTCTGTTTACTTTTTCACCCTGCTCTAAAGCTGCGTGTATTTGTAACTACGCCGCTGAAAAGTTTGTACGAACAATAATGTAGATGAATTTTTTCTTTCCCCCAAGATTAGCCTTCTCCTCCTCCTCCTCCAGGTTTTATTTTCCACTAAAGCGAAGTAAAGGCTTGAGCTTTAATTGGAAATTATTTCTAGATTTTTTCCCCCCCAGCTTTGTTTCTTTTAAAGTAGCGATGCCAGAACTTTTCCTTTCGGTGTTGGGAGAAGAGGTAACTTTATATAAGCGTGTTACTCAAACGTAAGGCTGTTCCCAGACGGGAGGTCGTTCTTTTATTTGATTTTACCT
Source organism: Atrichornis clamosus (assembly GCA_013400975.1). Classification (NCBI taxonomy): domain Eukaryota; kingdom Metazoa; phylum Chordata; class Aves; order Passeriformes; family Menuridae; genus Atrichornis; species Atrichornis clamosus. The sequence goes on along the minus strand of WBMZ01007629.1, from coordinate 243,048 downwards.
TTATTTTAAAATCACGAGGCCACGGAGGAAAAATCCCGGTACTCGAGCCTCTCGGCGTTTTTATTACGCTGGTTTTTGTTCGGCGCTGCAAACTTGGTTCAGCCGAAACTTTACTGACCTGCAGCTGCGCTGCCCGGAGTTCTCCGCTAATCGCGACCCAGAATTTCCACAGGTTTTTCTCGGCCGCATGGCAGCTGGTGCTGCTTAATTCCGGGTTTTCCTTGCGGCGGGCTCGGTCCCACCTTGCCAGTAACCCCGGAGGATTTCCTGGGACGCTTCGTTTAACGCGGGGCGTGTTTGTCTCAGGCTGCCCCGTTATTACCTTCTGTGTTCCCTCTTATTTTACCCTGCCCGTCTTCCCGTGTTTTATAACGGCGTTTCTAAGCGGGGCCGCTGTCGGCTCTCGCTGGCGACGGCGCGGGAGGCTCCGGCCGCCCCGGGGCTTCTGGCGGCGACAGCCCGGGCTCCCCCGGCCGCCCCTGGCCCTACAGACTGTGCCCGCTCGCCTTGTCTTTACTGAAGCAGGTGACGACGCCGGATGTTGAGAAGAAAATCGAGGAATACAAGCGGGAAAACGCGGGCATGTTCAGCTGGGAGATCCGGGACAAGCTGCTGAAGGACGGGGTGTGTGACCGCAACACGGTGCCGTCAGGTACGGGCGGGGGGGGTCGCACACGTCCCTGGGGGTGCGGGGCGGCCCGGGGAGGGCAGCGCGGTACCCGGCTGAGCCCTGTCCCCCCGGGATCCGGGCCCCGGGCCGGTGCCCACGGAACGGTCGGCGTTAGCACGCGGTGCCTCTGGCGCGTCCCGGGAGGATTCCTGTGCTCAGCAGGGTGTTTTCAATTAAATCGCAACTGCATCCCCCTCTCCTCCTCCCGACGCTTCCCCGCCGTCCCCTCCGGGCTGCTGCCGCAGGACGGCTCGGTGCTTGCCGGAGGCCCGGAGCTGGGAAGCAGGAGATGGGGAGCGGCTGCCTGTGCCGGTGGGTTACTTGAAGAATGGGGGGAGGAGGGCACAGTGGAGCCGGAGCAGTAGCTGTGAGGCGTCCACGGACCTTTATCATCCACCACCCGGGCTCGGGGAAAAAGAAATGCTTGGGAGCCTCTGGGCCTGCCCTGGAGTCTGGTGTGGGATGGTGCCCCGTGAAATCCCCGCGGGGAGGGGAGTGGGTGGCTGCTTTCCCGGAGTCCGGAAGGGCAGTGGTCGTGGGAGACGGGCCAATGGCTCTGATGGGGGACTCAGCTCTCTGGCCCGGCCTGACCGTCGCGGGGGGCTGCTGGGGACGAGCCGGTCACAGCTCTGCACTCCCCCCTGAAGTGAGCTCCATCAGCCGCATCCTGAGGAGCAAGTTTGGGAAAGGCGAGGAAGAGGAGGCTGAGCTGGAAAGAAAGGAGGTGGAGGAAGGCGACAAGAAGGCCAAGCACAGCATTGATGGCATCCTCAGTGAAAGAGGTAAAGTCCCATTTCCTGCTGCTCTCTGTGGAGCCTTGGGACAGGCCAGTGCCAGGGCCAGTTGCTGGTGGGTATAACTCCCCTTCTCCCAGAGGTTGTTCTGGGGTCAGTGCAGCAGAAGGTACAGGGCAAGGAGCTAACCCTGATGGTGTGGCTGCCACATCCCATTCCCCCCCTGGAATGAGCCTGCAGTGTGCGGGAATGGCACAGAGTTGGGAACAAAGATGGGAGTCAGTAATAGTTTGGCTTTCAATAACCAGGGAGCAGGGAGAGTTGGAGCTCCCACAGAGCCCCTCGTCACGGCCACGCAGGGGTTCCTTTCCCAAGCCAAGCTAAAGGCCGCAGCTGCATAGAAGAGGCAGTTGAAGCCAAAGGCTTTGGAGCCTTGAGTCTCCACAGTCGTGAACAGGGCAGGGAGCCACATGTTTTGTTTTTTTCTGCTCTTAAAACTGCTGGGAAGAGCATGTGTTGGTGTTTGGCCAGGGACTGCGAGGAGGTTGCAACCTGAACAAGGCGGAGGTGAAGGGCTGCTCCGGGGGGACAGCTGCTGCTCCTGTTGAAGCCGTGCCTGGCTCCCGGCTGGGCCAGGGTGCAGGGCCAGGCAAGGGCCCGGCCAGGCGGCCTCTGTATGGAAGTCGCTGCCCAGCACATGCACAGGCACTGGAGAAGGCGAGACAAAAGTACCAAATGAGCTGGTCAAACATTTGTACAACTTTTCCAGCTTTTACAAAGAAGGCCTTCTATACACAATCTACACTTGGAGATGAACTTGGAAAACAAAGAGGGGGGAGTCCATTGAAACTCACACTTTGGCTTTGCACAGACAAAGCTTCAGCTAGCAGCAGCTTGATGTGAACAAAAGAAGGCAACCTTTTTATAATTCAAGGAGAAAAGAAGAGAAAACAGCCCCACAAAAGACTGAGAAAAGACATTATGGGCTTGCAATGAGGGATGAATTATTCAATGAGCCCCTAATAGCTGATGCTCCATGCAGTTTTATGGACTCTCCATCGTGGAAAAAAATAGCTGGTTTTAGAGAAAAAATGTTTATAGCATTTCTAGGCTTCAAGGGACGTTGGTGCCATTCTAGGACATTTGAAATACTTTCTTTAGCAGTAGGATATGTCCTCATTTTTTAGGAGCAAACCCCTAAACCCTCCCAGAACTTAATTTTCAACTCTGTTATTAAAACTTTCAGGGAAGCCTCATCTACTGCATGTCTGTGTTTGCAAGGATGTGTGCAAGACACACATGCAGAAGATGCTAAGAAAATAAGAGATTTAAAGGCCAGAAGGCACAGTTTGATTGCACGGTCTAGCTGCCCCCATACGATGGATCCAGAGTTTCCTCCAGGATCTCCTTCAACAGAGGGTTGTTCCGAGAGGGATGTGCAGCAACGGAAAAGTAGCTAAATTCAGTGCCACAGTTGTTAAATAACTAGCTTTGCTGCCTTCTTGAATTTCTTGACACAGATTAGAAACAGAAGATAGTAAGCCTTGATAATATCACTGCTTTATGGAACAAAGAGTAATTAATAGAGACAGCAAGAGAAAAAATATTGTTATCAATATAATCCATCCCTCTGTTTCTCTTTGAAACAGTCATCCTGTTGTTAGACTCTCTGCCCTTTAAAGTGGAGCTGCTGATTTGTTATAAATCCGTGTCTGGGTGCATGGCTGCCTCCTGCCAGCCCAGGGGAGCCCCAAAACTCCTGCAGGAAAACCGCTGGGGCTGATTATGCCTTGCTGCAACAGGGGCTCCCTCATGTCTCCCAGCACAGTTGTATGAGGAGGCTGCATTCTGCCTCCCGATGTATCCTCTCCTTCACTTTCTGTGGTTGTGTGTCTTACTTTGTTTGTTTTGAGTTCAATCAGTAGCAATTTTCCCCTTGATTACATGGGGTAGTGTAGCCCTATCCTGCCCTGGGCACGCAGGTTTTTGCTGCATGAACGTGACCGGACAGTTCCGTGGAAACGGCAGCTTTGATAATCCCATCTGTTCGCTGACAGTGGCTGGGAAGGTTTGGCAGTGTGAGGGAGAGTGTGCTCTTCCCCACAGCAACGCCTGCTCCCCTCCCTCACCAGCAAGCTGTTGCTTAATCTCATTACTGGAGTGGCCGGGATGCTGCAGTGCGAGCACGCTGCTGCTCCAGAACACATTTGTTGCCATACTCGTGCCTTACTTGTAGTGTGACAGTATAGGGACAACACCCTGGTGTGATCGTTACAGGAGAAAAATAACCATAAAAGAAGTCCACCACTACTTTCTGTATCTGACCAACAAAAAAAGGTTCTGCTTCAACTCCCATTGCCAGCTGAGGAGCTTTGATTTCACTCCATCTATAAAAATCATCCAGCTCTCTTACTGAAATAACTGGCAGCGCTCCTAAGGACTTTGATGCTGCAGGATCATATTTGCCAGCACCCACCAGCCTGGCCATGAGGGCTGGTGTGGCAGAGGGTGCCCGCTGGCAGTGCATCTCAGATGGCCTTGCCGATGTCCAAGGGTTATCCATGTGCTGTGCAGCAGAACCCTCGTGTGGTAGCTCAGTGCTGAATACTCCGTGTTACAGAGGGATAAAAGTGTGGAGTTTTTGTGCAGTATGAGGCATTTTCATAACTGTTCTCGGGAGCTTGAGGTGTCCCAGAGCGTGGGTGCAAGGGAAGGCTGTGGGATAGGTCAGAATGCAATCCTGAGGCCGAGCCTGAAGCAAAGTGTGGCTCTTCTGCTCGGGAGCACACATTAATGCTGGGCATTTGCTGGCACAGCCTGAAATCCCCTTCACACCGTGGGCCTTTGGGTGGCTCAAGGAGTGGCGTTTTTTCTGAGGACAAGGATAAAAATTGTCATTTTAATGGCAGCTAATTCAAGATTTAGGGAGTACTTAGAGCAGAGTGGGATTAGAGAAAATAGAAATATGATATTTTAAAAAAATGTATGATAGAAACAGTATATCACATGGCTTGGGATTTCTCCCACCACATTTATAAGGGTAGGTAAACTTTTGTATGCCCTGTGTGATTCTGTTTCAGCCTCTCTTCATGGACACTTAGGTATGATTCTCACACTGTTTATAGATGCCACAAGTGCAGCCCTGTACGTGCATTGCAGCGTTTCTGTCAGCATCACCCTCAACACTGATTTTGGGCATATATTTAAAGAAAACCTTGGTTATCAGAGTATGTATCAGGAAGCTGATAGTTCTATAATAGCATATCTGTATTTCTGCATGCGTGATAATTTTTTCTTAAAGGCACAAGCCATAAATAAAGAACATGAGAGAGAAAGTTTTGTGCCTTTATATGGCCCATCAGGGCTTATTTTTAGCATAACCACTACAGAAGAGGGAGTTGCTTGTACCTTTGGTGGGAGTTATGTGTGGCATGGTTTGCTGACTAATCTGATAACTCCCCCTTCATAAAATAGCTGTTGTTTTCTGGCAGAAACCAGTGGCTTTCAGCACTGCACCGATGGGGCGTAGAGCTGCTCCCCGGGCCCGCTGCGAGCGGGCGGCGCGGGCTGGGGCTGGGGCTGGCCCGGGACCCCCCCGCCCGGCCTCAAAGGGGGCCTCTGTTCCCAGCCAGCGGAATTGGCCCCCGGGCCCTGTCCTGGCGGATCCTCCCCCAGTCATGCGCACCCGTCCAAAAAGGGCCCTACTCATCCCAAGCCTCTACCCTTGGCTGTACTGAGAGCAATTCAGGCTACAGCAGACTAAATTGCCTCCTTTATTTTCTTCTTACTTTCATCTTGGACCAAACCCTTCCCCCCTCTCCCTCCCCTTCCTCTTTTCTTTTTTTCTGTGTGCCTGAGGCTCACATTAATACAATTTCGGCACCACCCCTATTTTAGTGTGTGTATGTGGGGAGTTTGAAGGGGTAGAAAAAAAAGGACCTTAGCACAAAAGCCCTGCTCAGCAGCTCGAAAGTTCAAGCTGCTGCTGCCTCTCTAACTGTGTGATGCTTTTCCTGTTTGTGAGTTTTGGGAAACATTTTTGCTTTGTACTGTAATGGAATTAGAGGACAGATGCTGACTGTAAATGGGACACGCGACTACCAGCCCCTAGCTTAAATATTTAGATGCAATGTTACAATTACTGACTTGATGCACAGGCTTTGAAGTGGTGGCACATGATCTAAAGGGTAGCTCAGGCTGGATGGGCTGGCAGATGTTTTGATTAGGGTTGGTCAGTATCATGCAGCCAGTTATTTTTAGATGGTTAAACTAATAAAGGCAGTTTATTAAGGGAGAAGATTAACATGGAGGCACCAGCTATCAGTTTGAGTCATCCCATTCATTTCTGCATCGTAGACTGTTGGGTTAGTGGCTGGAGCACGGGATGAGGCAGATGCTGACTTAGATTTTGGTTGTGATTTTTTAATGCAGAGTTTCTCCTGGTTTTGCTCCAGTGTCCTATCCCAGGGCACAGTGGTGGGAGGACTTATGTGCTGTGTGAAATACTGTTGTGGGCTGAGAAGCACAGTTTGTTCCCCAGCTCAATATTCATGGTAAAGATTCACTTACTGAATGAAATGTGATTGCTGTGGCTGCAGGCAATTATCTTCTTGAGTCTGAAATTTCATACAGTACTTGATATATTTGGTCACTAGCAGGTCTAAAAAAATCAACTCGTGTCACTTGAACAGTAATTTCTGAGGCTCTCAGAGCTGACGAGAAAGTAGTGCCTAATTAAGAAAAACTCCCTAGTGAGTTCAGAATTTGGCTCAAGGCAGAGAGTGCCAACAATATTTTCCTTTTGTCTTTTCCCCTCTCTCTTTCTGCACATCTTAATAGTGAGAATCCAGGCCTGAACAGAAGAGCCAGGTGTTGCACAAGTGCAAATTGATGCCGGTGATGCCACGCAAACCCAGCACAGCTTTGTTTCTTCTGGCTGACTCATCATCACTCTGGGGCTCTGGGCCACTTCCAAATCATTATTCTGAGCTAATAATAATAATAATAATAATAAATAATAATAATAATAATAACTGATAAGCTCAGTGATGAATAATGACCTCACCATCAAGTGAGAGCGTGATGTCACAGCATGCTGAGCATTTTTAGAAAGGTGCTAAATGTTTGAGTTTAGAGTGACTTCAAAGTGGAGTTTGCTCTTCCAGAACTGCCCCGAGCAGCCCATGCCCTCACGTCTTGAAGTGGGGCATTTTGAGGAGAGTGCTAATTGTCAGACTAACTGCAGGCTAATCGTCTGACAAAAGCACTGGTAATATTTCCAGCTGTGGGAAGAAAGGGTGTTAATCTAACAGAGACTCTCTGAAGTAATATATAGATACATCATATCCCTTGCTTGAAATCATGATTTTATTAATGGCTTTGCATGTTTTGCCATCTTAGGGACACTTTCTTCAACTTAAGTGTCAGTGCCTGTTCAAACAGAATTGCTGTGGGCATCCTTTCCAGTTTTTCTAATTGCATATATCTAGAGCAAAGCCAAATGTTATTTTAGCAAATGTCAAGATTGCTTCACACACAGCAGTTGATTAACTTGAATTTGTAGCCAAATTAGCACCTTATTTGTTTGCTTTGAAAATCTTCATCTATTAGACTTACACAGTGCCATTCTGGAAAGGCTGAGAAAAGAAATGTTGTTTGATTTGTTTGGCTGGGACTTGCTCTGAAAATGCGATTTATAGAGACTTTCTAGATTCTCCTATGATTGCAGAATCCTCCACGTCAGCAGGATGTAGTAGAGATCAGGCTTTTCTTGAAACCAGCTCTGTGATGTGCTGAGCAACTGCAGCTCTGAGAGAAATCCTCAGGTTTAGGAGGTACGAGGAGTTTACTCGGTTGGGTGTCAGACCTGCAGTTCTGCAGATGCGGGTAATGGCGAGGAGTCCCACTCAAAGGGCCTATTCATGTGTGTAACGTTACTCACGTGGGCTGGGGCAGGCAGGAATGGGGCCCGAATTTGTTCTATTCTGTTGGTAGAAAGTACCCACTGCACAAGAGTGAGAACTCTAATCCCGAATAGAACTCTGGCAAAACTCTTACTGAGGGCAAGAATCTTTGCGTCTGTGTTTACGCAGAGGTAGTGGTGGAATCATTAGACAGACAGAGGTTTTAATTAGAAAAAAAGCTAATTAGCAATTAATGCTGAAAGTAAAAGCCAATAACGATAAAATCCTTAAAACAAATAATTTCCAATGGCTGATTCTGAATAGTGATTCTCTGTTGTGTCGGTGAAAGATGACACTTTTATCTAACACTTATTTGGGGAACATTTAGTTTGGTTTGGGTTTACTTATCGATAAGGATTGGAACAGGGTTTAGAAGAGGGAAGCCAATAAAGCTGATAGTGATAAATTATCATGAGTCCCCAGAGCTGTGTAATAAAACTGCTTTGGGAAATGAAGCAGAACTACAAAGTGCTCTCTGGTTAATTTAAGAAGAAATTGAGTGAAACGCAAAGCAGTAAATCAGAGCAAGACAGTCAACGTGAATTTCTCCATGTAAATGTCACTTTAAATCCTATGCAGCCAACACATGTGGCCAGAGAAGGAACAAATACAGAAATAAAAATGCAGGATACTTCCAAGTGCTCCCCAAACACTGAGCTCTCTGGCTAATAAAAATGATGTACAGTAATGTAATTCACCACAAGACCTTGTTTAGTGTAGTGTGAGTGTGGCATTTTGCTTTACTTGCCCTGGAGTACTCCTGCCCCATGCTGTTAAACTAATTCAGTTTAAATCACTCTGCCCAGAAAAAAAAGTGAAGCCTAATGAAATTAAAAGTCACTGAGGACACATTAGAGTTAAAGTGTGTCATGTGCTGAGATTATTTAGTTAGGGGAGTTTGATGTAATTGTTGACAGGTCATTTATTCATCCTAGTAAATAAAGATTCACGAACTATTAAGAATGTGCATATATAACTAGTAAGACAGTAAAAGGCAATTAAGCAGTCAGTTTAATGTCTTATCTTGCTGGTTGCCCTACAGTTGTTTTACAACCAGGAATTAAAATTTGAAAAGAAAGTTTTCAGTGTCCCTGGCCAAATATTGATTAAGTAGTTGTTTGCTGATGCTATTGTGGCACATAAAAAGGCCAGTGGTTCTGCCCCTTGTTGTTCATCTTCCATTGTTGGTGATTCTTAACCTCAGAGATCAAAGGAGGATCATTTCAGTTTATCTGTCTTGGAAAATCCTTCTTTGCTCCTAAACCCGTATGGATTAATGGCCAAATTGTCTTTAATGAGATGTGAAATTTGAATGGAATCCTTATTTTGCATGGTCTGTTGCATGTATACACTGTATGCTCTTACAATTTTGTGGGGTTTTCTTCTTTAGCATTACTGGATTTGATTTTGTTTTAATCACTTTATTTTTCATATACAGTGTGTTGAAATTTTACTATTGTAGCAGGTAAAATACAATGTATTTAACTGAATTTTACTCAAACTAATTTTGTTGCATGTAATCTTTTTGATGAGTGTAGCCTAAAGCGAAAAAAAAAGGCTGTCTTTGTATACCAAATAACATCGGAGATAAATAGACCAGGGCTACCAGTAAAAGAAAGGGAGCTTGAGAAGCTAGTCCGTTCTCCAGATTGGGCTCTCAGAATAAAGGGGACACAAATAAGCTTGAGACATTTCTTTGGTCATTTTCTTCAGCTTGGATTTTACTGACCCTGCTTGCCTCAGCTGGGATAGCTCTGCTGTCCTTTCTCAAAAAAAGGGGGAAGTCTGATCAACCAGGCTGTGCAGAAAGCGAGCAGGAGTCCTTCAGAATAATCCCTTGATGCATGGCAGAAAACTATGCTTATTTCAGAGATAGTAAAATATGTCCCACCACATCCTCAGCAGAAGAGGCTGTGCTATCTGGGTGTCCGATGTTGGCTTGTAATGATGATAATTGTAATTATGATATGAAGTTTCATCTGAACTGTAAAGTATGTGAGTGTTAGATCCAGATCCCACTGCATCCACTGGACACAGAAATTTGGCTTCACAAACAGCAGTAAGAAGCCTGGTAAAGCCACAAAGCCTCTCCTGGTATTGCATAGATTTTTAGATGGTTGAGCCCCTCTGCTGTTGTGACAAACAGCACGGTAAAGGCCTAAGACAGAATTTTTTAAATCATAATTTTCTCATTCCCTTTCTTAAATACACTCTGTTTCCACTCCGTCTGATTACCTCTGATTAAAACATGAGTCTGTGCATACTTTATATGTAGGCAACTACTTTAGGAGACATTTTGTCCCAGACTAAGAGCTAACACTGAAAGCATTTTAGATACAAATTTTCCTTAAAGTCCATGAACTTAACTTTTTTGTTTCCATGGAAAGCTGTGGTGAGCACAGTGATATCCATTCTACCTTTTGATTTTTTTAAAATGAATATTTGTCTGGTTGCAGACTTTCTGCCAAACATGATCAATGTTTATATCTTGCACAAGCCCATATAAGGACCAGTCTTAAGGATTTTTATATTTATGATATGCCTCATGTTGAATGTCTGATCTAAAAATGACTATGTAGTAATCTCTTTATCAGATATAATGTCACATAGATCGCTGTGGTTTGAACAGTATGAGGAATAAACTATCTGTGGCTGGCGTTTCTGCAAGTAGACAGCTTATGCAGCCCCTGTCAAATCTTATTCACCTTACTTAAATGAGTAGGGCTGTTCATGCCAATATAATCGGTGTATCTTCCACGTACTAGCCCAGATTAGCAATAACAACCACAGTTCTTTTGGCAAAATTACTCCTCACGTTGTTACAAATGTAACCAGTGAAATACTCATATCCCCTGCGAGGCAGTAGCACCAGCCATGCTCTGTGTAACCAAAGTGTGCTTAAAACTGCTTTCCATCTCTGTCTTTAACTGTCTCAGAGAGGATGGAGATGAATATAGACAGGCTTTATAGAAACCAGCCTAGTGGAGTAGCAGGGAATGTTTCCACAGAAAATCCATTTTTACTGAAGGTGGTGTGGCAGGACTTCCTTTTCATTTTGACCTGAGCACTGGTTTCTTGATCTGGTGTGAAGTGCTGAAGGGTCAGAGCGTGAGGTGGGGGGATCTGTGTCTCAGTAAATACTCTGACACCTACCCAGCCCCTCCTGTCAGGCGGAGTGGTGAGAAAAAGCCTGCACAGAACTAGCTGGAAGTCAGGCTTCAGCTGGTTTCATGAACAGCAAAAATAAGTTGTTTCCAGAAAGAAGGTGTTTTGACAGAAAAAAGGGAAGTAGAAAATATTTAGCTAAAGAAATTTGAAAATAGGCACATGAAATGCACTGTTTTGCCATTTTCACAATGAAATCCTGAAAATACAGATTTTGAAAAAAACCAAAATCTCTGGAATTTCATATGCCAAGGTATATGTCATGATTAACTTCACTGCAGATGGTGAACTGATGCTGGCGTGTGAGTGAATGCTGAATTAGATTATCAGTTTTTACATAGAAGAAGGGAAACTTCCAAACAGCTACCAGCTAAGGAGTGATGATTTAAGTGAGCAGTCATCAGATCTTTATGGTGCAATATTATGGATGGAGGTCTACAAAATTCTTCTGTAGATTTTTAACACGTGGTACAGAGAAAGACACCGTATGCACCTCTGTTGCTGCCCACTGTAGCTGTTCCCTGTATGGTATACGACCTAACTGTGTTCTTTGCTGCTGCCTGTGGAACTGGGAAAGAATAGAAGAAAACATTTAGGAATCTATTTAGAAGATTGTACAATAGATGTCACAGTTAGGAAAAAGCCCTGTGGGTTCATCCCTGGTTTAGCACAGTTGATTTGACCTGCTTTCTTTTAAACCAACAGGCTCAAGCAAAAATGCTCGAATATTTGGCAGCTATACAAAAAACCACACAAACCCCTGTTGCTGTAGTACCCACAACTTGTTTTCCAACAAATACAGTGTTGCCTTTTGCAAACCCCTTCAAACTAACTGCTTGTCCACCTCTTCTGAACAACACCGAGACTGGCGTGAGCTGCGTGTTGTGTACACTGGGGCAGGGACTCAAGCAGCCAGAAGTATTGCAGGCTGTCAGGATGCTCACACTTGCTGGTGAAAATGCAAAATGGCCGCACACAGCAGACATTTAAAAAAATCTTTTTATTATTCCTTTCTCTATGTTTAAAAAGTTTCTTGAGACCCAGTTGTATTGTCATTTACATCTGAACAGTCCTGTCCTCTCAGCAGGGTTGTGCAGGTTAGTTAGCATTGATTTTGGCTATTTATGAACGTTTAATTACATTACAGATTTGAGGGAACACCTTCACTTTCTCAGACTTAGCAAGGCCTTAGCTAAACATCTATTTTTGTTGGAGAGGAAGAGATCTGACATGGCAAGCAAGCACAGTTAAAATGCTGCAAGCACAGTAAATTTTAAAAGGCTGCTTTAGAGAATGGCACTTAATTTTTCTAACACATGTTTTAGCAAAAAAAAGGCAAACAACCCCCCCTGGTTCTCTGCTGTAGGGAGCTCTGTAACCAATCTGCTCCACCAGGCCTGGCAGGGTGGGAGGCAGGGCTGCTCCTTCCCTCTGATTTCTGGCTCCTCCCTGGCTGAAGGGTATCAGAAGGGGAGGTACTCTCTTGTCCCTCCAGACAACATTCCTGCCCTCAACCTTTGATCCTAATCAACACAGCAGATGAAATTTTCGGAAGGACTCCTAATTGAATGGTTGTCAAACCCTACACTATGAGGAGTGTAAAGAGGATTTGTCCCCAAGCTCTTCGAGGTCACTTGGCCAAGGAAGAAAAAACACACCAGAATTCAAAGTTGCTGTACTTCTCCTGTATTGGCAGTTGAAAAGATGGAGTGATGATTGATGACATAAATATTTCTCTTAATCTGACATCGGGAACAGACTTGTCAGCCCTGGAAGAGTAAATCAGAGACAAAAATTTAGAGTGAGTATTAAAAGAATCCTAAATATATTGACTGAGTCCTGATAATGGTATCTATAAATAAATAAAACACCCCAGAAAAGTACTATGAGGGGGGAAAAAAAAGATCCTCCAGGTGATCAGAGTGGAGAAGGGACTCACCTGTTCCTAATTTTGAGTGTTACCACGTGGAAAAGTCACTCCATTAAAGAAATAGGCCAGCTGGTGCTCATTTTTTGACCACTGGCTAACAGAGGGAGGGGGGCTGTAGGATGGCAGGTTTCCCAGCATGGCAAAGGAGGAACTCCTTCGGACGTTCTTCTCTGGTACTCCTCCTGGTTTAGCCTCAGGTATTTTGTGGAGTGCTGTGCATTTCGGGTGCCTTGGGCCCCTTTTCCAGCGCTGGGTTCTTTGGTTAAAAGACCCATTGTGCTGCTCTGAGTGAGAGTCTCAAGCAGTGAGGAGAGTTGTTGTGATTCAGGGCTGGGTGCAGGGCTGGCTCCCAGCCCAGGTGGGAGCTGGTGCTACTCTGTTTCCAACCCAGGAAGCTCCTTGCTCTGCCCTTTTCTTCTGAGGGGCTTGCAAATGATTTAATTAGATTTATTGTAAAGTTTAAAGCTTCCAGAGCAGCGCTGTGTTCCCGAGGTGGAGACGTTGTGGTCACAGCTGTGCTTTGTAGGTGGTGTTTTGCACCTGGGGACATTCAGGTCTTCGAGTGGATGCTTCAGGTCACCGTGATTTGGGCTAAGGGGCCACCCCCCCACTTGCACGGCTGGTGCTGGTTTGCTGCTGTGGGAAAAGGACTGCCAAAGACATCTTTCTATAGGCTTTAATAGTCTTCTGGGCTGAGGTAAGTGTGGTTCTGCATCTCTGAACTGGGGTAAGGGATTTTTTTTAATACCCCTTTTGAGTAGGAAAGGGTGGTTTTGGTGACTAATATGTTTTAAAGTAAGTGATGCCCTTAAACACCAAATTAGAAAATAGTGGTTATGGCAAAATTGGTGCTGGAAGAGTTGGCTTTGGTTTGAAGGGGAACCGGCTGGAGTTGGTACAATTTGCTCTGCATTTCTTGCAGTGACTTCCTGCATTTCCAGTGCCCCCAGCCAGCTGAGATAGGACTGTTCACTCCTCCTTCCCAGTTCGTGGTCTCTGCTGCTCCTGGGTGGTTAAATTTTCTCTTTGTATCTGTTGTGGTTTTCTCTTTTAGTGTGGTGGTTTTTGTCTTTGGTTTGTTTTTTTTTGTGATATTTTCCTCCCTCAATGGTATTTCCAATCTGGTGTCCAGGAATCAGAAGGGTAACGTAGGTTCAGCTGCCGAAACTGCAAATCCAGATGTAATGGTGGCTTAGAATGAAAGCTTTGTGGGTAGGAAGGATTGCAGCCTGTCCTTGGAAGAGTAGTTGGGCTTCCAACCGTTGGGTTTGCAGAGTTGGGGAACGCTAGGGGTTGTTTGTAGGGGGCCGGTGGGTGCCCTCTGGCCCGGTGGCCCACGATGTGGAGCACTTAACGGAGCAGATGCTGCAAGCCCTGGCACAGAGCCTGTGGAGGGGGTGCATTTTGTTGAAGTGGTAAAGACTCCACACCTTTGTTTTCAATACTTTTACTGCTATTGTTTACAGCTAAAGCAGATCAATAACTAGTGCGATCGGGGATTAAGTTCATGAATTCAGAGGTGTTGCCTCAATTTATGTTGAGACTTTGAGCCACGATGTATTTACTGGAGTACAGGAGTAATTGATGCATATTTTTCCTGGTTTTGTTGGGTTTTCCATGAATACCCTGCAATTCTCTCAAATATGTGGTGTGAAAAATATATTTAATAATATATACAAAACTTCATTGGTCCTAAGAGGGTATTCAATGCTTGAAATTTATCTGGTTTTTACTGGGCATGCAGGTCTTGTACTGGTTTATCTTCTACAACTGCTGTGACATTCACTAAAAATATATATTTTCTGGATAGCTGCTTTAAAAGGTTTATTTCTTTTAAAATTAGATTTGTTTTTTACTAATGTATTTGTTACAACAGAAATATGAACTGAGCACAAAAAGGACACAAAAATCATGCTTTAAACATTTTTTTGTTGTGCACTGCCAGTATTTATAGTTTAAAACTGTAGCTTTCCATCTTTATGTAAGAGAATGCATTTCTCAGTGGTGGGTTTTTGTGTTACAGAGGCTGATTAGAAATGAACTACTTTGGTTTGATTTTAAACTTTTGTTAAAAGAAGTCTGTAATTTATTTTATAGGCATTCTTCTTGGCAAAGAGAAATAGTCCAGCAACTTGGACATGAAGTTATGAGCCAAAAAACTGAGGAGCCAGTTGCAGTTGATAGACTGACTTAAACTTGTCAACAGGTCTGAAAAAAAGGTTTTTAGATGTAAAACTGCAATACAACTTGCAGTAAGGCAAGATTTGCTTTCCAGAATTGCTGAAACAAAGAGTTTTTACTGATTTTTAGAGTTTCAGGGAAAATGATATTTTTGCAGTCAATTCTTTAAACAGTAAATGTATAGGTTTTGTTTTGTGTGTTTTTCTCCTTTTTTAACACCACTAATTCCTCTAGTTAATAGTGTCAAGCGTGAGATTCCTCATAAATTTGATAAAAGGCCTATTGAATTTAATAGCAAGACTTTCATTGTCTTTCACGAAATGTGGTCAGATCCTAAACAGAGAAGTTTTTTCTGTATCTCTTTTTTTTCTTTTTCCTTTTCTTTTTTTTCTTCCCCTCCTTTCCTTGAGGGAGAAAAAGTTTTGAGTTCTTCTGAGGAAACTGAGGAATTCTAGCATTCCTGGGCATGCGAGGAGAATACTGATTAGAATCAGGCAGAGAGCAAGCAGGTGCTGAGCATGTTCATTGCTTAACCCCCTGCCCTGCTCCTGCATCCCGGCCTGACCCAGCGCACAGACCCTGCAAATAGCAGCAAGTTGCCAGATGTTGGAGATGTTTTCAGTAGAGTGATTATTCACCAGGTCTTGTCTAAAGCCGGCGAGTTCCTACAATGGTTTTATTTCATGCTTAAAGCTGGGCTGGGTAAGCCATTGGGGACAGTGTTGGGGAAAAATACTCTATTTCTGAGAAGGAGAGCTGGCTGTTCTGTCGCTGACTGCTGTGCGTCTGTGGCATTCCTTTGCAAAAAGTGATACAGGAAAACTAACAAGCAGAGTAGATTGCCTGAGGGGAAAAAGCTGTCTATTTTTTTTTTTTTAATGAACAAAAAAGATTTTTATGGCTTAGAAACAGCACACCCTAAAGAGAGGTGTGTTTAAAAGTTAAGACTCGAAAGCTTTTGTCTGGAGAATAATGTGCTTGGTGTAAAGAGCGGCACAATGGATGTCTTTTCCTCTAGTTATGTATGGACGAGCATCAGTCAGCCAAGGAAGAACTTCAAAGGCCAAAGTGAAAACTTGCTAGGCTCTTTCTATCCTGACAGGTTCTTCTTAAGGTAAGATGGGGAGACCTGTTTGTGCTGGGAACTGGAACTCTCCTCCTGCAGCAGGGGTGGTAATAAATCACGTGCAAACTGAGGTACCCAGCCTCAACTATCTCTGTCTCCAGTTGATTTGCCTTTTTGGAAGTTACTGGACTATCCCAACTCATAAGTCTTTAATTGCTTATTCATAAAAAGGTCTCAAATTCCACTTCTGCCTAGCTGGACAGGCACCATGCCAGATGGAAGAGGAAGGTGATCAATTTCTCTGCCTCAAAAAAAATTCTCATTACTCATATGCTATAATTTGCCTTTAAGGTGAAAAAACAGCCCCAGTGCGTTTCAGTATAAGTAGTCCAAGGATATAACTGCTGTGCATTCAAACAGCAACTGAACTTCATGTCTGCAAGTATGTGTGCAGAATGTCAGGGTTGGTAAAGGGGATGCTTGTATGATAGGAAATGGAAACTCCATACAGCATCCAGAGAAAACTCTTCAACTTGACCTTACACCATCATTTCATTTTGTGAGTTTTAAAATCTTTCTTTTGTCTGGGAATTTATTTACAGGATGTTAAATGCTGCAGTCTAGAGTCATTTATCTAGTTTTAAATTGGGTTTAAGTGGCAGTTTTGGTGTTACCTGTGAGGCTGTGTTCTGGAGGTATGTGAAGAAGTGGCTGCTGCTTTAGCGGGGACTGTGTTTGTCACATCAGGCTTTGTTAAAGGCAGAGACACAACAGAGGAACCAGAGGATGTCTGATGGAGAAAGCAGCTCTTCTGATTTCCCAAGAGCACAAAGCAGAGCAGTCTGTACCACAGCCCTGAACTCTGCTGATGCTCCTGCTCCTGCACACAGGGCTATTTGCTCTCTGGGGAGTGGGGTAGGAAAGGCCAGGCAACTTTTGGAACAAAAGATAAATTGCATCATCTTGACTCTAACACGTGAGAAATGCTGGCACAGGCAAGCGAGCGACCCCTCTGCCAGCCCGTGGCCACGAGCAGTGAGTGAGCATCCGTGAGTGCCACTTGTGCTGCCACGGACCCAGGGGCCGAGCAAAGCTGTGGGAGTAGAGCCCTGGGACTCCTGCCTCGGGAAGTTTGTAGCAGTTTTTCTGAGACTCAAGGTCAAGGAAGGGTCAGGTAGTTTGTTCTCAAAGTGTGTTTGGTGCGAGCCTGTATTTGGGCTTCAGTGCTGCAAAAAGGAGACTGTGGGGTTTCTGCGTGCTTTCTCTGTGTTCCTATCCTGATCATCTAGCTGTGCCAGACTTAAAATGTGTGTCCCTTTCCATGACAGCCCTCATTCATTTAGCTATGCATCAGGCAGGGAAGAAGAACCAGTAATTATGAACAAGCTGGCAGTGCTGTGTTCCAGTAACTGTTTCATGGTGCGTTTGAGTTCATGGCTGCAAGAATGGAAAATAAGTCTTTGGGATGATGTGGAAGATCTCTGTTTGCATGCTCCGTCTCTTGGCTTGAGCCTGTCATACGTGCTCAGGCATCCTTGGCTTCAGTCAGGCTGTTTGAAGGAAATGGGGTTTCTCTTAGGGTCAGGTTCAAAATAAATGATTTGCCCACAGCGGTAGCAGTTGTGATAGGAGTGCATTGCATGACTTATCCACACAGAGTCTGTGGCTGCTTTGAAGCCATCAGTGGAAGCTAACAGAAAAGCCAGCTTAGTGTTGGCTGTTTTGAATTTTCTGTACAAGGGTTTGCACACCTATTGAGGAGAACTTCTGAGGAAAAAAATCTATAAGTGAAAAAATGGTGGGTTACCACTGCATTAATGATTTCAGGTGAGTTCAACTTCATTGCTGAGAGAGTTTTAGTTAGCAAAGCAAAGGGGTGTTTCACAGAATAAAGATATGTGCAGCTGGGGAAAATTGTCATTTGAAGTAATGATACTTTAAAATAATTTTCAAATGTGCAATACTGCAACCAATTCATTTTTTTTTACTTTCAGCATAATACAATGCCATGTAACTCTGAAAATCAAGTCTATGAACAATTGCTTACAATGAATTTGATCTTTCATTTTGGGAAAAGGATGAAAGCATAGGATTTAGACTTGAATTCGGTAGAGTGTTTTCAGCAGGATTTTAGTTTTTAAAAAATAAAGGAAAAGAATATTTTGGATTTTGGTTCTGTTGTGGAGTGACAGTCCTAGAGCTTTAGTGGGAATTGGATAATAGTTGTTATTTTGCATCAGCTGTAGAGAGCTTAAAACATTTGGAAAATGAGAGAATTTGGTTCCCACTTGCATGGAACATTTTTAGACTCTTGCAATTTGAATGTAACATTTTTGACCATGGTAATGTCTCTGTGTTGTCATCTCCAAAGTGCTTATTTTTATAAAATAATAAATATCCTTTGACTTCCCTAGTGGAAAAGTTCTAGATAAATTCAGGGTATAAGTTTTACTCTATTCCTTCTCCAAATTTAAAGCACTCTCTATTTGCTAGAGATTGAGATGTGGAAAAGTTGAGAACCAGGAGAGAATCTTATTTTGCTGCCACTTTTCATCAGAAGTTCATCGCTCATGGAGTGCTGCAGTCACTTGTAGAATGAATCTTTACAGGTATCAAAATAGAGTTCAAACCTGAAAATTTGTCTGGCAAGTTTCTGTTACACAAATATTCAGGAGGCATTTGGGCCTTTATCTGTCTCTGTCCCTGATTGTGTGGGGAGGAGGGCTGGGTAAGGAGCTCAGCATCAGGTTCAGTGCACTTAGATTCAGCCACAATTACCTCCTTTTTCCTGTATGTTTCCACAGTTGCTGTCTATCCCTGATTTGAATTTTAATAAAGTAACAATTTTTAACCTCCTTTTGTTGCTTTGCTAGGTTATGAAGAGTAAATCAACATAATCTGAGATGCTGATCTAATTGCTCTTGTGGAACAACCAATAGTGGATTGAGGCATAACAAATTTGTACTTTCAGGTAGATTTTCCAATGAACAGTCAGGAAATAGTGCCATAGTATAGAATATGTTTTTAGATCAGATTCTGGACCTGGCATCAAATTTGATGCCTGCTGGCATTGAATCAGAGTGGTTTCTTTGTTGAAGTCCCTTGATTTCCAGCAATGTAAGAGAGATCCTAATCTGACTAATGGGTAATTCTGTAGTTTGAATAACTGGGGACTTTTTCCTGAGCAAAGGCATGTAGAATGTACTGCCAGCTTTTGGATTATCTGTGTTGTAAACTGAAATTGTTTTTCTAATTTTCTTTGGGGATAGTAGTAGCTGTTTATAGAGAATCTTATTCTATTTAATAATATAAACCAAGTTATGGAATGAACAATACCATGCTTTGGGGAAAATGTAAAGATTTCTGGTCACTTTTAATATAGCTTTTGTAAGAAGGTGGTAAAGCACACTTTAGTCTGAGGTTAGTGTCTAGTGATGTTAGTCTCCTGAGTGGATTATTAAGAAATATTGCAGATCTTAAGGAATGATGTTCAGTAACTTCTGCTTGTTGTGTGTGTGTCACGTTTCACACACACAAGTGTACAGATGTGTGCTGCAGATACACATGAACTGAAGTTGGGGCAGAGCTAGGTCTGACCAGGCACATTGCTTGTGCAGCCAGAAGAAAATCATGTCCTTGGTACAAAAGATGAGTTTGTAATGCTTTAAGCAAAGCTGTATCTCTTTTTATTAGTAAAAGAATGCAAATGGAGGATTTTATGCACATAAGAAACATTTCTCTTACAGTTCAGAGAGCTTGCTGTCAGCATCCATTAAAGTTTCCAAATTAAAATAAAAATAAAACAAACAAGCAACAGAGCAACAAACAACCCACCCCAACCCTTGATTTTCAAACAAACCCAATCCTATGAATCTGCTCTGTGTGGCAGACAATTTAGTAACTAGGTTATATCCTCAAGACATTCCTCTGGCACCCCTCCATGTGAGCACTGCTAATATCCTTGGAACTACTTTGTGCTATTGTCTTTCTAAGTACTGTTTGGAGGTTGTGCTGGTCTGGACATCTCAGAACTGTTTTCTGCTGGGAAGATCCAAATCCATTGAACACGAAACTCCGTCAAATCATGACAATTATGGCAACATTTGGTTCTAAAGAAAACAAAAGGAAGAATTCAGGCTACATAAAATCACTCCTTTCAACATTTTGCAGAACTAAATATTTTTGTTGTCAGTTTTTAAATTCTGTTTCTAATTAAAAAAAAAAGTTTACTCTTATAAAATGGATATTAAAGACCTGATTATTTTTCTGTTGTTACTGCTTTTGAGATGAAATGAATGTATGTTAAAGGAATTTTCCTCTGCAGTTTTCTACTGTTGAGACATATTCCGATTTCTCTTAAGCAGAAGGAAAACAAACGCCGAGATCCTCAAATTCTTTGGGGACCGGAGTTTCTCACTCCACAAAGTGTCCTTCAGAGGGCTGACTGAGAAGAAATGTCAGAAATAATATCTTCACTTTTTTTCCCCCATCCAGACTCTGACTCACACAGGTCAGTTAGTCCGTGGGATGTGAAGTTGGCAGCCTCTGGTAGGATGGAGTGGAGAAGCAGTTTTTGTGGTGGTGGTTTCCCGCAGGGCTGCTGTGCACAGGGAGAGCAGCACCAGAGCCAGCAGGAAGGACCTGGAGTATTAGCTCTGACTTCACCAGCTGGGACAGTCCCTCAGAGTAAAAGAGGCTGTCACAGCAAACAGTAGGAGTACTCATTTTTACTAGAGCAACATGTTTTCCCCACCCGTGAAGTGTTAGTATTGAGTAAATTTGGTTTGCACTTAGTTTAAAAAGGAGTGCTTTATGCAATAACTTCAATGCTTTTTTCAGTTTGTTTTGCAGACTTTTGTTAATTTAAAATCATAGGAGCTGTTCAGGGAAATAGCAGACAATTTAGCAGCAAAGCAGTTAATTATAACTATGCAGTGGTTTGAAATAGAGACATGAATATTAATTCTTTTGAAGCTGCTTGACGTATAAGCTGAGTTTGATTGGGGCTGCTTCTTTCTCCCTTTAGCATTCCTTCATTTTTTCATTCTTTTGTCCACTTGACACACAGCCTCTCTAAAGTGGTTCTGCAGAAACTGTTGGCATGATCCCTGAACTGTTTCTCCATGGAGTAAATTGCTCCCCCAGTGCATAGCCTGACTTTTAATTAAAAGATTTGTCTACGCTGTTTCAAACAGATGAAGAAATAGCTGTTCGTGTAAAGGTATGCGTGAAAAGATGGTCTTTGGTACTGACAGTACTGAGCAGCTCTGTGGCTTTTGGGTACTGGGTATAAACAGGCTTGTGGGAAGAAGGATTTACAGTTTTTTGCTTTAGGAAGATTTCTGTGTCTGCCAGAAGTTTTCAGTGAGGTTATATTCAGTGCTATTGAAATTTAAATACAGGCTGAGAAAAGAGTTTTGTTTATTAACTCAAGTTATGGGTGCTGTCAGTCTTCTGCAGTGGGGGGGAAAAAAGGAAAGAAAGGTGTAACTTTAAGCACACACTGATTTGTTCTTATTACATAACAAAAGTCTATTTCTTTATCATGTTATCATTCAGTTAATAAAAATTAGCTACAATAACAGCATCAACTTAGAAACCCCTCAAAGTCCAGGGGATTTTCTTTCACAATGAACATGAATACTGTTCAGAAATACAAACAGTCAAAGGATAACTTTAGGTCTGAAAGAGAAACCTGGCAAGGGTAATTGAATAAGCCTGGATCTCCTGAATATGTCATGGTGAGTGCAGTCAACATGTCATAATTAGGTTTATTGAGGGCCATTCCAACAATCTGCTTCTATTCTTCCTGCCTTATTGTCCACAGCTAGGCAAATAGCCAGGGGACAAAAGGAATCAAGTGCTGACAAAACATGAAAGAGGAAAAAGATTTAGCTGCTTTTATCAAAGAAACTGAGAAGGACTTTGTGTAAATAAAGTAAGTAACTGGCCATCCTGCATTTAGGCAATGCCGTTTTCATTAGAATTAATTCTTGACATATTGGAAGGGTTCCAAGGGAAGGATTTCTACTTCTGACAAGTTTAATTTGTAAATTAAAAACAGTTGGTTAAACATGAGCTGCCATCAACAAAACTTAACTAAAGCCATACATGGTCAAGTCCTAAGCAGGTGAAAAAGAGAATTACTTTGAAAACAAAGTATTCCCCAAAATTATGCAAATTCTTATTACTTCATAACAAATGTTTTCTATTGAGACCTTCAGCAGATAGCTGTTTGGAAATCTTCTTTCGATCCTGTTTATTTTGCTCTTTAAATTCTGTTAGCTTGCACAGAACTCACTGCTTGCTCTTTATGGTGAATCAGAAAAAGTGGCCTCAAGGTTTTGGGTTCTACTGGGGGCTAAGAGGGGGGTAAAAAAATAGTAGTGCTTGTGTATAATGCCTGTGCTCTGGGTAGTAAGTGGAGAAGACTGTTTCAGGTGAGTTTCTCCTGCCTCTCCTTTAACTCTTCCAATGATGGTGGGGTTTTGTTTGAGCACAGGGACAAATGAAATATTTTCTGTGGTTCACAACTGGTAGTTTAAGACCAACTCAGAGCTGCCATCCTTGCCTGGGAGGTGC
This sequence comes from Atrichornis clamosus, assembly GCA_013400975.1. Classification (NCBI taxonomy): domain Eukaryota; kingdom Metazoa; phylum Chordata; class Aves; order Passeriformes; family Menuridae; genus Atrichornis; species Atrichornis clamosus. Next base: position 220,757 of record WBMZ01007629.1, on the reverse strand, counting down.
TCCTGGAGAAGCCTCCTCCTGCTGAAGTCAATGTGAGCTTCTTGCTGCCTTAGTGGGAGTGGAATTGGTCCCACTGGGCTGAGCACCTAGGATAGATTATATGCTAGCATGTGAATTGGGGCCATGCCAGTGGTCTTTTGAGATTAAACAATTAACATATGGTCACATTTTCATTCTCTTGTACAGCTTCTAATTTTCCTTGAAGATGGCTGTATTGTATGTGTGAAAAGTAGAAAACCCTGTTCTGTAACAGTCTGAAGTGTTTCTTTTCTGATAAGTTTGTCACTGAACATTTCCAGACCAAAAACCCCTAAGTAGTTTTGTTAATTTGGACTTAAGGTTAAGCAGATGTACTATGAAACTTGCAGGGGGAAAAAAACGTTCTTTTTTTTTTTTTTTTTTTTTTAAACACACGTAAATCCTTTTCTTGAGAGCTTTAGAATCTCTTGAAGTTAAATCAGAAGGCAGAAATTTTTGAAATAAAAGTTTGGCACTGAAAACTTTGTAAAATATGTCCAATGTCTTTTGGTGCTTCCTGGGACTCTGTTCTGTTAGAGCCAGAGGCCTTGGGAGAGTGGCTATCCTGCAGAGGAGCTGGAATGCTGACTGTACAGTTCAGTTTATCTAGGTGCTTTCCCATAGATTTCAGTTTTGCTGGAAATTCAGCCTTGACTTTGAGTTTATATGTTCTCAATGATCCGATTTACTTTTCAGCTTCAGTGGGCTTTTAAGATTTTTTTTTTTAAAGGAAAAAAAAAAAGTCAGCCTTAGTTTCATTGATCTTCTGTCCAGAAACTTCCTGGATTCTTAAAGAAGATCTAAAGGTTTTGATAAAATGTCCCAGCAGCAGGTAGGGGTTGGGCAGGATATGAATGAGGATGTTCCCATTTGTATCAGGCTCTGCATAAACTCTTGGTAGCAGGGAGCAGATTGTCTCAGTTTTGGGACTCTGTATTTCTGCCCATAGGACACAGATGATAGGGGAATGATGGTCTTCCAAGTTTAGGTTGGTTACTTTCACTTATTCCCTGAAGATAAGATTAGATGATGATTATTAAGCTCTAAAGTATTTTGGCTCATTTTTTCAATTTATGAATTTTATCTCCCCCTCTTTTTTTTTTTTGTTTAGTAGCAATAATAAACCTCTGCCAGCATTGAATTATTCTGTATAGGATTTACTGCTGAAGTTGTGGATAATAAAAAAAGCTGGATAATCAGACTTTGAAGCATGATGGTTAAGCTATTTAGATGAAAACCAAAACCAGAAATAGTATTGAAAATGACAAAAAGCAGAGAATACTTGAATCCAGTTATCACAAAATGGTCTTGTGGTGTTTGCCACAAAACTTCCAGGAAAATGTTGTCCAGAAACACATATGCCCCAGGCAGTACTGGATGGACAGCTAATTGTAGAGGAGTAGGGATGGCTGTGTTCATGCCCTTGTCCTGTGTGAAAAGTTTTGTATCTATGAATGGCTCTGTTCTGCTTTGTATCAGTAAAGACCTGATGTAATACAAAACATTAGGAAATCCATTTGCTTATGTTTTAAATTTTATGGTGGTTCTTGATAATTCAATAATGATAATGACAATAATAAAAGGTCCCTTTGGTTCACAAAATGTAGTGATTTAGCTGCTTTTATGGTAGTGAATATGTGAGATGACTAATATTTTTCTGGTTTGCCCATCATTAGGCTGCTCTAGAACAGTTATTATCATGACGTTGTATGTGTTTCATGTACTGGTAGAAGCTAGAGTGGCAGATCAGACAAAATAGAGAGTAAATTTAATAGGGAAATTAATTTTTTTTCCCATTTTAATGTTTTGGTGGGGTTAATGTATAAGGGTAAAGCAATTTTACCTAAATTTGAAAGATGGAAGGCATCTAAGCTATTTGTTTTACTAGGTTGATTCTTGACATGTTCCGAATAGAAAGTCTAGGTATCCCTGTTAGATACTTGTGCTGTAACTCTGCATCTAGCTTTGCATATATCATTTATGCATTTTAGTCAGGAATTACGGTGACACTTTGCTGTATTTCTAGACTGTGTAGAGTGAATTAGAGCAGTTTGTACCACAGAAGATCTGTGCAGACTGCAAACACCACTGTACCATTAGTCAAGAGAGCACAGTCTGCGTGTTTGGTGCTTGTTTCAGTAATGTCATAATTGTGGCAGTTGGGCTGTAAGTAGATTTGACTTATTTGTTTTGACCTGATGGGGGTCAAAATGTGGATCGCGGCTCCTGTACTGGTGCTGTAGTGTCTGTCACGGGTGAGATCCCTCCCGGCGGTGAGGATGGGGCTGTGCCAGCCTTGGCTCTGCCTGCTGTGTCTGAGCCTCAGCTTTGGCTTGTGAAGCAAACAAACCTGGCTGGGCCTGCTTCTCTGGTTTTCTGCGGGATTGTGGCATGGAGGTGACTGCTTGGGAGCATGGTTTGGTGCTGTGAGCTGGCCGAGCAGTCAGTCCCTCAGACTGGAGCAAGCCCTTGGGAATGACTGCTCCATCTCCAGCCCTGAGCTCGTGCCATGTGTCAGGCTGCTGCTCAGCCCGCTGTTCCCACTGTCCCTGCAGCCTTGCTCGGAAGTGCACTGCATATGGGAAACATTCCTGCTGTAGGAGTGGAGGTGGCATATAAATGACTATTTCTAAATGTACTGTGACGCAGTTTCACTTCCAGTGCTCTGCCGATGCTGGTGGTGTGGAGATGTCGGCTGGGCTGTGATTTCCAGAGGACGAATTGAAGTGGGGCAGAATGTTTTATGTTGTCAGCTAATAGTGTTATCTAGCCTAATTTACAGAGCTGTCTGTGAATATAAGAGCAAAATTAATAGTCTGAAATATGGAAAACATGGGGAAACAAATTAGCTAATATTTTTTTCAAAATGTGTTAGAAAATAGAAAACTTCTGAAACAGAAGAGCATCGGTTGTTAGAGAAACAGTACCACCTTGGTGGTGTTTGACATTTAATGAAATAAATCTCAGTTAATCCAGAGTTTTGAGGGTCTTGACTAGTGTTAAAGCAGGATTACAGATCATGCTAGCTCAAAAAAACGCACCCAAATTTCAGTAGTACCAGTAATTTAATGCAGTACAGTTGAGCCGTTTTCTAACAGGCTGCTTGACATATGGCTTTATATTCTGAAAAACATGCAATTTAACCATGCTGGTGGCACTGAAACTTTCAAGTCTCTCCTGTCCCTCTTCTGCAACTGAGACCTTTTCTTCTGTTGTGTGTTTTTCATTACTGTGCTTCTTCTCTCCATTTCACAAATGCAAGATGCTTTTCCAGTGTTTGTCAGTACTGAGTTTCCAGCTGGATGTTTAAGGTCAAAGTTCTTCACGTTCTGGTGAGTAATAAAGATTCTGATCCAGGATTGGGGTGATGAATGCTCTTGCTGAGCAAGGCAGGGGTAGGGTAGCAGCAGAGGAGAGGGGGGAAAAAAAAAAAAAAAAGAAAAAAAAATCCCAGGAAGTGTTGGTAAGGATAAGTCTCGTGACAGGTTGCACACAGAATTAGGCTGGAGTGGATGCAATATTAATGAGAAAACCTTTCTGAAGAAGTGGGGCTAAAAACGTGGTCTGTGTTTTTCTAGGCTGTTTCTACTGCTGCAACCTTCTTAGTTATGGGAGATATCAGCACAATTCTTGGTGTGAATGCACTTATAAGTCACTTTTACACTGTTATGAGTATAGCTGATCCACTCTCATGGGGGGATAATTCTTCTGCAAGAAAACAACCTTGTATTTGCTAAGTAAATTAGTCCTGTGCAAAGAGAAGCCTGTGTCTATAAATAGTAAGTCAGAATTTATAGAGGACACCTGTGAACTTCTCGTTTCTGTATACTTGCATTGTGGCTGTAATTATATTACATTATATTACATGTTAAAGTGTCTCATTTCAATTTTATATTCTTACTATTTTAAAGAGAAAATAGAAAATTCCATAAGCAGGATTAAGAATCTCAGTAAGTTTTCCTAATGCAGTTTCCTAGGTCTCAAATATTCAAAACTAGCCAGTTAGCCAAAGAAAATTCTCAAGTATTGAAATTTAAAGCAAAATATTGGAGACTTTTAGGCAATTAAAAAAGTTGGACACCCACACATTTAACACTACTGAATGCTTTAGGAAAACGTACATCAATAATAATTTAAGTATAGAGTTTTTTATTCCCCAGACACTAAAATACAAACTACCAAGCATTCTCTACCTCAGAAAAAAATAAGCAAAGTTAACTTGCTGATTCCTTGTCTCTATACCCCTGGAAAGAACTGTATTAAAACAATTTGTTTCTTTGGTCTGAGTGTAAGGGTGAAAGTTTAAACCCCAAAGTGTTTTCTGTGGAAGGTAAGGGGAGCGAGGGGGCTGGAGCAGAGGCTGAGCTGGACCCCAGCATTTTGCAAAGGGTTAAGAGCCTTATGAATGCAATAGGATGTTGTTGCTTTTCTAACACATTCAGCCATATTTACTTATTTTCTGTTGTGGGGATGTTTGCGTTGTTTTTTATTTGTTTACTCTTGTTTGTTTGAACTAATCACCACTTAAGTAAAAGCCTCTCTGCCTGCCCTGCCTCCTCTTCACCCAGCATTTAGCCATGGTGACCAGTCAGGCATAAAAACGTGCTTATCTGCAAATGAATGGCAGCTCTTTGCTTCATTAAAGCCTCTTTCTCTTTTGGCACTCGCATTGTGACCCTTTGATATTAATTCAAAGGGCAATTAAAGAATGCGGCCCATCTTTGAAGTAAAGCATTCAGGGCAAGGAATGGGATGAACCTGGGACTCTGATGGACTGTGCACATTCAACAGGCCTTTTCAAGGCAGTTTGAAGTGACTCAAAGAAAATGGGCAGGAGAAGGTCAAAGAGAAAAAAGGGGCTAAAGAAACAGTCTGTATTTGTTCGAAGTATTAGCCAAGCAAACTGCAAATAGCAACAAAATGAAACAGTTAATAGAGCAGCCAGACAGAGGCATGTCAATCACTTAACTTGAACAGCATTGGGCTAACCAAGGCTTCAGTCCACTGTGTTATCTAATTATCTTGGGAAAGCCAGTAGCTGGAAGTAATAGTATTGTATTTCTTTCTGCTTACTGCTCAGAAAAGGTGATAAATACTCACAGCTTCATAATTATTCAACATATATACATAAAGAGTGGTGGGTTGGTGGATTGTAGGCAAGCTGCTAGTAGAAAACCAACAAAAAACCCTTCTCGATTAACCTGAGATGCAGAATGTGAGCATTAGCATGTTTAAAAATCGTGTAAGGGTTTGCATATGGAGCGAGCTAAGACACGCATGGCTTCCTCTGGAACAAACCTTAAAGACAAACACATTTGCGAACCTTGGAAAGTCATTTTCGATCTTTCCTCCAAATATAGTTTTAAACCACATATAATGTTAATAAACCACAATAAACAATGAGATTAAGAGCCAAAACTGCAACTCTCCTTACTTAGCATATGCTGTTGTACCTAAGCGATGTAGCACACATGGTATGAGATTCCTGCCTTATTTTGCCCTAACAGGGTAAATTAAGGACAAAGTTTCACATTTGCCTCACAGTTTTTTGGGGTTTTTTTTTTTTTTGGTATTGTTGGTTAAATTATCCCCATGGGGCTTGATTTTCCACTGGCCCGAATTTGCACATGAAAAACAACTACATGATTTTATTTGCCCAAATGGATGTGCCCATAAACAGGCATATTTTAAAGTCCTGGCGTAAGAAAAGATTTTTGAGCTTATCTTCATACTTGCATTAAATTGTCAAATTATTGAAACATGGGAATAATAATGAATTTGCAATGTGAGAAAAGTGCTCTGGCCTTGATCCAGATGATGCAGAGAATTGTGTAATTAGACATGAGAGCAGAAGTGTGTGGCAAGAACCATCTTGAAATATGTGAAGTTTTACAACATGACTGAACTACTTGCATCTTGGTGGTGCTTTTTTGGGTTTGGTGTTTGTTTTTTGGGGTTTTTTTTGTTATTTTTTTCTTTTTTGGTCTGTTTGTTTTTAGCGTGAATGCATTTTGATTGGAAAGGGTGACTGTTGCTTTGTAGTGGCAAAATCTGCTGCAAAGGTTTGCGTTGGTTTGCGGGTGCTGCTGAGATCCTGGTTGTGTAAATGTAGCTTCAGTCTCCTGTTTGGTGGGATCCCACTTGTGTTAAAAAGCCCTTAGCTGTGTAGCAAGATTGGGTGATACTCTTGGGTTTATTGGTATAACATGGTAAAGAAATTGTAGCAAAAAATGATCTACACACATGAAATGGACAATATACAATATGACTTAATGCATGTTAAAAAAATACTCCATCAACAGCTGGTAATGGTTTACTGTGGAGGAGAAGGAAGAAATAATTTTTTGTTGCTGTTGTTGAGAAAACAAAAGCATTGGCACAGTCAAAAAAAATCACTTTTGTTGAGATCTTGCATGCTAAATTTTAACCAGAGGGATTTTCTTTTTCCTGGCTACACTGCATTCCTTTGAACTTCAGTCTAACAAATAATCTAAAAGACTATTCAGTGTGGTTGTGCTTGTATGAAGGGTTCTGCCATCATACAAGAAGAAATATCATCTTTTCTTTTATAATGGCCACTGTATTTTCTTTTTTAGGACCAGAAAAATAGAGGAATTTTTGTATATGTTAGGCATAGCATTGCTTCAAAGTTACATAGTAATAGAAGTGGCTCTATGTGAACGCTTCACTGTCTAAGAATTCCAGCTGGAATAACCAGAACCAGTGACCTTTGTTGTGTGTGGATCCCTCCTGATGTCCATAGGGTTTTATCTGTTATTTGATGAAGCCAAAGCCATAAATTTTGTTTGGTTTTAAAATGTTCTCTTAAAGGAGAGGTAAGACTCTATAAAGACCCCTCCGAATATATCAAGACTGACAAAGTATCATTGCATAAGCTGAAAACAGAGGATTTCTGCATGGAACATAGAGCCCTAGCTGGTGCAAGCTGCCTTGCCCATTTCTCCAGCTGGACTTGGACCAGGATCCATGGCAGTGGCAGTCCAGTTTGGAGTAGTTAGCTAGCTGGGCTGTTTTCACTGGCCCTCTCCTTTGATTTTAAGCTGTTTCAAATATTATCTAAACTTCTTTCTTCCACTGCAAACGTTAAGTGCACTCTCACTCCCAGGGAGAGCTGTACATGCCTGGAGCAAGGAAGGTCAGTGGGTGTCCCAAGGGGGTGGTTCATTCCCCCTCTGGATAGAATACCAGTTTAACAGGCTCTGCCAAGTGAAAATTTGGAGCGTAAGATGGCAAAAGGAAGCAATAGTCTTCACATTGTGACCAGAGCAAAAACAGGATGGCTGGATGGAGTCAGCTGAGCTGAGAAAACAGAAAGCACTGAAGTCCCATGATGTGTGTTATCTGTTATCTAAACATACAGAAAACAACTTGGTATTTGAACACCCTGTTCTGTGGAAACATGGAGAGTTGGGATATCTGCCCAAATCTCATTCATAAGAGTTTTGGGAAGCTTTGCTTCTTCCTTAGATTTTCGTTTCAAACCAAGTGAGTCCTGGCTGCAGCATGCATTGGTGGGACAGATGCTGCAGCCAGGACCTTGCTTGAAGCAGGTCTTGTTTCTTTGCTGTAGTTGTCTCTATGCACGCTTTAGTCCCACAGAAATCTGTCCCATTGCCTGATCCAGGGGAGCCATCAGGCCCTAAACCCTGAAAAGACTAGTCCAAACTCCACATTGTTTGGGGTATGTTCTGTTCTGAAAGCAGAAAAGAGCATTTTAGGTCTTCTCAGACATGCATAGGGGATTTAATAAAAACCCCAACCCTAGATTACTGCTGCTTGCCTCGTAGAGTTTTGTAGATGCTGTGTATGTGACTGAATTCCCTGTTTGTGAGGTGAGTGTGGTTTGAGGCTGGACACTGCCCTGGGCCACTCTTGGGTCTCAGCCAGGGCACCTGAGATGTGGGGTGAGTGCTTGGGATACACCCCTCGGGGCAGTGGGATGCTTGGAAGCACAAAATTTATCATCTGGCTATTCCACCACCTGAAACTGAAGTCTAGTTTACCTGTGGCAGCAAGAAATGGAACCTGAGCAGGTTTTCCATGAAATTGGTGCCTGTCTGCCCTTGGTGGAAGTGGCTGATGTGTCCCTGGTATGCTATTTCTGCAGTGAGTTGGTTGGTGCTGTGTGGATTTGGTTTTTTAAATGCAAAACTTAATTTTAAATGGCGTTTTTCTCAGAGCTTTTGGGAAATATTTTTGCCTAGCAAGAAAACAGAGCCAGCTCTAAGAATATAACATAATTGCTGAGGTTGTACTGCATTTTATGAACAAAAATAAAGGGTGGTCACTTTGCTTTGCCAAACCCCCTCATTTGCTGTGTCCCAGTGCTTCTCCATGAGACTGGGGGCCTTTTATTTTCTGATGTCCCTTCCCAGACGCTGATTGCTCTGTGCTGTGTGTGCGATGTACACTCGATATATCATGTGAGCACTGGAAAGCCTTCGTTCCCTTCGTGCAGTCTTTCAGGCCTGATGTAAAACAGGCAGAAGTGCAGCAATTCCTGCCATAGTGTAATATGATTCCAGGAATTAGAAATTTCCATCTTGGAATGTACCAGGAAGTGGCAGCGTGCCTCTGCCAGCGGGGACAGGCTGGTGGTGGGCTCCTCACCCTCTCCTTTTTGTGTAGAATGTGTGTGTATGGCTGCAAGAACAGAGAGTAGAGGATAGAAATATATGTAAAATAAATGTATCTTTTTTTTGTACTGTAGAGTCTGAAATTTCTTCCCAGAAGTAAGTCTAAAACTGTCAAGAGTTAGCTAGAAAGTGGTTCTGAGTGCCTCAGCTGAGAGGCTGGATCCTGCTGTCATGGGAATCAATGGAAGTTTTGCCTTTGGCTTTTATGTCTGCAGGACTGCATCTGAAACATGCTGCAAAGTGATCTGAAAAAAGTTGTGCAGCTGCAGAAATACACAGATAAATCTGAAAAGCTGTGCATGAAAGTAGGTTTTTTAGAATATATCATCATTCATGGGTGAGGTTTTTTGTAATGTCAAGGCTCTTGAGTGTTACTGGGAGTTGTACAAAGCATGAAAACAAAGGATTAAACTCTAAAGAAATATCTTTAGTTGGTGGGTTTTTTTGTCATCTGGAAACCCACTAAATGAAGTAAACATCCATTATATTTAAAATCAAATAACAACTTTAAAAGAGGGGATAAATGCTTAATAAAACATGACTAAAATTAATTATTACTAGCAAATAAGTTTTTTCCACTTGCAAACAATTGACAGGGTTTAGGAATCAAGACTGGGGTCAACGGGTCTTGATGGCCAAGTCAAAGGGCACCCAGAGATGTATATTAATGCGTGTCAACTTCTAGATCCTAGAGTCAAGCAGTAGTTCATAAAAGAAACAAGGCATCTTAAGAAGAAGTGTTATTAGCAAACATCAGGTCAAAGTTTATCTTTGGGTCAGTGTGTACGGGAGGGTCATCCATTCATGCTCCTAACACAGGCGTTATCCTTAAAGCTGCCTTGGCGCAAGGTGTTAAGGGAAAATAGAAATATGAAGTTTTAACTGGGGAAACTTGGCAATTTATCAGAATGCCTTGCAAGATTAAGACTTAAATTGAGGCATCCTTAATGGAGCAAAGGAAAATATGAATTTTATTTAAATTACTGTAGGTGGTGTTTTTTGTTTAATTCTTTTTTCAATCCGAAGCTAAAACACACTTTTATATGGACATAGAAGATTGTCAGCAATGTCTTTGCACTCTTGCCTGAGTCAGAGCTGATGCTATAGGGGACAGACATGTCTTTCTTTTGAAAGGACCAGTATAGCCAATGTCAAACCCTTTGATGTGGAGGTATTGTAAATCTTTCCACGTGATTCTTCCTGGAAGCCATGGATTTCCTAAGAAGCGTGTTGACCAGTTCATCCCATTTACAACGCTACTTCTGCAGCTCTGCTTTCTCCTCTTCCCACCGCCTTGGGTGTGGGAACCCTGGCGCCCAGGGCAGCCGTGGCCGGGGGCGCTCCGCCACTCAGACCTGGAGGAATGCTCCTGCTGTGCCGGAGCACACAAAGGCTGCCTACTTGCTTTGACAAGCCCATGCTGCAGAAAATCCTTGCAATCTTTTGTGCTTCATGGTGTTGACTTATTTTAGTTCCACGCTAAGATGCTCCCCATTGAAACAAGCCAAAAAAAAAAAAGGGAATACGGTTCTTTTAAATACTGTTATTCTGATGCCTTTAGGAGGCACTTTGCCTGACTTTCTAAAGAGATGTGTTTGAACGGTGCAACTTTGGTTATGCTTTGGAGGGGAAGAGAAGGGCATAGTTGTAGGAATAATAAATATGACTGTTCACTAAAGCCCATTATGTTTGCATTGAATGGCGATTAAAATATAATGTGCAATGATAACTGGGTGTTTCTGAGAACTAACGTGACAAGAGGTGACAGAAAAGAGATTATCAGTTGGATTTTTACTTGTATAGGGTGAATATTGTAGACCTGAATTGTGCCTTTAGTGCTTAACGTTGTGCACTGGAAAGTCCTAAGCTCCAGAGACATCAGTATAATGGAAAACCTTGGCACGCTCACAAAAACAGTCATGTGTTTGCTGCTCTTCAGTGCAGTTATAGCAGAAGAATTCCAGCCTCTTAATTAAGTCTTTTGGTAAATCTTTCTGAATTTTGCGTTGGTAAAATGAGGAAAGTCTTAAGCAAAAAACTTGAGCTGTTACAGTCAAACTTCAATGTTTTTTAGACAAAATGCTTTTTCCATCGGACCTGGCAGTTGGGCAAAACTGACTTTTCTTGGGAGCACATCATATTTGCTGGAAATTTCCTGACTCCAGATGGAATTCCTGATTGGGAGTAGGGGAGAAATTGCCTGTCCTATCTGGTGTGAGCAGCGCATGTCCCTACCTTAGGGAAGGAATGTGTTTCCCTGGCACTGAGGTAAATCTGTAACCAGACCTCATTAGGTCTTCTGAGTTCCTCCACTTCATCCGTGTAACTGCCCTCTGTTGAGATTAGGTCACTTGCTTGGAGTGTGGGAGAGTAAAACTCAAATGCTCGGGGCTTATTTAGGGGTGTCTGTTGGGTTTTTGGTTGGTTGATTTTTGATCTGTTTTTTAAGCACTCATGGGACCTTTTGAAGAGTGACAAGCCAGAAGGAGCTACTGGTGTCATAGGCTGGCCAGTTGATCTCCACTCTAAAGCATCCTGAGTGAGTGCCATGACCACATGCCTCTCCCTCTAGAAGACAAATGATTCCTTCTCTCTTTCCATTTTTCACAGAAGACTTTAACTAGATTTTGAGTTTTTTCCACTAGCACAGAATCGGAAAGGCGGGGGAGAAAGCTTGGAAGGAGAAATGTGAAATGAGGAGGAAATATATTCCCCTTCTCACCAAGTTGCAACCATGGTCTGAAAGCATGAAATGACATCAATTGGAAACATACCCAAACGGCAGAGCAGTCCACCCTTTGCTGGTTTAATCTGTCATGGCTCCACTGATGTTAATTTGAAAGTCTGTCTGTTCCTAAATAGGTGCAAAGGCCTTCCAATGAAATTTGTGTTACCATAGGAAATCATATTAAAGGGAATGGCATTTTAGGAGTCTGTAAATTGTCACTTTTCATGGTAGCTGCATTGAGTTTGATATAAGCGCTCAGAAAACTTGCAGGGTTGACTTTAACTTTGTGAGAATATCTGTACTGCTAAACTGAGAGTTCAAACTCTGTAAAATACTTTGTGCTGGAGCCTGGTCCTGACAGAGTTCCGCTAAAAAATACTGCGTAATGGGAACAGACTCCTGAAACCGTGTTGTATGTGGGGTGCAGAATTCAGAAAGCCAAAAGTTTGTTCAATGTGTTGGTGGACTTGAAGGCTAAGGAGGACTGTGGGAATCTTGGTTCCTTCAGTGGCTCAGCGGGATCAAATTTACTTCTAATTCTTTGTCCCTAGTTCTGGTTGCAAAAATTAACCGAATAAGAACTTGAATTTATCAAAGAGAATTAGGAGTTTATCTTGTTCCTAATGAAGCTGACGGCAACATTAGTTTAATACAAGATGGTGCCCACTAACATAATAAACAATTACTTTAAAAGAGGAAAACAACTGAATGCCAATTAAGACAAGCATCAGAATGACAATGTTCCATTTTTTCCACTGTACAGAGAATGATTTGTGGCCAAGGGATTACTTTTGAAATTGTTTTGAATTCTGCCCTTTAATTTATTAAATGAATCCTTCTTAGGAACTTGATTGCTAATTCACTTTAATTTAGAAAAGCCCCACTGTCTTTGGATGTAGGCAGAGAGCCCTCAGGGGTCTATAAAACTGTCAATAGGTCTGTTAATTTGGCTTTTCTTTTTTTTCTTATGGCTTAAAGCTTAATTGTGAGAGCTGGGAAGATGCCATGGTTTTGGTTTGCAGGGACTCAGTATCTTATGGGTTTCAGATCCCATCAGAAGTCATAGGAACCCTCCTGCTGCTGCTGACATGCCAAGCTGAAAAAGCTGCAAAAATCTGGGGAGGACCGGGGGTTTGCTGAAAGTGAGTCCCACCTGGTTTTCATGCTAGAATCGGAGATGGACAAGAACCAAGTCACCTCGTCCAAATGTCCCTCAGCTTTGGGCGGGTCTGGATCCTGATCAGGATCTGAACTTTTTGTGCCTTAGGCTTGTCTCTAATTGAATCCATGCAAAACCAGACATTTCACATGACTTTGATGCAAAACCATAAATAGGCCCATTTTTTATTCAAAACGAAGTCCAGGTTTGCTTAGAAAGATCACAAACCTCCTACTGAACCTTGATGGTCCCAGATTATAATGAAAATTGAAGTCTCCAATGCAATAACATTCCTGGAGGGAAAGATGCTTGATTTTTGTCTTTCTACTTAAATGTGTTACTGTTCTGAGACAGGCAATAATGTCCCACTTGCTGCAAGTTGGTCAGAAGGTGGTCTAGACTCTTCCTTACACAGCCCCTGATTGTTTCAGTTTCTTGGGTTAGATCCTGATCAAAAAGTCTCAGTGGCACTTATACTGGTTTTGTGTCTTATATAGAACAGTATAGGAATAATTCCAAGTGATATGGGATTAAAAAAGTAAGACAAAGCATGGAAGATTGGATGAGATTTTGTTTGGATTGAAACACTTTTTGTAAATTCTTTTCCTGAGCAGTTGGATTGGAAAAAAAAAAATCTGTATGTTTGAATTTTGCAAAACAATTCTCATGTTTGAAGGAGACTTTCAAAACAGTGCAAGGATTTTGGCAACACAAATTTTGATACCTGAGCAGAACAGCATGAGTTTTATTTAATTTTAATGACAGATGTAGGCTCTTCTTTTAAGATCCCAATCTGAGCATTCACTGTGAAGTTATCCACTGCACATATTGGCTAATCCATTTTTATGTGATCATATATGTTAGAATTCAGTGAATGTTCATCAGAACACAGCCTGGGTCAAAGTTTGTTTGTAAGAAGTTGTTTAGTAACTGCCCTTAGCCTGTCGTTTGGAAAGTCTAACTGGAGTGTCTGAATAGGTAATTGTCACTGAAAACATCAGAAATGTTTCCAGGCCATCTGTCACTCAGCCACTTGTTGTTATTTGTATTGCTGTGGTAAACAGGAGCCCTGCTCATGGACTGCCACTGTGCTGGGAGCTGTACCAACACAGATCTTGGGATTTCCCTGTGAAAAGGACCTAATGATGTAAGCACATGAAGGTGCACAGACATGTTTAGGCTTTAAAGTAGAGATGGAGGCTCTTGAGCTCTCTGAGCAGTGGTCTCAGCTCACCGGTACCCTAACTGCAGCAGATGTTAGCAAGCTGTCACAGCACTGAAGCCCCTCCAGAATTCCTAATTTGATGTCTATTGTGACAATGAATGTTCTAAGCTTCTGCTGTGAGCACAGAGGCACAACATTTATGTGCTACCAGAAACACTGATTTCTTGGCCAACAGTAGATGAAGGCAAAAAGTCTGCTACCCTCACAGGGTAGCGCTCTTGCATTTGTCTCTGTGGTTTGTGTTCCCCTTGGGCAATATTAAACTTGGGACCCTGGATCTCTCTGCCCTGCTTCTCTAACAATAAAAAGGAAGCCACTTAGAAAAGCTGCAAAGAGCTGGTTTCTCTGTTGATCTCCGTTTTCCTTTGCGGACACAGGAGGCTGGCTGGCAGCATGTGGCTTTTATTCTCTTCTGTCTCTCTGCTATTGTGCAGAGTTCACTCTGGCAGGCTCCCCCTGGACGCATCTGGGGCATCTGTCAGGCCCCTTCGTCGGGCTCTGTCCGGCTGCGTTGCAGGCCAAGTTTTGACTTCCTAATCTGTATTAACCACTTTGATGTGGCTCTCAGCAGGATTTGACCTAAAGCAGACAGAGAATTGCATCTCACAATCCGTAGGGTATGAATTGAAGAAAAAAAATTAGCATTTTAAAAATTTGCTGTCAAATAAAAAGAAAAGAGCATGATTTTTGCTGAAATTCAGTTGGGCTTGCATGCTTGTCTTTTCTAAGCTTCCTAGAAAAGCCCAGCCAAACAAGGACTGCTTGTTTGCATAGGCAGGGAAGGCTGGCTATGTGTTAGTGGTTGCTGTTCTTCCAGTACTCATCATGGAGGTATTTCTCTTTCAGACTGGCTTTACAAGATGAGATATGGCTTGCATGCAGCCATTCTCAAGCTCCCGTTTTAGGACCTGTTATGTTTTCATATGGTGGCAGACAAATGCCAAGCACTCTGGAATCTGCTTTCAAGAAGCCCTCTTGCTTTTGAATGCGGTATAATGTTAAGATGTTTTCAGGAGAAAGGAGAAACAAGGAAAATGAATTTCTATCAAGAAAGCTCTCTCATTGCATGTGTTGTGATGGAGCTGTTAGGACTCTCACTTGTGATGTTACTGGGCACTGATGAGTCTTTGCAGGCTGTGGTGCTTTTAGTTTTGCTCAAGTGGAACAAACAATGACTCAGTTGAGTGGTGCCATAGCACTGGAAGGCAAGATGGAGCAAGAGCCAGGATTTTTCTAGCTGGGATAAAGATTCTCCCAGATCTTCTCCTCCTTCTTGCCTCTGAAACATTGAGTACTTCTGGGGAAACAGAGAACCTTTAAATAGATGCTATCAATTAAGCCTACAGCTGAACAATTTAAGATAGCAGATTTTACAGAGATGAAAGATTGTAGCTAAGAAACTAAGCATTTTAACTTTTCTGAATTCATCTGTTGGCATTTTGGCAATTTTTCCCCCCTAGTTTTAAACATTACAAATCTGATTGGGACTACTTTCACTGTTATCTTTGAGAATTTGCCCTATTTCTGGAGGGTAAAATCATCAGTTTTAATGAAACCATTGATTTTCAGTGTGTGAGAGATCATAAAAAAATAAGCTGCTCTTCATGCTCCAAAGAAACCCCCCAGGCTGTTTCATTGGGTTCCCCATTTGGGTAAAAGGAACTAAATTAAAGGCCATCTATCTTGTGTCTTCTGAGTGTGGACGTTCCTGATAGCTGAGGGTGAGTGAGGACTACATCAGAGTCTAGAAGTTGGATCCAAGGACCACTGAAACAATGTGATTTACATTTAACACTGGGAATCTGGAATTAGATTCTTCGTAGTCTCTTCTTTTGGAAATGTCAAGGAGCAAATGAGTGATTGTATTTGTGGATTTGTACCTTATTTATCACTTAAATACTCTGTTCAGAAAATCATGTCACTTTAAGTCATTGAAACTCCAGGTGCTTGTGTTGTAGGGACATGGTGAGAGGGGGGGAAAAAGGGAAATGAGTGAAAATATGTTTTGTAAGTATGTTATGTTAGTGTCCAAGCAAAGCCTACAAAACTCCTCAACAGGCATCCTGCTGCTTCAACTGTATGTGTATGGTGAATAGTTAAGAGAAGCCAGTGTGTTTATCTCACAAAATTTGGTGCAGAGTTACTTTTTCAGGTTTTGGGGCTGCTAATAATTCAGAGAGACAGTTATAAATTGGTTAATATATGTAGAGGTTTCAAAGCAGATGATATTAAGTATGTGTATATTTTGTCAAACAATTTTTGACATCTCTACTATTAGGCATTCACCATCGTTCTTGTAAGTTTTCAAGAACATTTATCAGCATCTGTCAACGAGTAGTAAATGAGAGCAAATGTAGGGGAAATACATATGTCTGTGGTGTAGAGAATGGATCAAGAGTGACTCCCAGCTGGCACGTTTTCCATGCTGTAAAGGTGCTGTGGGGCTGGCTGCAGCCCAGCACAGCCCATCTCTCCCTTTCACTGACTGCTCTGAGGTCAGCTGGTGCTGGGCTTTGTTCTGGTTTTCTTACTGAGCTGAAAAATTGGGAGCGTTCTTCGGAAATTAAGCTCCCCGTGTTTCTTTTGAACAGCTGGCAAGCTGTATACCTTGCTTTGTTCTCATCAAACCAGGGTCCATCTCCTTAGAGCAGTGTGTGTGGTTTATTTTCTCATGTTTGTTTAGTGTCTGTATTGTGGCAATGCTATGATGAGGTGACATCTGCGAGCTCTAATGGCTTTTGTGAGGTTGGTTTGCTGACATTTTGCTCACATGTAACTCAACTGGCTCTGCTTAAGTGTTGCACCATGAGCTCTCAGGAGACAGCCCCTGGGAAGTGTAATTAAAGGATGATGCCAGCAGCTCATGGGCATGCAAACCTCTCAGGGTAAGGAACAAGGAGTATCTGCAGGTGACCAGCTCCTGGATGGGCTCAAGGTAATTACTGTAACAGCGTCACAGGCACTCTAATGAATGAAACAGCATTGTGTGCTTCGGGGAGGCTCGGGCTCAGAGTCCTGCACCCGCCCGTGCTGGCACCCAAGGCAGGGACTGGAATGAGAAACCCCACAGAAAGTAACACAAAGAGGTACTGAGCACCCTGCTGCTATCCTGTTGTAGGGTCCTTTAATCCCAAATACTGGAACAACCATAAAGGCAGGGGCTGTCTTTAACCAGTGGGACCGGAGGGCTCAATACCCAGTAGGACCAGGTTTCATGACAGAAGATGATGGATTTTGAGGTCAGCACCCCAATTCTTATGTAGTTGTGATGGAAGTGACCTAGAGTTACTAACAGCTTTGGCTGGAAAAGAAGCATTTGGCAGCAGTAGGTAGTGTCTTGGAAAATCAATCATAGGAAAAATATTTGATAAATAATATAACCTATTTTTATTGACTGAAATGTGAAAAATGGAGGAAAAAGTCAGTACTTTTCTCTCACAAAAGCCTCCTGCAAAGGTAAGTGATTTCTAGAGAAAATGGGGTGTATTCAATGACAAAATCCAGACTTTTTTTTTCTTAAACAGAATATTGGAAATATTTTGGCCATTCCAAATCCTGAAAGTGATAAACAGAGATGGTTGTATAATTCAGAGTACCTCTATAGTGGGTAAAAGTGTCTTGAGGGGTGGTCTGACTGCAGCTGTGAGTTTTAGAAGAGATGATAAACTTGATTTCCCACTGAGACTTTGAGGACTGTAATCATGACACAGAGGTGAAGCTATCTACAACAGCTTGCTCTGCCAGTGTTTGTTTTGAATCAAGGATGGTATTAATTCAGGTGCTAGAACTAGGTGAGAGAAATGGGAAGTGTATTAAAACATTCTCATTTTTTTTACCTTAGCCATCTGTACAGTTTCTGTTCTCTTCAAAAATGTTATAGCAATACTACAAGTGGAGCCAATGAAGCAGAGCTGTTCTTGAAAAATACTTGTAAGCTTTTTCCATCTTGGTGTGCCCAGTAGTTTTATCAGCTTGTATAACTTGAGGAGTTTTGTTTGCATGGTATTGCTGCAAAGGATTGAGCCAAATATAATTTATAGATTTTTTTTTCCTTCAGAAAAATCCACAGTGCCTTAAAAAATTGAGAGATTGCTGACAGCTCAATTATTTGCAGTGCTTTAACTCACTAATACAGTCTCATTATTTATCCAGAGACTCCTTCATTTGCTGTATTTAATTTCTCAGCTGACAAATTCCATCTCCCAGGATACTCAAGGTTTTTCAGTCTTAATTGGTTACCAATCAACTGTTCCATCAGCTGATACTGGCTTGAAGACGTGATACCCATCCTTTCTTAGTATGTTCTGGGATTTCTACAAGAGAGATGTAGCTTTCCTCCTAAGTGTCCCTGTCTTATATTAAAATATCACCTTAAATATCAAATTCTTAAGGTTTCTTGGGAGAAAACCTCATTTGCAATTGCATATTTAGTTTCTTTCGCTTTTTCTAAATTTAAGAGTCAGAGTTCTTCTTTAATTCCCTGGAAGTTTTTTCCCTGAAATGTCTCGGTGTTTGTACGTGAAAAGACAAGATGTTGCAATACGTAAATACAGCACTCCCGTTCACAGCGTTACCACGGATGCTCCGTGTGGGGAGGGTTGGAAGAACCCCCAGATGCGGGCACTCGTGAGCTCCCGGTGGGAAACAGAACGGGCCGTGCTTTTGCCTCCTTTTCACGCTTTTCGCCGAGCGGCTCCGGGTCCGCGGGCTGTGCTCAGAGGGCCGGCCCGGGCACGGTGCGGCTGCCCGGGCTGCGCCGCAGCGCTGGGCCGTGCCCGCCGTGTCTCAGTGCCGGCCCCCACGTGCTGAGCTCTGCCTGGCTCTGCTGGGAAAGACGCGACGGACGGAGCACGGGTCAAAGCTTGCCTGGACCCAGCTTTGCTCTTGTTCCAGTCCGAACGGCAGAGGAATCTTTTGAGGCCAGGGAATGGAAACTCCGCATAGTCAGCGAGGCAGTCTTGGCTTCGTGGGGAAAACTGGAGCAATTTAACTTTTATTTAGTCATTAAACCTGAGCTAACCCTTATGTGGATACCAACCTCTGAAACTACAGGGAAACCTCCCACAGGATACGTGACTTTTACCAAATCACATTATTTTTTGGGCTTTGTTTTCTTTTATTTTTTTTCAAATAGTACAGCTGTGTAGGTAAATCTGGTTGAGGAGACGGGTCTCCCCTCCCTTGGGCATGCTCCCTGGATTATATACACATGCATGTGTGTGTACTCCCTGGACCATAGAATTCAAGTGCTAACTGCAGTTCCTTTATATTTAGTTTTCAATGTAAAATAATAATAATAAAAACCCAAAAATAAATCATCTCCAGTGCAAATTTACAGCAGTGAAACTTGGTATCAAACCCACATGCAAAGCTGTTAAGTACTTTAATGTTACTTGTATCAACAAAGCAAATCTCTTTTTTGCCAAAGGAGGTGGGGGAATAAGAAGAGATTTTTGTAGTTGTATTTGCAGTTTCCTTTTCCCTTCCTTTCACTCTAGAAATTCTTTATCCTTTCATGCACAGTTGAGAATTAGCCATTTATTCTTAGTGCTGGCGATGCAGTCTTTGATATTTAAAATGGAATGTGTTCCTTTTTGATGCTCTGTGGTTTTCAATGAAGTACATGCTAGCAGATTAATGGTGCAGAACAGTTAGACACTGGGCATTTTTTTCCTTTCCATATTATTTCATCATTCAAAAAAAAAATTAAATATATTTTTTAAAAGAGCCTGTGAATTGTCTATTGTTTGTGCAGTGAAATTGTTTTCACAGTGTTGTCATTCTCTTCTAAGTTGAAATCATTGAATAGCTATGAGCTGTCACATTTTTTGTCACTTATAACTGCATCAAGCTGTGCTGACAAAATGTCCCTGCATAACTGTTAATATGCATTGTCATTTTAAGCATGAAACAGTTTAGCTAATGATTTATCTCTTATAATGCAGCACTTGGGGCAGCTGTATGATTTGTCTCTTTAGCAAGTCAAGTAATTTCTTTAACAAAATGTTAAGCACAGATGGGCCATAGGCTGTCAGTTAACCATTATTGTGCATGCATCTGCTTGCCTTCAATGCACTGTTTTATGTATTCAGCCACTTACTTAGGCACAGTTCTCTGAAAAGCGGAACCTACTCTGATTGGCAAATAAAATGTTCATTTGTCTCTTCTTCCTATTGTTTTGTTTTGGTAACACATGTCAGCAGCTCAATTACCCAGTTCATTAACAGCTCCCAGTGGACATGATGGCCAACCCATGATAAGGAGGGTGATTGTGGCACATATGGTCAATAATAGCCTGTCTCTTGGTAATTGTAAATAAAAGTCACTGTTGGCCATTTCCTTTTACTGCAGCTACTGTTTTCCTTTTCACTTTGCCGTACAAAGCACATTTCTCTATGTGAATCAGCCCAAACAAAATAAAAATACCATCCATTTTTCGTAAAAAGATCACTTTTATCACTGCTGTGGTGGTTGTTTCTTTTCTGTGCTGGCTTTCCAGCTTAGAGCTCACTGGATATGGGGTTGCTCTTTTCCAACTCCAGAAACGGATTAATTACTCTTATTAATCAGTTTACTTAAATAGCAACATATTTTCTCCACCTTTCTCTCATTTTTTCACCACAGATTTTTTTAAGTGCCTGTGGAGATTAAAAAAAGCCGTTTACAATTTTTTTTGGTAAGTATGCCCTTTACAAATAGCAGTGGTTTTCAAAGGAGTAATTGAAGTGTGACTTAATCCGTGTTAGATAAACGATATTCCTGTATGGAACAGAGGCTTTCTTTTTGGTTTCATTTCTTCTTCTTTGATATATCATAGTCAAAATGTGAGTAGCACAGTTTAAAATCAATTCTACTACTTGTGGGTATTTCACATTGTACTAGGTACTCTGTTGCTTTCTAGCAAGATTGAGAATTTCTTTACATTTGCTGATCCTCAATTTTCACTTTGAATAGGAAAAGAGGAGCACGTAGCAGCATTAGCATGTTTTATCATAACTCTTCTGAGAAATCTTTTGTGGCTTCTTGTTTTGTTGTTTCTAGAAATTTCCTTCTGCTTTTCCTCTCAAGGAAGAGGAGTCCAACTGATAACAGGTTTTGAGCTGTGACCTAATAGGGTGGAACTTGGGGTGTCTGAATCTCCTCTCTGTCGTCTTTCCCCATGGATGGTGAAGCACAGAAAGTGAATGTTGAATTGGATAAAATTGCGTCTCTGAGCCTCCATAACCTTGCCAAAAGTGCTTTGGTGGAAGCACCAGAACCTAAAGTTTAGGGATGCTCTTCTGATCCTTGAAGCATTCTTTATCTTAGATAAACACGGTGTTCAGTTGTGGTGTCTTAAAGAGCTCACAGGTGGCTGAGGGGTGACTCCGGACCCCCGAGCTCATCTCCTGCTGCCTGCCATATTCATAACAAATCTGTAGTCTCCTCCCCCGGCTGCAGGCACTTGGGGAGTTGTTGAGTGTCAGAGTTTATTTGTCCTGGTTTGATTAGCACAGACCTGGCAGGGCGTATTTTCTTTTTAATGGCTCCTTGCTGTGACAGTGAGGTTTTGGGAGGAGGAGGAGGAGTGGGGGAAGCCTGGCGTCATGTTTCCCCAGGCAAACACAGAAAAATGAAGGGCTGATGTGCTGGGAGGGAGAGAGGTGGTTGGCTCCAGAGTCATTATTTTGTATGGATATATAAGCCTGCCCCTAAAACAGAACTGCTGAGAGGAAAGGAGAGAGAGGGGCTGTTAGCATGAAATAAGGATGCTGTTTTATCTTCCTGTGGACTTTATTTTGAGGAAAGAAAGGATGCCTGATGTGTTTCTAGCCTGTTGACTGTTAAAAGCCGGTTGCTGAAAGCCTACCCCAACACAAACAAGCATCCAGGGAGGAATGCCCTGCTGGCCACCTACTGCTGCTCCCGGCCATCGCGGGAAGCCAGCACCAGAGGTGTGTTTGGGGAGCACCCGGGGTGCCTCTGACACCCCCATTCTGGAGCAGTTCTCGTGCTCTTCCACTCTCCCTCCCTTTCCTCCTTAATTCACCCAGAGGGCTGTATTTGAGCCCCTTACCTCTTGCGGGGAGAGGCAGTCTTAGAGGGACACCTCCAGGTGCGGAGCTTTGGGGAGGGGGAGCCTGGATTAACCCCTGCTGTGCATCCCCTTCACCCGGGCTGCCCTCCCCAGCCCCCCGGCCCGCCACCCCCGCCTCCACGGCAGCCGCCTTTGTGCCTCCCGCATCCTGCCAGGCAGGTGTCAGAGCCCTGAATGCGGGCAAAGGCCCCGCTGATGGATACCACAGATGGAGCGTGGAAATCGGCCCAATAGGCTGCAGCCACAGGCCATTTCTTAGGACCCAACAAAAGCCTCCAAATAAGTCAACAAAAATCCCAAAGATCACAAAGAGAAAGTGTCATTTGTCATTTGCTGTAGGTTTGTGTGGGGGTGGCGGCCCCGCTGCACTCCCCTCTCCTGCACCCGAGCAAACACGAGGAGGTCACTCGCCTCGCTTCGGCCTGCAAGGCTGCGGGGATCAGAGGGACACCGGCAGCCACCGCCACCCCGGAGCACCCCAGAGCTGGGGCTGTCTTGAGAGCCCCACAATCTGCAGAAAGAATGAACACCCCAGTGAGCCCCAGAGCTGGCAGAATGAACACCCCGGTGAGCCCCAGAACCGGGGCTGCCCTGAGAGCCCCAGGGCTGACAGAATGAACACCCTGGTGAGCCTCAGAGCTGGGGTGGCCCAAGGAGGTGAGCCTGTGAAATTCATCTTGGTTAAATAAAGAAAGGAGAAGATGGATGTGGAGAGGGTAGCTAGCTAATAAACCACTACCAGAACCCTTCCTCACCTTTGCTGGTTTGTTTTTTCCTTTAATTGGTCTTATTTTAGAGAGATCCATGGCTAGGCAGAATTCCATCTGGCAAACCCCAGGCTGTTACACTCAGAAGTGTAATATGTTATTAAAAAAAGCCACAGTGCCTGAAGAGTTGACAGAGAAGTTGTATCTCTCTGGATTGCAGGATGATAACCTCTCCACGATAACCGCTCTGGCTGCTTCTGTCAGGTGCACTGTGCTGCAGCCCTAATGCATGGGCTTTAAATGGTTGTCATGTTATTGTTATTTAATTATTCAAATGAAATGTCTTGCTGAGAGGAAGAACAGCCCACAGAATGACCTCTTGTGTGTCATTTTATTGTTCATTTTTTGCCCCGACGTGTCTATTTACAGTGTTTGGAAAAGGGATGGTTGCAGAGCTCCAGGTGACCGAATGCCTGTGACAGTGGGCAGTGGGGTTTTGCATTTTGTGGTGATAATGGGCATGCAGCGTTTCCTTAGGCCACCAGATAAGTCACGAGCAGTTAAGGGACAAATAATTTCTCTTTAATTCTGTATTTTCTTTTTTAATTAAACTTAATGACTCGGCTGCCAGTAGTGCTGTTGGCTGCCTCTCCCATTTTGAGCTGTACAGTTATGGGAGTTCTTGTCGGGGAATCTCCTAGGGCACCAAGTGTCTCCTTCCTCTGTTTAGAACTTGAGGGGCTGGAAAATTAAGATCAGTAGGACATATGTAAGGGTTAATATGTGCATTGTGTGTCTGTGGAGGTGATGGATGTAGAAATAACTGAGCTAAAATCTGACCACCTTTGCCTGTGCTGAATAATATCTTTTTATATCATGGAAGTTGGTGGATCTATTAGTGAGATACTGCTTAGGGAAAGGGCAATGCGCTATGACTAGTGAATATATATTAAATAAATATTACTTTTCAAAGGCTAAGATGTATCCAATTTTTGTGCTTAGCCAATATTCTGACTGGCTACTCACCTATATAAAATCCTAATAATGGTATTTTAATGGGATAAAATAAGAATAAAAACTTCCTTGAAGGTAGTAATATTTAGGAATACTTCGTAAGAAATAAAAACAGTACAGTCTGTAGTACAGACATGTAGCTATCCTTTGAGATTACTTTTGTCTGATTGCAATATCCCAGAGCAAGTAAGACAAAAGAAGCCAATGTTTTCAATAAAGGTGCACACAGGAGGTTGGTCTGACAAAAGATAATGCCAATGAAAGCAGATAGATATGAAAGTAATTTCATTTGATATACATTTTCTCCCTACTTTAACTTTATTACTTTCTCTTTAAATTCTTGCACTTGATTAAATGTATTGTTCTGGACTCTTGGATACTAAAGGAGTTTTTTTATTGGTTTACCTGTGTGCCTTTCCTGTATTGCTTAATGAAATGTAAAGAAAAGTGAAATGAAGTCAGGGTTTCAGTTCTGCATTCTCATTGCAGAAAGGAACGAAGGTGTAGGGAAACATTCCAAGATTTTGCTAGGTCTTTATAAAGTATTTTTTAAAAGATCATGATACGTCTCCTGATACTTCTCACTCGGTGAGGGAGTTCACTTCAGAAATTTAGCAATAAATATACCCTTTAAATTGCAGAGTTTAAGCTGACTTTTTGTAATCATATATGTAGATGTTTGAAGAAGTCCTACACGTACATGTGTAGTCTGAAAGAGTATTGAAAGAGTTCCTGATATCTTGGAATTTGACTTTCTTTTTAAAAACCTCATTGTACACAATCAATGGCAGTTTTGTCAGAGAAACTGTCTCCAAAAGGGGCATTTCTGAGCTGATCTCTCCACACCAGGTATGGGCAGAACACAGTGGTAGCCAATGTGACCCTGGTAGTGTGGCTGGTGTGCTCTTCTCCTCTAGCCTAGCTGGACAGCAATAGCTGTTTTGCTTAAGGTGGGTGGTTTGTATCTGAGGCCAATACTGGGGAGCTGTATTTAAAATATCCTGGTTTTTTTTGTTCTTGAATGGCAGCATGGAGCCATCCTGGAGGGTTATAACTGGGCAGTTGCTGAGGAAGGCAGGTGTCACTTGGGACCCCAACTGAGAAGATTCGGTATATGTCACTAATTCAGACAAAGTGTTATGTTAGTTTTGGGATGCTCTAGATTGCCTGTTTGATAAGGACTGAACTTGAACTGTTTGGGACAGGATATTTGTGCTGATTCTCCTTTGTTTTAGAGAACAATAATCTCGAGAATGAGAACCACATAGCCCAGTCTTACTTGGGGCAAATCTTCAAGGCAAGTAAGGAAATCTGGAAGTTGGTTGTTTGTCCAGTACATTGATACTGAGATCCACAGGAGTTTCTCCTTATGTCTGTGTATGTTGACTACAAGATGATGATGTTTGGAAAATGAAGACACCTTTCACATAAGAGCCACCAGTCTAGCAGTAATTTTTCCCTTTCTTTGGTATGCAGAAATCACTAAATTTTTCAGCTAAATTGTCTGAAAAAGTACTTTGTCTATCTCAGTTCTAAGTAAACAGATTAGGTGTATTTATTAGCTCAAACAGCTTGAGTGAAGTTTGAAATGTAAGATAGCTAGAAATGAACATGGTGGGGGATTTTAGCTGAGCCTGAGAAACAGTTTACTTCCAAATAAATCACATTAAAAGGATTATATTAAATCAGTGTCTGTATCAATAATTTCTTTGACATTATTAAAGTAGTAGCAGCAATGCTTGTATTTCCATTGAACAGGCACTTTCAGCATCACTGGGGAGTGTCTGCCCTCTTTAGGTGGTTTCCCTTGAAGACTCAGGCAAGAAGAAATGATGGTTGCCTGGACAGCAGCTGAATGCAAGTGTAGACTGGCTTTGAAAGTCTACTTTTTTGGTTAATTACAGTTTGCTGGAGAAAGTGAATGTGATTGGGGACTGGAAGAGGCTTTACTGCCTTCACAGTTATAGCTCTGGGTTCAGTTGTAGCTGGAGTTCACTTGATTGCCAGGGGAAACAAGCAGTGCTGCCAGGAGCTGGCTGGCTGTGTCTGTGACCTCACTGTCTCCATGTCTGTGAAATCCAGAAAGAGTTTCCACATTGGCTTCCTATAAACTGCTGATTGCAAGAGTGGGTAGCCCCTTCCTGGGTCATGGACATATGCTGTATGTGGTTTGTTTCTTGCTGACCTTTCTCAAGTTCTGACTCAGGGCACGTGAGGGTCCTTTGGTCCAACCCAGCCCCCATATAAGTGGGGATGTCATTGATTGATTCAATATTTTGCTGTTCTTTCTCCTTAACTAAAGCTTTTTTTTTTTTTCTTTTTTGAGCATCAGCACCCCAGTCTGATGAAGGCTCTGACATTGATTCCGAACCAGATTTGCCTTTAAAAAGAAAGCAGCGTCGCAGCAGGACAACCTTCACTGCAGAGCAACTGGAAGAACTGGAAAGGGCTTTTGAGAGGACACACTACCCTGACATTTACACTAGGGAAGAGCTTGCGCAAAGAGCCAAACTCACAGAGGCTCGGGTCCAGGTATGTATTTACAAGCTGCCTAACAAAAGGAATTTCCTTTTCTGTTAGCATGTGAGACCTTTTATATTCTTACATGATCCTACTCTGGAGTAGACGTTGTTTACAGCTGTAGGGTTTCAATATCTGTATGTGGATGTTGATTTCACAACTGTTTAAGAGAACTTTGAAAAACCTTTTGTGTCTTCACCAGTAGTTGTTTCATACCTACTGTGAGTATAATACCGAGTCTTTGGAGAAGAAGGTCTGATATCCCCATTTGTTTGTTTTATGCATTTGATAGCACTCTGCATGTAGTCAGGACAGCTGTTGTGCCAGTTTATGGTTACTTAACTGATTTCATCTGTTGTTGTCTGGGTCTTTCAGGCATTAACAAAGAAGAGAAAAACATTTTTTAAAAGGATAATGTATCTACAGAGCCATGCGAGTGAGCAAGGTTGCTGGTGCAGTATCTACAGTTCACTTTTAGGTTAGATTTTGAAGCTTACTTGGTATAAACCTTGTAATATCTCCTTTATCCCCATTGTCAGTTTAAGTCAAAGGAAAATAAACCCTCAAATAACTACTAAGTCTTCACAAACTCATGTAGATCTAGATTGTCTAAAACAAGCTAATGTACTGGAGCAGTAACATGGAGTTGATTTAAATTTTTTTTTAAAAGCATGAACCTGGACTTTTAGCTGTCTAAAACCAGGATAATAGCAGCCAAATTATTCAGAAATAAACTGCACCCTGGAGTTCAAGTTTAGATTAGGACTTTTCCTGTTTTATGGCAAAGAAACGTATCCTGTGAAAAGTTTAATACCTGTTCATGGCAAAGAAACATATCCTGTGGAAAGTTTAATACCAGAGGCAGAATCCTCTGCTGCTCTTTCACTGTTTGACATCTATAAGTCATTGGGAAAAGTGCACCCCATTTAAATCAGTCTGAGTTGCAAGTGTTACTAAACAAGTGTGTGGTTGGATGTCAAGCAAGATGTTGTAGCTTGTGATATAACAAAGGAACACAAATGAGTGGTAACTTGTGATCTAACCAAGGATACAGGTGATTTGGCTTCTTTGGTGAAATCTTATGTTTTGAACTTTGAAACTCAGCCTGAGGCATTCAGACTCTGCAAACTGAAATAAGCAATACAAAATATCCCTCTGACTTTTTAAGACAAGCATGCCTATTGCAGCATGGCTGTATTATTGAGGGTCTGTCTTGAAAGGTCCAGACTTTTTCAGTTTTACCTGCTAAATGTTTTTACAGAAGACTTCACACCACATTTCTTGTAAGTGTTTGTTATGACTGTGGGAGAAAATCAGATGTGTGGATGAATTTGTCTGGGAGGCAAACTCAGTGGTGCATGACTTTCTTAACATGTTTACTAAGTGAAATGCTTGCAGAATGCTTTGTATAGAGACTTGGGCCAGGTAAGACCAAATCAAGCCCTGGGAATCATTTGCACACTAACATAATCAAGATAACTTCCCTCACAAATTCTGTTAGCAAGACGAATGGGATCTAGGATATGATGTTTTGGTCTATGTTAGCTTCAGTGGAAAAAATACGATAAAATGAAAAAGACCTTGTTCATGTTTTTCTAAATCAATGACCCACAGCTAGAAGCAAAGCAGAACTCTCATTAACATAACAGCTGTCTTAATGTGGCTTTAACCCTGTGACTTTTTACATTCCTTATGGCTTCCTTGGTTCCCTCGAGACACATCCTGTCTCACACCACTCGTATGATCTACGGCCTCACGAATTCCCCAGTACCTCTGACATGGATATTTTACCTAACCCAGCATGGAAGAGAGTTCCCAGTCAATCAATGATTAAAATACCAGAACAAAACCTTTTGGGATTAAGGATGAGCTGGGGTTGAAGTAACCAGCCTGTGGGCCGTTTCCTAGTGTACTCCATCTGTCTGGTACCCTTGAAGGCTGGCAGAGTGATTTAGCAGTGGATTAAGGGATACAGGATTTGCCTTATCAGCATTCAGCACCTCTCTATAGCCCCTTAAAATAGCCACGTATGATGGGCATGAAATAAAAGACGACCTGTGAAAAGAAAATAACCCTAAGAGACTTGAATCTGAGAGGGCTGGATAGCCATACTGAAGTAGCATTCAAGCTTTCTTAGTCACACTTCTTTTTTGGTAACAGTATGACAGAGATCAGAGATACCAAATTTTATATGGATATACACACAAAGATCTCTTTGACTGCTTCCCAATTAAGCATCATCTAAAAGAGCTGGCTCTTTGCAGCCTGAATCCAACTGAGCCCCCCACAAAAATTTTTTTTTCCTTTGGAGCTGTAAGGTCCACTTCTGTAGAGTTGTTTTTTATTGTCTAGGTAGTTATGTAGTTGATTGCAACTGGATCAACCTTGCTATTCCCTTGGTTCCTCTATGTAGCACTTGCATTTCATGTTTTGTTTTCTCTACACTGCTACCCCTGTGCTTCCCCTTTCCTTCTGTTCCCTGAGGCAGCCTATTACTTTTGTAAAAGGAAGAGTCTTAAAGTGCTGAACCACCTATTTTCTCACTTTCCCACTGTTGAAGGGTAACCAAATGTTTCTAACCTGGTTGCTTGGAAGTGAGGAAAAAATTACCTCTCGTCTGAGATCAAGCTTAGAACACGTCATTCCTAAGGGGAGTTTTTTGAAAGCTACGAGCAACTGAAAACAGAGTTTACACTGTGAATGTTATTTGTATTCCTGATCATGCGGATGGGAAAGGGTTTTGGGGAAAGAAGTGTTGCAAAAAACTCCACATTGCAAGAGTCATGAGATGTGTAGCTGTAATCACAGCAAGTATTTCAGTACTGGGTGTAATAAAGAGTTAAAATGATCCCTGAAATTCCTCCTGCAGTGCCTTTCCACTCAAGGACTGTTGAGTCCTTTCCCCCGGTGTTTGAATCTAGATGTGATGCGTGGCCAGGACAAACTCTTCTGCTGCCTCTTCCGAGGGCACTTGCTCTTCTCTGCATGTTAGGTGCAGAGGGAAGGGGAGAGTTCTCTTGTCTTGTGCATTTATCAGATACAATTCAGAAAAATAATCAGAGTTCCAAAGGAGGACCCTTCATTAAAAAAGTTAAAAAGTAATAATACTCTGGGAATGTGAAGTTAAAGAGTCACATATTGTGAGTAAAGATTGCAACCTTGCAGTACTTTACTGGTCCAGTTTAAAACTTTCTTAAAACCATCATTAAGTTGCAGTGCAGGTCCTTAAGGTCTGTGGCCTGTTTTTACTGACAATCTGAAGGCAAGTTCTAAAAGTGAACTTTTCTCCAGTATAGATCAAAGGCCCTTTCTGAGCTTCAGAGCAGTGTGTTTGTGGTTTCTGTAACAAATGGTGCATAAGGAATGAAGTGGGGAGTATCTTTTTTTGGCCACCTTTGATTCCCACATCAGGCTCGTTTTTAGAAATGGATGAACTGGGCAAGCTTTGGCAGCAGCTTGGAGCCTGTGTCAGATTGATAGTGGGGGTGTTTACATCAATCTTTTGTCGAAGGATTTTTAAATAAGGTTCAAGTTTGTCCCTGCCAGCCAGGAGCCTGCCTTGGCAAATAGGGGCTGGCCAGCCAGGCAAATCTTTTGGGGCTATGTGTTGATGGCAGGCATCCCAAATTGCCAGAAATGTGGTGCATGAGACTTGTGTATTGGACCATGTTAAGGAGTGCCCCAGCTGTATGGATCCTTGAGGCAGGAGGCCCTGCTGTGAGAAGCAGCTGTCACGTGGCCTTTCTGTTTAACTCCAAAAGGCAATGGGAAAAATTTGTTTGGATTCTTTTTTGCCCATGAATAATGGTGAAAAAGCAGGGCAAGTCAGAAAAAATTCTAGATCATTACTATTTCCCACCCTGAAGAGGTTCTTCTCAGCCAAATCCCAGTTTAAAACTGATTTGCTTGAAAACTTCCAAACAGAAAAATGTTGTTTATCAACAGAGCATGTCTGAAAACTCAGGCAGATCTCTCCAGGCTACTAGTATGGGAATCAATGTTCCCATGTCAAACTTGTAATCAGCTTGTAAGCTATTGTAAAAATCTTACTATAACCTCAACAAATAAGTCCCAAGAGCTCAGAAGTCTTGAGTAGCTAGAAGAAAAATTAGTAAAAAAAATATTTTAAGTGTTGTGCTTGCATATTGTTTTCTTTGTTTCTTTGTGGTACAGGGTGGGAAAGAGTTTGAGGAGGAGTGAGGGGAAAGGTGAGAGAAGAAGTTATGACTCTTGAGCTAGTAGTAAGTAAGGTTTGAAGGCTCTGAAGTCCAATCTCTCAGCTTTAATCGTCTTTTCTCAGTAGAAAACAGTGAAAAGCACTCCCTGAAAAATCACAGGGGAGGCGGAATCTGTGCCAAAACAAGTCTTAACTTGCTCTCAGCTCCTGTGAAATGATTTGAGTCTGTACACTGAACTGCCCAGTCCTATGGGAAGATGGGGTAAAGGAATGTAGGATGGATTCAAGAACTTTTAAGACCTTTCAGCAGATCTTTACAGTTATTCCTGATGTGGTTTATGGTGAATTTCTAGGTCCTTTTCTTGAGACTGACCCTCTTGCATCATATACACGCTAAAGAAAGAAAATGCTGTGTGCATCCTTGCAGTAGCTAACCCTGTAATTCTAGAGCTCCCCTCCCCTGTAAAGGGGAAATTTTTATGGGCAAATTAACCAACTGCATTCATATGCAGACCCAAGAGGACATTTTTTAATATAAAGGAAAAGAGGGATGTGATTTTTTTTGTCTCTCTCTAGTCCCTGCTGCCTAAGGGCTCTAATTAGTGTCACTTTAACTTATAAATACACAGTTCAATTTGCTTATTACTCAATAATTTTCAGAACTATTCAGCTGCAGTGTTTTAGAAGTATTTTTGTAGGACTGAGTCAAAGTCTTCTCAAAGAAACCTAAGAGATCTGAGTATGTTGGATCACACTGGGAGGTGGTTGAAAGTCCCTATTCCCTTTGGCCCAGTCTAGTGGCTGTTTGGTCTGTGTTGTTTTTTTGTTTTATTTTGTGTGTGGTATGTTGGGCTTTGTTTTGGCTTTCTTTGCTTTTTTTTGTTTGGTTTTTTTGGGGATTTTGTTTGCTATGCTTTTCCTTTTGTTTTTTGCCCTGCCAGTATGTTTTCAAAGAACTCTGATTTACAGCACATTGATAACTCCTGGTATCCCAAGTAGCATCAGTTCCCATCCCCATAAGGAGCAGCTCCAAGCAGGCAGAGAGCCTTCAGCCTTGTGACATTTGGAGGTTGCTCCTAGCAGGGTTTGGGAACAGCTTTGGGATGCTGTGAGGAAAGACAGTGTGCATCTGTATGCAGTGGACCTTATTCCTGTGAAGCTGGAGGTGTGCAGATGTCCCAGTGAAGCTGATTTATCAACTAGTTGTGCTAAAAAGCGGTTTTGTTTGTACTCTTTCTTCTTCCTGTGGCTGGTCCCTGGCAGTGCTCTCCCTGGGGCTCATCACACTGATACCACGGTGAGCCAGGATGGAAATTCACCCGACTGCAAAAAAATTAGGGTGGGGGGAGGTAAAAAAACTCACTTCCTGTGCACACCCTAGGAAGGGTGCTGAAGTCAGCCCGGTCTGGCATCAGTAGGGACTGCAGCACCAGACACTGAGGGTGTCTTTAGAAGTCACACTGCCATGTTTTGCAGAGGTAGCAGAGTCAGCTCTGCCCAGGCTGCTACAGCTCAGCTTTGTTTGCAGTTTCCTTCTCCAGCCTCCCCTCTTCCCAAGGCATCCCTGCTGCTTCTGGCACAGCCTACATTCTTTCCCTGGTGGAACATCTGCCAAGGACTCCTGCTTCCAGGATGGTCAGACTTTATTTTCTTTGCTTTAATTTTGTGGGAAGGGAGACGTGGGGAATAGCAGGGTGGGGGAGGCGTTTGCCATGAAAAATATCACGAGGCAAAAGAGGAAAAACTGAACCACCACCGTCCCCCTCCTCTAAAATCTATCTAAAATTAGAAGTGCCGTTAACAATACATCAGTCTTTTGACTTTGTGTGTTTCTGGCACTGGTTCTTGCAATGGTCAGGACTGTGTATAACAAAATATCCTCGAGTTTTCTGCAACATTCACATCTTGAATGTTTTTCCCTGTTGAATCAGAGATCTTTTTGCCTTAAAAGCGCATAGAGCACTCTGTGTTTATGATCAGACTGTTGAAATGTCAAGGCTAATTACACTAGTGTGTTCCCAAGTGAATAAATACATCTTTTAAAGAATATCCTGTTGAGATCAACAAAGTAAGATATTGGCATGATCACTTGCAAACTACTTAAAGGAAGAATGATAATAAGAGGCAGGATCTAAATATCAGGAAATAGAGATGGAAGAAACCTATTAGGTCACCTTATCCATTCTACATTGGTGCAAAATACTTTTTTTTATGTTCTATCACAGAGTGATTTCTTTTTTGGTCAGTCCAGTCCCAGGTGCTTGAAAAACTGGAGCCTCCAGTACTTAAAGCGCTACTTTCCCCCCCCTTTTGTTCTATATTTCATTCTCTTCAGTTCTATTTTTGAGATAAACTTTCACCAGACACTGGGATTCAATTTTGTTTCCAAATCATCTGGGTAATTTACATTCCCTCTTTGAAAGTGACATAGGACCTGAGGAGTCCAAGCCTCACTAAAATGAGTGTGACTTGGCTTCTGTGCAGACATAGTTTTTGAGTGCTTGGGTCCCTGAGCCAAGTCATGTTTCCTCTGTCCGTGTTTAGAGTTGGTTTTCTGTTGTGCCCACTGTAGGGTGGCACATTCGCACAGAATGACACTTCTGATCTTCTCCAGTGGCTGCTTTGTACTCGGAGCATCCCTGCATTCAAGTGATGATTGTGTGCCTTGCAACACGAGGCTATGGGAGAACAGAAGCATCCTATGGGGACCTGCCAGATTTCAAAAGGTCACTCATAAGATGAGGATTTTGACATGTTGGTGGAAGTTGAAATCTGTTGCACATAAGCGGACGTTGTATTTAAATCATATTGGAAATGTACAAACAAAAGAAAATATTTCCCCAGGTGTTTACAATATGTTTCTAAGCAGACATATTGGCTTGTGGTGACTGGCTTTATTTTTAAGTCTTGGCCTGAGATTTTTTTCAAGATTTCTTTAATTAGTGGTAGTAGTGTACATGGATTTTTCATGATATGTGAGGATTTAAGAAATGAAAAAAATTCTGGGCCCTTGAGAATAAGTCAAGGCAGCCAACTGTAGTCTAAGCAAAATATTATGGTTAAAAAAATACCAGAAGTTTCAGTTAACATAGCACATAATTGCTTCTGAACAAAGCTTGGCCTTTGACTAATTTTAATAGACGTTACTTAAAATATAAATAAAATATTTAGGTTTGTGTTATTTAGGTTTCAATCATTTAGTTTTTAGTAACTTTGTCTTGATTTGGTGGTTTTTTAATTTATGTTTTCTTATGTGCCCCTACCATTCGGAAGTGATGAGTGTGTGTGGTGTTAGTGACACTAAGATTTGCTCTGCAGTTTTGAATTTGTTGGTGGGGTTTTGGTGAGTTGATTTTGGACTACCTCTGGTGCCGTCTGCCTTCTTGCCACCCAGGGAAAGTAGGAGGCCAGTGCCAGAGGACTGTGCCAGTGCCGTGTGGCATGGCTGCCAGTCAAGTAGCACTCATTTAGCGCGTCCCAGTCACACAGGACTGGGGTGGCAATACATAGCCTTGTTTCTGCACAGCCCAGGCAGGTTTCTGCACCCCTGCAGAGTCCCACTTAATGTAACGGGGCTCCAGGTGGCAACAAAGCTCTGCGCAAGGATGGTTGTTGTGTGACTGCTGCAGACTTTTTGATACCATTGAATGTGTCCCTTTCAAGGGTGTCTAATACACAGCTGCAGTTTTGGAAAAAATGCAAGTCTATAAAATGAGCCAAAATCTGTCTGTAAATAAAAATATAAAACTTGGCATTAATGCAGATTGCTCACTACTGAATTAAAGTTTGGGATCTGACTGATTTTAATAAGGATCTGGAGCTTGAAGGCAGTGCTTATCTGTAGAGGAAACAAAACCTTGTCACCTCATTTTCCTCAGTGAAATCCATTCACATAGTGTAGTTCAGTTCATGTTCCCAAAGCGCTTGGAGATCATCAGATAACCCTCTTGACCTGAAGAAGGGAGAGTGTCAAGGAAAAAAGCCATAGTTAATGACCTGGGTGGGCTAATTACAACGTGTGTTTGCTGTTCCCTGGTCACTCTTTGACCTTCATTATCCTTATGAAGTGTTCTTTGGCTCTTTAGCAAAGTTTCTTTCCTGCTCTACAGAGTGTCTTGCCCCCTTTTCTTGCTCTGTGCTTGTTTTCAGAAGGTATTGCTACAGGATTGTGAGACTGGCGTGCTTTGGGGCAGAAAGGCAGGTGAAAGGAATCTGTGAGGAGTAAATAAGAGGTTTAGATTTACATGTCAGTGAATGAAGCAAAAGGTAAGGAGGGAACTGGAAAAGGAGATAGATGTCTATAGGATGAGAAATAAAAAAATAAGGCTGAATTGAGACCCCATACTGAACTATTGCTCATCACAGGTTTTGCATCTCCACCCCAGTGCCTTGTCCAGGCCAGCTGCTTTCAGAAATGGTTCATGTGGAGGCAGAGGGGGGCTTAGTATGTACAGCAAAAAAACAAGAGAGGGATTTGTGACGTAGAACAGAGACTCTACGTATCCCTCTGTCCTATATCTTAAACCAGAGTGGGAGTGTATAATTGAGGAATAGACGTTGTGGCCAAAGGAGGAGGCAGCTGTGTGAACTGAGCATCTCATTCTGAAGAGGATGAAGTCAGAACAAACTACATGGTGACAGATGGCCTATGTCAGAAACCAGATGGCCCACCAGTCCTGTTATGAAAGAGCAAGCAGAGGAGAAGCCCACAGTGTACTCCTAAATGTTGCTACCCTCTTATGTGATGGCCACTCATGGTTTGTAAATGGTGTTACACTTAGCATTCCAGTCTGTGATGGCTGATTCATAAGCCAGCATGGGCTGCTTGCATGAAGGGTGACAGATCTGAGTCCCAACTTACTTTTACAAATACGTTTATATGTGGCTCATCAGCTAACATGCCTCAGTGGCTTTCAGGCCAGGCTGCCTTATAGGCTGTGCAGACCTACCTTGTCAGGTGCTAACACTCAGTTAGGTCTTATCTAATTGATAGTATCCATGGTTAAGCATCACAGCTGCTTCAGGGGGTATGATTATGAGCAACACTCTGCTGGTTTACAAAGGTGTGCAGTTTCTGTTACCTTAAACAACCATTCTTTCCTTCTGGGGTCCACCTCATGGACCTGAGCTCTGTAATCGAGAGCCTGCTCTGACCCTGCAGCAGGGCACTGTGCCTGCACCCTGCTCCAGGCACCCCTCTGCTCGTTGCCCTTCCAATTTGTGGTGTGTCTAATCACTATTATATCAATATTAACATATATGTTTTGCAACTCTTTTTATGTCTGTATTTGCGAAGTCTTGCCTCTTCCTATCTTGGAGGTACTAAGAGCTGTCCAAGACTTGGAAAATTTAAAATACAAACTGAGTATGACATGAAGAAAAGCAGATTTATAGTTAAAATGTCCCACTAATCTAAATCCCATCTGGTTGGTATGCTGTCCTGGGAACAGATTTCAAAGTGGTTCTGAAATGCTAATCTAGTACTGCAGTTCTGACTTACTGTTGTAAGTTTATTCAGAGATATTTTGTACATATGTGAATACATGCAAACTTGCTGGGAGGGATTTGTGTATTTTGTACATGGGACTTGTATTTTTCTAATTAAAAGCTTAAAGTTCTGTTGGTCATTAGGGCAATATAGTATCCCAGTATATAAGTACATGCACCTTCTAACAGTGCATGAAATGATGCCACTAACTTGGTCAGCAAATTAAATATAAAGACAATACAATACAGACTAAAGAGCTGTGGCTGGCACTTAAGTCAAATGGAGAGATGTTCCCCCTTTCTCATTAAATCTGGCACAGTAATGATAGTGATTGACAGCTATTAAAACACTAAAGCTTGAAAGGGTAGTCAGCTTGTTTCTCAGGACAGGCTGTATTTGAGAGGAAACTAGGGATTGGAATTCCCATGTCCCATCTGTTGAAGCATGGAAGTGTGTGCCAGGGGCACCTTTCCTGTCTAGGAGTACTGAGTTCAGTATCTTCTGTATCTCTCGTCTCAAACAGTGAATGCATTTGAAACACAATGCTATTATTTCTGATACATCTGTATTAAATGTACAAAAATCAAATGTTCATATTTAAAACATTTGTAGGTCTGGTTTAGTAACCGTCGTGCTAGATGGAGGAAACAGGCAGGAGCCAACCAGCTGATGGCTTTCAACCATCTGATCCCTGGAGGATTCCCACCCAGTGCCATGCCAACTTTGCCGACGTACCAGCTCTCTGAGCCCTCCTATCAACCCACCTCCATACCGCAAGGTACAGTAGTCAACAGGTACTTGGTTAAAATAGTGTTTTTGGGGGGGTTCCAATGTCCATCCATTGTAGCAATATTTTCTGATGTGTTGGCTAGTTTAGGGTCTGACTCAGGGAGGTCCTTGCAAGCCTGCTTGTTTCAAGCACATAAGAACTCAGGTTTGTTGTGCTGCAAGAAAGGGCGGGTTACATGTGAAGGGTGTTCACTAGAGAAATAATCACCTCCTGCGTGGCAGACGTGCAGTTTTGGGAAAGTGATGGACGCACATCCCCGCCCTTTCACTTCATTGGCCTCCTTCACTGGGAGTGCACAGCTGGTGCAGAAGGAGGCAGGTGCACTCTGTCTTCCTCATGGCTTTCAGTGATGGAACATTAGAAACTTCTGTAAATATTCTGAATATTTATCTGATGCTGGAAAAAACACTATTCAGACCATGTTGTTTCACATTAGACAGTAGCAAGGCTCAGTAGGGTAAAAATTTATCTTAATATTATCAGAAATTCTGTGAACTTTCATGGGTTTGAGGGATAAGGGAACAGACCCTCAGATCAAAGCCATGTTAGATTTTACTAATAAAGAAAAACCTTACAGGTCAGATTCTATAAAATAAGTTACTGTGCTCTTCTTGCTTTCTCCTTGAGACTTGGATTCTAACTGTTGGTGGTTGTTCTAATTAAGGGAATTTTTCAAAGTCCAGAGCTTCTCCCATCCATTGCTAAGCTTGCTACAAACCGTGGTAGAATTTCCATGCTGTGACCAGGAGGGGAAAGCCTGTTACCAGTCTTTTAAGCAAACAAATATTTTCCTTTTTTCATATATATATGCTGACCAGTATGTGCTCACTAAGGATTGTCTGAAGACTGCACATCTGTTGTTATGATATTCACAGTCTGTATTACAGAATTTTTGTGTAAATGCACAGGCCAGTTAAATACCCAGCAATATTACAGATTCACTTTTCCACTTAACCAGTATTTAGATGCAGGTTCTAATGCAGTTCTGTTGAGCTTCACATAATGAACTTATTATGCCAGAAATAAAGGAGGAAAACATATGAACGTGTTTCTTTTGCTTCTAGCCGTGTCTGATCCAAGCAGTACCGTCCATAGACCTCAGCCTCTCCCTCCAAGCACTGTACACCAAAGCAGCCTCCCGTCAAATCCAGAGAGCAGCTCTGCCTATTGCCTACCCAGCACCAGGCATGGATTTTCCAGCTATACAGACAGCTTTGTGCCTCCATCCGGGCCCTCAAATCCCATGAACCCTGCCATTGGCAATGGCCTCTCACCTCAGGTCAGTCCTGTGTTTTCAGACAGAGGATTTGCTGTATACCAGAACCAAAGAGTCTATTCCCTCAGGCCACAGTATAATGAATTGCCAAATTTAAACCATAATGTATTCTTTATATAAGCCACATGATTTCAGTTTGCTAGTTTCCTTCTTTTTTTTTTTTTTTTAATTTTTTTTTCCTCCTACAGGCTGAATCAAGAGTCATAGCTTATATTTAATTTCAACTGATTTTTTAATGGAATCACGCAGACTTCACGTTCAGAATCATGTTTGCATTCAGTTGTCAAGAATTTGTAATGTACTGCTCTTCTCCTGAAGATCCATGGCTAGGCACTGAAAGTAGATGTTGTAGTTTTTCTGTGAATAAAATATCTCTTTAAGAGAGCCTCATCAAGGTTTTACTAAGTGGTCCAGGAATATTACAGGCAAGTTGTATGAGGAGAGTTCCAAGGACTGAGCAGTGTGTATTGAGATGAGCTGTAATCGAGTTATAAATACATAAATTAGGAGTATTACTGCTCTTTGGCAATATATAAATGCATGAATACCATAATTGTTTTTCTAATTTGCGTGAGCTCTTTTAAGGAAATCATGTTAATAAATTGCCTTGATAATTGAGTGTCAAAAGATTGGTTAAATTTTCTTACACATGGCATCTGTCTGAAGCTGACATTATTAAAGCTTGAATAGATGGTAGTTTATTTTATTAGCAAGAGCTTTGCCCAGGTGCCTGGAAAGAGATGTCCACTAAATTCTGAGGAGTCACAAAGAGGATGCAATCTATAATTACAATCAGGAATCTCTTCAGGGCTGAAAGTGAGAGTTTTAACAGCTTTATCTGCTTTCTACCCTTTTTTCCTCTCAGTGGTTAGAAAAACAGAGAGAAGCTCAGAATGACACAAATGAAAAGTGAAAAGACAATTATACTCAATTACACACTAATCACTGACTATCACCACTGCCTAAGCAGGGAGAGGGCATTCTAATAGGCAGAAAATGAGATTTTAATGGCACAAAGGGTGGCCAAAATAACGACTCGTATATCTTTGCCTCCTTCGTTTTCTTCAACTTGTGGTTTGCATCTCGGGAGTACAGTTCCTGGTTCCTGTGCAACGGTGATAACTCTGTGCAGCTGAAAAGTTCAAAGGCACTGGAGTTGAAAAGAATGAATAACAAAGGCAATGAAATAAACATTTTTGCCCAAAGGCAAAAGTTCATAAACCCTTTTTTGTAACGGTAAATGTAATTAAGATTCACAGATTCCTATAGCATAGAGTGGGGTACAAAACTTTATGGATTGAAACCTCAGGAAAAAAATACCAACAGAAAAACAAACGGATGTACTTCCAAAAGACTTGAATAGATTTTGTTTGAAAGAATTCTCATTTCTAAATGCAAACTCCAACAAAGTCCATAACATTATATTAGTTGCTTCATTTTTTTTTTATGGCGAGTTTCATAGTATGCAAACCTTCCACATTTTGGACATAATTGTCTCTCTGGTTTTCAGTGTTAATCCATCAAAAGTAGTTGTTAGTGTCAGTTTAAATGTATGTTTGTTCTGGCAATGGAAAATGTGATTTTTTTTTGCTTTCACAAAGCTTTTCTTCTCTGTGATACAGAAGTGGAGTGCAACAGAAAAGAAATCTTGTGATGGCTGGGCAAAATGGGACAAAAAAGTGAGGCCAGGTTTCCTCCCTGCAAAGTCTTGCTGATTTGAGGTTTGATATAGCCAGTAGGAGATTCTGTTCCTTTTTACACCCAGCCCTGTCTTTACACTATGAAACTTCTGTTATTTTGGTTTGTTTTTCACATTAGACTTTTGAAACCTGTTTCTAAATGTGTTTAGAGCTCTTGGTCATGTCCAGCAACTCTACCAGGAGTTTTAGGAGGATGCTGATCCCTCTAAAGCTGACATTGTGCTTTCATTGCTCGATGTATAGAGGAGATGACTTATATCCATTTAGATGTTGAACAACTTCTTGACAACTGAATGATTACCTTCAACAACTGTTAAAAGTCTTCCCATCAAACAAACTGAAAAAACCCCAGCTCTAAATTTATGTGATGTTACCAGCAGCTTCTCTAAATCAGTTTTGGTGCCTAAACAATAAGTTAGAGACATGCATAAAATATAGAGATGACATAGCCAGACTTTGTGTTTATATAAGGGTGTGATAGAGCCTCAGATACTTAAATTATGTGCAACAAATTGTGGGACTGTAGCACACCATCGAAATTCTTGATGCCCAAAGGACCTTCAGCCGTTGGTCCCATCCATTGTGATGTTAGTGTGTGAAATGTCCCTTAGTCGTGGGGTGTGTCACTGTGCATCCTCTCTCCACACTTCCTTGGGGCTTTTCCTGAGGTGCCTGCGTGCTGAAAGAGAGGCTGAGAGAGCAGAGGCCGGAAAGTCAAAAGCCAGTTCTGCACTGGGGGTTTCATGAAGAAGAGAAATGGCAGTTTTCCTGCTGAGTGGGTATGTTGCAGTGCCCTGCCTGTGTGCGTGGAATTTAGATGAGAAAGAGAGAGGGTCTCTTTGCTAGCCAGTAGATTTTTGACCACAATAAATCTGGGTGTGTGAGCAATTACCATAATGTTTCCGCCCATCCATGTGTCTCTTGCGGGCAAGTGCTCTGGACAAACTGAGTATAAAGCTGAATTTGCAGTGACTGTAGCATGGAGGGGGAAGGAGGGCTTTGTCTGGAGCCCAAACAATATTTTGTGATTTAAAAAAAACTACCCTTAGAACATGCAACACAAAATCTAATTCTAAGATTCACAGGATCGTATTCTTAGCCGACTTAAACCTCTTTCACCCCTTTGACATCGATTTACGGCAAATGAGGGTCTGACAGAGAGACCCCTGGGGGAAGCTTTATTTTCTATGTAGGATGGCTCCATTCTGACTTTTTACTTGAATTTAATGCACAAATAAGGCAAGCACTGGGTGAAGGCAGAGGACAAGTGGAGGCAGCTAG
The DNA here is from genome assembly GCA_013400975.1 of Atrichornis clamosus. Classification (NCBI taxonomy): domain Eukaryota; kingdom Metazoa; phylum Chordata; class Aves; order Passeriformes; family Menuridae; genus Atrichornis; species Atrichornis clamosus. The sequence goes on along the minus strand of WBMZ01007629.1, from coordinate 179,940 downwards.
GGTTATGTAATTTTATTTTTATTGTATTAGCCTTGAATTTGGAGGTGAGAGGGAATGGTGTGTCTCAGTCAGCTTTAGGAAGCAGAATGCTCCGTAACATACCTGTCTTGCAAGCTGGGTATTAAAAAGTTATTGCTCTTGTTTAAAAATATAAGAGAAGGAGTTCTACCTTGTTAATATTTGTCACTTTTCAACATCGAGACAAGATCGGCAGATATCCTACAGATGACTGATTATTCTTCTTGTTCATCTGGTTTATTCTTTACTACCTGGATGTGGCGAGAGAACCTCTGTCTTGCAGACGTGCAAAGGGTTGACTTTTGCTGGAAAAAGGCAGGGATTAATGTCTTGGGGAGCTGGCAGCCTGGAGTGTCCTTGTTTGTATTTCATGAAAAAGCAACTCAACTGCAAGCATGCCATCTCAGCCAAAGCTCTTTAAATATAATGTCAGAAAAGAGATTATTAGTGTGTAATATATGTAAATTGCATATTTTTATGTTTTCTATGCCTATTATGCAGCTTCTTGCCTCTCATGCATACGTTTATGGGAATATTGTATTTCCTTTTCAAATTAGGTTTCAGTTGCTCACTGCATTTTCTTTTAACAAATGTTTGTTAACTCAAAATTATGAGGGGGTAGCATATCTGTACACTAATATATGTATCCAGGACTTAGGCATGCTGCTGAATTGGCCTGTCACTTTATTAGTGATTAGTGGCCATTGCTGGCTCTTCTGCGGCTGCAGAAACACTTGTCTCACAACTGCAGGTGTATGGTCTTAGTAAAGAGCAGATTGTTTTAAAGTCAGGATATCAATATTTTGAACTGCTTCATTTAAGATAAGGGGAAAGTCTTTTCCGGTGTACATCGGCGTCCCCTGACCTCGTCATGTGCTTTTTATTAGTGTCAAAGCAGCAGAGCTTGCCCTGCGCCAGGCGGTCAGGCAGTTTGCTGGTTTGCAGGGTGCTGTTCCAGGCTGCTGTGGATCCAGGTGGAGCAGCAAAACTCTGCTTGGGTTGCTGCCCATGGGGCTTTGTGTTTTTTGTATTTAACTTGTAGGATACTTAACCTGTAGGATATGCAGGCTTACGAAGTACTGCACTGTTAAGGTTTCACTGGAAAAAGAACAAGCGTGTGTAACCTGTCTCCTGCTAGGCATGCTTTTTTTTCCTCCTTGCCCTCTAGAAAACTTCTTAGATCTTCTCCTTCCTCTTCCTTGCCTTTTCCCCCCATAGTTGATTCAAACCAGTAGCTTTAAAGGCTGCAGTTTTAAAATGAGAAGTGGATTTAATATTGAATGGGCTGTGTAGAAAATCATAACAGTCTTTAACAGTCTTTGCAGTTCTCATGCCATTACCTGGAGCTCAGGAATAATCTTGATAAGAAACGTCCAAACTTTTCTGTGAACAGTAGTAAAGATGCAAGCTGTTTCAAGGTTTCTTTCTTCTACTGTCAAAACATTTCACTGCCTGAGTTTAAGAGTTACCCTGTAACTCCTTTTGGTGAGGTAGATCTTAGGCAATGGGCTTCTCTCAAGTCTTTGAGAGCACTTGGTTTTCATTAACCTGAAGTATGGAACTGATGGCAGCTGTCGAATCAGTTAGATATGTTCATACTATCTTGTTAACTCTGTCTTCAAGGGAGACACAAGAACCAGCACCTAAAAACTTTCATTTCCTCATTAAGAGGGACAAGAGGGGGGGAAAACCAAGCAATTAATTCATTATACTTTTTCTTATACCTTCTGTTGGATTACCTGGAACTGGTTGCCCACAGAAGCATTTCATTTGGATGCAAGTCCCAGAGCAATGAGAAAGCTCATGATCTTTGTCACAATGCACTTGGCTTTGAGAGCTCTTCACTAATGACCCAAGAACATGAGACAGGTCAGGGATTTCTTTGTGAGTAGGAAACTCAATTCATATGATATAATTTTCGTGAACATGAGTTTTTGTTCTGTTTTTTTTTTTTAATTTAAAAACAGAAGTTCAGCTAATGGGGTAGATTATTTTTTGTTTCTGTGGGTATAATAGATGAGATTCAATAGTTTTGTAATTGTTATTGTGCAAAAATAAAATTTATTATTTATTTTATGAATATTATATTATTTTAAATAGTGCAAATATACCTTTATAGATAATATATGTACACTAAATGTTTTACTATAGCAACAACAATAAACATGTGACTGCACATTTTTGGATGGCCACCTTAACTTTTCTCTTCTGGTTTGTTTTGCTTTCAGGCATAACAAATCCATATATATCCCAGTTGTGGAGGAAAGGTGTATGAGAGCTGAGCTAGTGACAGCTGGGCTGGTGTTCATAATGGCCAGAATCCTTCTTTTGTGTTTAGGGCTGAATAGGAGGTGGGAGGAGGAGCGTTCACAGGCAGAGAGAAACCTATTCTCAAATTTAGCCTTGTTATGAAGTGTTTTACATAATATATATAGTTGACCATTTAAAGTCGTGAGCCTACAATCTCTGAGACTGCCTGAAGAAGTTGTGAGATATTTAATTTTATATATATACTTAAATATACTAATATATAAATTGTTCATATAAATGATGAGTATATGTTCATGTTTGAGGTTTGTTTTACCTTTTCAGTCATCTTCATATGCTTTCCATACAACCAGGAGCTCAGGAATTAGATGATCTTAGAATTATTTTGGTAATGTTACCAAGTTCCATGACTCTGTTATCTAGTACCCTGAAAAAGACATGAGTTTTGTGACAGACTGTAATAATGTTGTAAACATTGGTAATCTCCTGCAGATAAAAAAGTAATTCATGAAAGAAGCGAGTTATCTTCTTAATTATCCTAAATGTGTACCATTGCACCTTCTCTAATGCCAGTGTAGGTACCACTGATGTCTGGTTGTGTGAAATCAGTATGAGGTCTCATTTGATAGGAGTATAAAGAAGGTGAGATCATCAGTGTTCAAAGTCAGTGCATTTGCTCCTATTTGCATCAGCCAAGGATGTGGTTGCCAGCACATGCCATTTGGCACAAAAATGGTTTCTGTTGGGTTTCTTATATTCAACAGAAATATTCATAGATATAATAAGAATCAGCAACACGGTTCTAGGATCCTATAGGTGTAGATCTATGTAGCTAATTAATTTTAATTAATCCTCTAAAATCTTTCATTATAATGCATGATAACAATCCTTTTCGTGTCCTTTCTCATGCAATACTTTGTTTTTTGAGAGATTTCTCTACAATGAAAGGAGTTAACAGCAGGTAATGCCATTCATCTCGAAGGAGTTTGAAATTTTCAGTGTTAGTGATGAATGAGGGTATCTGACCCACATCTGTTTTACATTAGAATGGAACACTGCCCTGACATCGTTAGGAGCATTTGTCAAGATTCCCTGGACAGAGCTTCTGTAAATTACATGCTGCAAATGTGTCAGGGTCAGATAAGAGGATATCATTAACTGCGCTAAAGTTTACTCATGATTCTGTCAGTTCAACTTAATATGTTAACTGCCAACCATTTTCCTTGAGCTGTTTCATTAAATCTTTCATTCACAGGAGGGGAAAAATAGTATCACTGTACCCAAAAAATATTGCACATGTTCTTTTCTCATAAATCATATTAATTGCAGGCATGGTCACAAAGCATATTAAATGCAGGCATGCGTAAATGAATTAAAACATATGAGAATTTTATTGTGCCTATGGCAGGCCCTAGATCCTAAAGTACCGACCACGTTAACAGACAGAATGTTTCATTTAAATAGAATAAACTTTTTCTCAGTTTAATAGCCTCTCTTTTGGCGATAATGGGAGTATTTTCTAATAGCTGATAATGGACCAGACATTGTGTACGTGATCTTTAAGGCTTTCCTTGTTTGAGTTCGCTTTCTCAATCATATCCTCAGCTAGTGATTCTGTGCTGACTCCACCAGCAAGGGTTTTCTTCTAATGAATATTTTGGATTGCTTCAGGTGTGTTCTCTGAAAACTTTTCTGTAGAGTTTGGTTGTTGCAGTCTTCTGCGTTCTGTTTACTTATTTCAAAAATCCACCCTTGTTTTCTAGTAGAACAGAATTATTTTATCAATTACATATATTGTATTTTATTATATAAGGGAAGACTGTGCATCAACATTCCTGTGTGTGTTTTGTAAAAAGTGAGAACAAAATATATGTAGCCAAAAAACTTATGTCCTGATTTTTTTTTTTGCATTTATAGGCGTTCTACTCCAAAATAAATTGAATAGTTACTACATCATATTAATTTTAGGTATTAGATTAGTCCTTGGGTTCTGGGTCAGTGAGGCTGACAATGCCGAATTTAGCTTTCCCAAAGTGATTTAGAAGGAAGTACATATTTTCCAATAATTTGGATGGTATAGAGATTGAATAAATTTATTTTCTATCTTAATTATTGTAAAACGGTAATATCTGTTTTCTTCTTTAGAACTATATTACTTTGTACCTACAGAAGATTTGAGCTGCAAAATCCAGATCTTTGTGTGTCTCCTGTGCACCACTAAGCTGAGGGTGCTGAGCCTCTTGCAGACATGGCCCATTAATGGATTTCTAATTGATTAGGTGAAAGTTAGCCATGCCCTTCCTGTAACTCCTTGTATGGGTGATAAGGTCATGGCACATACCGTAGGAAAGACTTCTGCCCTGAGGCTGCTTCCCTGAGAGCTTTCAAAACAGACATGACCAAAAATCTAATTATTTAGATACTAATCAACTGCAGGATGATTCTGAAGGCCTCTGAGGAAGATAATTCTGAGAAGCTAGTTACTGTTCAGAGTTCAGTCTTCTCCACCTCAGAGACAGACAGTTCTGCCTGTTCTGCTCCAGAGTACCTACTAGGTTCATAGCCACTTAATAAAATTATGCCTAAAGACTTGTATTATTTTCTAATTAATTATAAAATTTTGAAGTAAATCTGACCAAATGCTAATTTTACTTTGTCAAAGAAAATAAATATTTATCTATACATAGTTGCTGCTTATGTCTGAGGGGCATTTGAGACCCTGTCTGGATCCAGATTTAAATTTCAAGGCAAATCTCTAATTTTAAAATAGCTTCTAATCCAAAAGTTTTTGAGCCTGGTGTTTTTGACAACAAAGTCCAAATAATTTTGTCTTGGGCTCTATTCTATTGAAAATATTGAACTGAAAGAAACCTTTAGTTGAAATATACAGCTGGTAAAATAGCTATTTATCCAACTCAGCAATTGGTCCTAAAAGTGCTGGCAGAGACAGTGTGTGATGTGAGAGAGCTGAGGCAGAGAAGGGTTCCAGTGTGAGAGCGAAGTGAGCCCAGCCCCTTCTCCCTGCTCTTGAACTTGGAACAGAACGTGGTAAAGTCCTCTAAATATTGGTATCACACTGGCCCTGCAGGGCAGTGGAAAGGGTTGTGCACTTGAGATTTCTGATAAACCCCTGTGCCTTTTAAGCCGTAGTCCAAACCAGGATACTCCTGCCAATGTAAATATTTTCCAGAGTAGTAATTTTCAGTGTAAATGTTTAAGTTAAGCTATGTTTTTTTGTGGACCTTTCTCTTCTTTTAACCCTATTAGTGTTAATTTCAAAGGACAAGGATTAGTATAACCTAAATGAACATAGGTTCTGATACTGTGTCCTGCTGATGCAATGTCAGGTCATTAAGCACGCCACATTTTCGGATCATATCAATTTCCCAAGTTATAAGAAAAATATTTTTAACTTCTGAGACAGAAAACTTGCTAAAATAATAAAAATTTTAATGGTTTTCAGAAATAAATTTTTAGAATAAAAACTTGAGAGCCCAGTGTTATTTCAGCTTTTGGGGGATTTTGGCACAACATACTGTGCAGATAACATGATTTTTTAGTTTGTAGTGATTTCAGAGGGATTTTTTTTTTATTATTAGCCTCAAGTTCTTTTAATAGGTTTTGGACATGGAAAAGATTTGTTGAATTAAATAGAAAATATCTTACATACTGAATACAAATTCTTGTTGTTTTTATAACTTGTAAGTTATAAAATTTCATTATCTGAATGAAGTCTTTGCATATATTTTGAAATTTCCTTTTGCATGAATGCTTCAGTTTGTGAAACATTCAACACATACCATCCGTTAAACTCGTGATTTTCTGCTTAGTGTATCAGAAGGGAACATTCTAGTGCTGTACTTAGTAACCAAACTTCTTTCTCAGTGTTTTTTTTCCTGTGAGATGTCTTGGGCACATCTGATGCAAAGATATTTTATGTTCCTGATACAGGTATCTGGGTGCCTCTTTTTGAACTACTCGGTACACCTTGCTCTTTTGCTAGTCAGACATGTAAAACCTGGGTAGGTCTTCCCTCCTACTTAAATCACATTCCCTAGATTTTATTTAATCTATTTCTTAAAAAAAAACTCAACAAAAAACCAAACAAGTCACAGCTGGGACTACAAACTCTCTGCATTAATAATACCTTTTAGTTTGTGATGGAAAATAACTACAATTCCAGGAGGAGCATCAGAGCTTTAGGAAACAGTTATATTCTTATGAGGTTTAATTTAGTCTTCACAAAATAGACTCCAAATTTTAATAATTTCTCTTTAATTTATGGTAGAACTGCTGTAAAGCAAAATTATTATCAAATAGCACATGTCAAACAATTGTAATGCCTTTTGGGAGCAAGAACAGCCTGTAAATTATGACAAAATGCAGTTTTGGCAGAAGCTGTATGTCACCCATCCATTAGAAGCTGCAGACTGTTTGTCAGGCTTTGAAGTGCACTTTATTCCAGCAAAAGTAAGCAAATCTCAGTCAAACTTATTTTTGAAGCATGCTACAGAGGTGTGCCAGGAAAGGAGAAGTTCACCAGCCTTTAGTGGGAGAGATTTTTGTACAACGAGAGCTTTTCACTGTGCTTTCCCGCTAGAAAGCACAGATGCTTTTAAAATGTTTTTCTTGCTCTTCTACTGGAAATTATGGCCTAGAGGGCTGGGCTTTTATAGGGACAAGCATGTATTTTCCAGTAACCTCTTTTCAGCTACTGATTTCATAACTGTCCCTGTAGAAGCAGCTTAATAAGGGAGTCACAGTTGACTTGAAGCCAGTCTGGAATGCCTGACCCTTTCTGTTGTGTCCTCTAACTCAGATGGTGGAATTGATAACTGGTGTTATGACCAGCAGTTTACTCTTTCATGTTCATTTCTTTACAGGCCAGCACATAGGGCATGCAGCAGCAGGAGGTACAGCTGCTCTGCCCCTTTCCCAGCACCCAGAGCATCAGGAATACATGGGGTTCTTTGTTACTTCCATCAGTAGTGTTACTGGGATCTGCCCCAAATTGATTTTATTGTAATGATTGCTGATCTTGGAGAAGAAAATTGTATGAGCTTTTTCACAGCTTTTTGGTGTTTGTGGGTCATGCAGGACAGCACAGCTGAACAGTCAGTACTTGCTTTTTGTTCTCTTACAATTTAGTCCTCAAGGAATAAACACTGCAGGACTCCCAGTGGGGGCTGGGATCAGGCACTCTGAAACCATGAAAGTTTAAAAAGTTATTTTTCCTTACTTGCCCCTGGTATCACCTTTTACTGCTAGCCATCAGATTTTATTTTGGTGAATGATGCAACCAAATTCTACTTCCTCTCAGGATTACCTACTCAAAGCATAATTCAAGTATCAATTCTGCCTGGTTTAGGAAATCAAATTATGGATTTGAGAACTTCTGTGGCTCTGTAAGCAATGTAGTTCCTCATATATTTTAACTCTTTCTATTATTCTACCTTTAGGTAATGGGACTCTTGACTAACCACGGTGGTGTGCCTCACCAGCCCCAAACTGATTACGCCCTGTCCCCTTTAACTGGGGGTCTAGAGCCCACCACCACTGTGTCAGCCAGCTGCAGCCAGAGGTTAGATCACATGAAGAGCTTAGACAGCCTGCCTACATCCCAGTCCTACTGCCCGCCGACCTACAGCACCACGGGATACAGCATGGACCCCGTCACAGGCTACCAGTACGGACAGTACGGACAAAGTGAGTACCGGGGCGTTTGCAGGGAGAGGGGCAGCACTGCACCCAGCTATCAGCAGCCTGCGCTTGCTGCCTGCGAGGAGGGCGGTTCTGAGCAGAGATCCCAACGGCTCGCCGCTGCTCCTCTCCCAAGCCGTGCACTGGTGAGATAGCCGACGGTTCGAGCAAGATTTCTGCTGCATAATTATTTTCTTAAGTGATGTCAACAACATCTTGATGTTATTAATTGTTGAGACATGAAACCTGATTGCCATTAGGTAAAACATAAGGGTTGTCCAAAATGAAATAACCGCTGGCATTCCACTATTAGAAACACATGTTCTTAATGAGGTCAGCTCAAGAATCATTACAGTATATAATCCCAGATACATAGAGTTTTGTCAAACTTGTCCTAGGAATAAAAATATTAGTCCCTTTCCTTTGATATATCAGTATTAAATATGACAATGTCAACCTGTAGTTGGCATGGCCCCATGCTGTGAGGTTGTCACAGCATGACTTAAAAAGCTTCTTTTGCTTTTTTGCAGGTGCCTTTCATTATCTGAAGCCAGATATTGCATAAATGAACTGTCCACTTCAAGTTAAAGCTGGTCTTGTTTTCCGGTCTCACTCCAAGGCTTGGATATGAGGGATCTTCTCAACACACTGCAGCCTAAACTGGGGCAGTCCCATTGAGAGAAACAAGCTTGTTATGTTCTCTCCAGTCATAGCTTTTAGTAGACTTTTGAAGCTGGACAAAGCTATACAGAAGACAAAGGCCAAAAGCAATAATGAATAAATGTGACATGCTTCATTATGAGTGGGTATACAAAAACAGAGCAGTATTTAACATCACAGCCTGGCAAACATTCCATTTTTTTGTTGTTGTTGAAGTTAATGTGCATTGATTGGGACAAATGGAACATTTTGAAACTAAACTTAGAGCAGTTGAGCTCTGTGTACTCTGACTCATCTGACATCCAGTGCTGACTTTAGTCTAACTTTAAAACAGCTCAGTTTCTGAAGCAAGGTTGGGAGAACCTCTTTTATTGTACACACTGGAAATTGTCATCAAGAGGAAACGTCACAGTCCATAGGAAGCTGGATAAGTGCTAAAGACTTCCTGAGCAAGTTATTGGTTACCTTACCATGCTTTTGTAATCAGCTTGTCAATAAATATCACTCATAAGTTTTGCTTTACCAAGAGATGAAATCTTGTGTAACATGAAAACCAGATTTTACCTTTTTTGTATGTATTTTCCCAGTCTGTTATATCTTTTTGAACAAACATGGGAGAGAAAACCCCCACCAACAACACGACTGATTTTTCACAACTGCCTAGCAATGTGCAATACTGTGTACCTCACAAAACTTTGGGATCATCCAAAGTCATAGATATAGAATCAGAACTATATTTTTGCAGGTACTTTTATTTTTGCAGTGCATAATTCCTGATGATAAAATACCGAAATGTTGCATTCTGCTGGATTACTGAAAACCCAGCTTGCTAATCCTGATTTAAAGGTCATCTTCAGGAAACAACACGAAGAAATGATTACGTTTACATTTTTTTAGTGATGTACAGGACATAGACAGAGATGGACCTGTATTTGACACATTTGTTTAAATTATACAGCGATATCCAATATAGAAAGTATAATTATAGGAACCAAGGTTTACAAGAAGTTTGCATTGTGACATTTTAGAATGTCAATAAATTTGTGTTTTGTGATGTTGAGAGGAAGAGGACGATGGAAGGCGGGATTATTTATTTCTCTCTATTCTTGGAGCAAAGAGGGAGGCAGAACACAAATACATTCCTTTTAGTGTTAAGGACTATGAAGTAGTGAGTTAGACTAGGTTCAGTACAGAGGTTAGTTCACACATTGGTCTTAAGGGTGATGGAAAAATGAAATATTATCGTTGTGTTGCAGCCTCTACAACAACATGTGTTGTAAAAAAAAAAACCAAACTAAAAAAATCAACAAAAAAGAAAACAAAAAACAAACGTCTTTCATGTAAAAAGTTCAGTAAATATTTACTATTTATAATGAATAAACATTATGAAGACTTGCAAAGCACTGATGATTTTGTCCTAAAATGTAGTATTGTGCTAAATACATTGATACCTTTTAATCTGAATATCATGAAGAAATAAACCATGTTATCTTCAATGCAAGCTGCATTCATTGTGTCAGTGTATTCTGCACACATCCTCGGCTGTGGGAGCATCAGGCAGCCTCTGTGCCCAGGTACTGCAGGTGTGCCATGTGGTACTGTGTGTGTGAGATAGTGAACTGTTCATTTTTTGAGTGCTGGTAGTACCAGTAATACATCTGCCCAACAAGAGAAAAGCCTTTGCCACACGTTTAAAAATAACATAGGCTTAAACCCAGCACAAGCAGGGCAGCCAGGATGGCTTCATACAATGCAGGAACTTTGTAATCAGTTATGAGCAGATCTGTCCTGAATTATATTTTTCTTATAAACCTCAAGAAATTTTCAATAGGCTTACACACAAGCTGATTGAAACATGGGGAATACCCTTCAAAATAAGTGGAGTAAGGTTTACTGGCATATCAATGTGCAAGAAAATTCTACTTTGCTCTAGGTTTGGTGAACATTTAATTTCCTCTCCATTTTGCAGGGGATGTAACCACCTTGAATTTCTTTCAATTTTTTTTTCTGTGTGATTTTTATTTTGGTTTTTAAAATCCTTTTCCATTGGAAAAGGAAAGAATACATTTCTTGGAAAGGGGATGCTAAAAAATGCTGAAAAATGAGGAAAGGAAATTTTTTAACCTCTGTGACAAAATTGAAAACTCATGTTAACACCTATATCCTGCTCTAAACTGCTAATTTTTCTGATTGCTTCCCCTCCCCGAGGACTTGGCCCTTGGCAATTGTCTCATGTCCTAGGCTTGCTGCAAAGTAAACCTCTCTTTCCCTGCTTGCAATCCCTTTGCTGTAAACTCCTGGATAGAATCCTGCTTGCTGACAGCTTGGAACCGAGTGATGAGTGCTCCTTCCCAGGAGGAGTGTACCCTCGTCACAGGGTGATTGAAAAATGCCACCTTCACTGCCTGCCCCTTGTTCCAGCAGCTGCGGGGGTGGGATGGAGCTGTGATTTCTGCGCTCAATCCCACTGGGGTGCTTTACTGACCTCAGATTAGACAATGGCCATTTTGGCTGCTCCATCCCCTTTTCAAGCATCTCCCAAGCACTTTCTCGTGTGAGAGCCTAAGGCAGAGCAGGACAAGACAGATAAGGAGAAAAGGCAGGTGTCCTTGCCCAAGGTGGGGGGCGGGAACTGGATGATCTTTAAGGTTCCTTCCAACTGAAACCATTCTAGGATTCTGTGAAAATCACCCAGTCCTCTCACAGACAAGCCAGGCAAACAGGGAACTGTGATGAGCTCGTCGGGGGAAGGGAGGAGCAGAGGGGCTAAGTAGTTTCTTGATTTATTATGTGTCTTAGGAATCTTTGACAGAACTGTAAGGATTATTTGGGATACTGTTGATCCCTTCTTGTTATCCCTGTCAAGACTGAAGAGGTGCTTGGGAACCACATGTATTTCTGGAATACAAGTCCTGAACACTGAGAGAGTCAAAGGGGAATGAGCCTGCCATGGGTATTGCATTTGACAGAAGTGCCATGCAATAGCTTGGAGGGCTGTGCTCACAGCAATGGAGTCCCAACCCCACGCACCAATGAGTGCAGGAAGGCTGGATCTCAGGGTCCCTCCTCTTCTTTTCCTTTTTTTTTAGTGTGTGTGACTGTGCATATTTTACAAGATGGAAATAAATAAGCATAACTGCTTAATGAACTGTCTTCTCAATAGAATTGGAAACTTTTGAGAGACAAGTCTTCAAGAAAAATTATTTTTTCCTTTAGGCACAACCGTGATTTTTAATTTATTGTTTTCTTTTAAGTCTTTATCTAGACATAACCTCTACTTCCATCACAATACCCAATATATGCATTTTGCCATATGCTCACATTGGTATGTATTGCTGCTCCTTTATCTGGACATTAATGAATGAACTAGGAAAAGAATAATTTTTAATGACACCTATTATCCTTTTGTTTTCTCTGGATATTTCAGTGTTTCCCATTTAAACATAAAACTAGAAATAAATATTTTTCTCTAATAATCACACAGGGCTTTCTACTCTACTGCTCAAGTCTGTCCACGTAACAAATGCTGTTGAACTGTATCTTTCTGAGCTATTTTGAAAGGCACAAATGCCTATAAGAATCTTCACTGAACCAAACTTCACTGAAAATAGCTGATTGTTAAACAGCTTCGATGTCCTCAGAAATCAGCTTCTGCATATATGTAATATTAGGGTTAGGGTTTTAATCCCTAGGTTAACATCTGGCAAATTCAAACATAAAAAAATCTGGCTACAGGTGTGTAACCTCCAAATGTAATGAAAAAATACAAAGTTACTTAGCTTTGGCATTCCAAACCCCACCCCAAATTATCACACTCTACTAATATTTTGTAGCAAGGATGTATTTGCATTTTCTCAGAAGTATGGAAGATTACAGCATGCAAATTATTTATGCCTGAATTCTGCGATATATTCTCATACATACAAGACATGCACTCGCTCTAGTTACTGCTGATATGTAAAGCATACGTTTGCTATGTTGGTAACCATGAACATCCTCAACATTTGCTATCCATAAAGTCTTCTGGCCTTAAAGTCTATAAAGTGGATTACTAGACGGTACCTTGGAATATAAAATAACAAGAAATTAATTTAAAGCAATATCAATGAGACCATCAGAAACCTGGAACAGCCTGAATTTATAAACTTCTCTGTATTGTTCACTTCAATGTTCTGCTTAATTGAAGAAAATCTGCATCCTGATTAGAAGACCCCATTTTTAATTTATTTTGGCTTTTCCAATGACATCTAGATATTCCCTAGAGCAACTGGAAAGTCCTAGGGTTATTTAAAGGATCACTAGAGTTGATTTGAATCTGCTCAAAGTATTTGTATATTGTAAAATAATGAAACTTGCAGTCTGCTTCTGCGGTCACTGTAGGTAACAGGCCATTTTTCCTGTCAGATTTTCACTACCTATTCTCTCCCAGCACTTCTGGGCAGCTCATCACAGGCTGGGAAGTTCCCATCAGTCACAGGGAGCAAAGTGCTATAGTCAGGTTGTTAGGTTTAAAAACTTACACAGTATTTATCATACAAGGAGGATTCGAAATCAGGGCTGGCGCTTGGTTCTGTTCTGCCATCGTGGTTCCCACAAGCAACACTTTGCAGTGTTCACACATAATTTAAATCTTTGCTTAGTGCATTTACACCGCCGCAGAACCAGTGACTGGATAACCCAGAGTGCTGTGGACAGCTTGGGCACTGCAGCATTTTGATATGCACTGTTTATTATTCAGCTGCTCAGGCAATGTCATGAAAAATCATAATAAAACTAGGAAGACACATCACATTTGACCTTTGCTGAATAATTTAATAAAGCCAGCTTGATACACAAATATGAAAGAGCAGTTGCCGGTAAGAGCGGAACTATTGCTTCCTTGTCTGAGAATTGGAAACAGTTCAGAAGCTTTATTAACCGTTCGGTGTCTTCATCTTCAGCAAAGTTTGTCCCTTAGGCCATAACCAAATGTTAAGCTACTTGTTTCTCCCCATACTCTCCTCCTTTCGGCACTCACATGGGTATCTTTGCTTGTGCTATACACAATTATGGTCTCAGTTCTTCTCACGTCTCTGTGCAATTATCCGTGTTTTCTTCTCACAGACTCAGTTTTGTTTACACTAACATTTTTCTCCCCGTATATATACATTTATTCATAATGATCCCAAGTGTACATACCTGTAAAAATTTAGCTTTTTAAGGGTGATTGTTACAGGTACTCTGCACACTTAACCCGTGATATTTTATAATACAGTAATTCAGAGAAGGAAAACATTTCTTTGGAGCCACCCTTGTGTGAGTGTCCCCATGGTCAGAACCAGAATAATTAACCAAGGGTACGAGTCTCCCAAGGTTTTCGAAATGCTGTTTTGGCTGTGTTTATCCTGGGGAAGGGTTCTTCTGGGCTGGGGGTTGTGTGGCTTGCAGGAACCATCACTGGGGTCTTGCCCCTCTGTGGAGCTCATGACACAGCGTTTGACCAAAGCCTTTCTCTGTCATCTCCATCCGAAGTCTCCAGGTGGTGGGAGACTCCCCTTTCCCTCAGTGTCATGGCTTCTCCCCGTCACCTCCCTTTCCCCTGTGGCTCTCCAACAAACTTGAGTCCTGCCACTCCACAGGTGATACCTTTTTTCCCAGTGCTCTCATCAGGTCAATAGAATTTCTCCTCACCTGCTCTTCCCAGAGACTCCGACCAGCAGCACCTACTCCAACCACAGCACTCCCAAAATGGCACATTACTGTTTAACACATTAACTGGTGCTGAAACCTGAGAGACATTTTTACATGGTCAGGGCTGCCTGATTTGAAAATGGGGTAATGATTGTGTGTTAAAAGGTAAGATGGAGTTCATCTTTTCCTTTAGAGCCCAGCAGGGTTTTGACTGCAGTGCAGTGTAGCCGTGGCAGACATGGGATGGGGATGGTGGGGGACATGGGAGGAGCAGCCAAACCATGGCACTCACCACCTGAGAGGACACAGCCCTGAGCAGAGCACAGAGCCACTGGCAGGAGCAGTTTCTGACCTGCTGGGACTGGGGGAGGTCAGGGGTGTGATGTGGGAGGGGGCCGGTGTTTGACTGGGAGCTGTTGGTAGTGGGCCGGGGCTCTGTGCTGTGTGAGCCATCTGGCCTCTCTGGTGCCAGGATGTCCAGATGCCATGTGCAGGGGAAATAGCACGGCTTTCCCTGCGTGGGAGTGGAGAAACAGCAGCAACAATGCTGGGAATCCTCTGAGAAACTTGATGGGTGGTTTCTCCTGAGGATAAAGCCCAAATACAGTTTTCCACATGGGTGCAGCTGTCCCAGGGAAGGCACACCCCTGCGAAGGTGGGGAGAGGAAATGGTGCTGTGGCCCCTCAGTACTGCTAAAAGCACATTTTTCTCGAGTGTGTGCAAGGGTGGCTGAGGGGGCCAGCCAGGGCAGAGGTGTTCCCACCCACAGCAGAGCTGGCTGCCTTTGGTAGAGCTCAGTCTGTCCTTTGGGAGTGGTTGGGAACAGCATGTGCAATTTCTGGAGCTGGCTCCTGCTGCACAGAGCACTGTGCAGAATTAAACCCCACTCCCTTTGGCAGGTGGGACATGGCAGAGCTGTGCTAGTGCTGCAGCAGTCCCAGGTGATCCACATGTGAGCAGTAACGTGGTGGGGACCAGGATCTTCTGGGGATTTGCTTGGTAACTGCACTTCCCAAAGCAGACAGCTCCTGTCATCCTTCTTAGCCTGACTTTGGTTTCAGAGCATTTTGTCAGATCCAGTTGTGATTCAGACTGTGCCTGCCAGTGCTGAGACTGCGATGGAGCCTCAGGTGGGAGGTCTCTGCCAGCCCTGCTGGTGGCCAGGCTGTCCCAGCCAGGTGCTGACCCCAGCAGCAGTGACAGGGTGCAAGGCTGGCCCGACTTGCTGAGAACCAGGCACAGCAAAACCATCTGTGAGACTCGGTAAAGATACTTGCTTTGGCTAAAACTAACCTGTAAATTCTGGTAAATAATTTCTGGGGTTTAGACGTGCACCAGACTTGTGGCAGAAGTTCTGGCCTAGGTCCTTTTGTACTCCTTATTCATGAAGGGCTACATAAATGCCATATATTTGAAAGACCCGAAAGGAAGCTGTTACTCCACCCCCCCATCTAAAGGCAAACATAATCTCTACTGGTGTGAATAGTGTCACAAGCTCTTTCACCAAGTAGAACTTTTAGAGTAGTTAAATTTTAGCCCTAAAACTTTAAGAAAACCTCCTGAAAAGAATACACAGAGTAGATAAGGAACTAAATTTTATGTCCCTGGTCACCCAGTCACTTTCCTTCAATTTTTAGTGGAAATTTTAGGTGTATGAGGACCCAGAGATAGCAAAGATGAGTGAACAAGGCAATTTTGATCTGTAAAACTACAGTTCAGTTACTTCTATTCTGATTCTGCTCAAGTTCATCAGGAAAGATTAACTTTGGCAGCTTGTTCAGTGACTAAATCTTGATATTTTTGTGGCTTAATTCATAACATAACTGTAAGCTATTGCCCTGTGTTTATATTTCCCATCCATTTCTCACATTTCCAAAGCATACTGATATGTGATCCTGGCAATTTAGCTACCATAATTGGCATTTTTCTAGGGCCAAGAGGAAACAAATTCCTTATCCGCCATACTTCTTTAATTTCTGAAAAACAACAAGTAACATGGTTAATCCTCTTTTTTGATCTTTCCCCCCCTTTGAGTTTTTCTTATGGTCTTTTCCTTTTAATCTTTTACTTTCTTTTTAATCTTCACTCATTGTCCCCCTGCATTTGAAGAATTTCATGTACTTACATCTCTAAAAAGAATTGGACCACTTTATGGAAATAGCTCTTTAGGATCTTGTTCAAAGCACCATTATGTACTTTTAACTCTTTGGTGGGGGGCGAAAAAAGGAGAGAGAAAAAGCAACTTTGAAGCAGTGTTTGTGTAGCCTAGCAGAACACTGATCTGTTCAACTAGATGCAGAAAGAGTGTATGGAAACACCCAAAGTTAAAACAAGACCAGATTACATTAGATGAGCAGGAGGATGAACAAGCCTTTGATTGGGGCTGGGTCACATCACCTAAGTCCTGATGCAGGTGTGTTTGGGCAAGTGCCTTTCAGGTGGGACCCAGCAGGCAGCACAGGTGAGCTCTGTGGTTCACAGCTCCTCCCAGGCAGGAAGGAATGAGCTAGCCTGTGGCTGGAAGGCATAACTTCCCCAGGCTGAGCAGGGGGCAGCTGAGGTCTTACCACTGACCCAGAAGCAATGTCTAGGGGCAGAAGAGTTTGTCTGCTATGGTATGTGTGTGCTTTGGTTCAGAGTTTTTTTTTATCCACGAGTTTGCAAAGCCTTCAAACCTTTCCTGCAGAGGACACCGTTAAGGCCCCGGGTAAGTCCTACCCTGCACGTCGTCCTTTCTCAGGTGGTATGGAGATTACTGTGAGCAGCCTCGTGGAAGCTGGTGAAGTGTAGTGTCAGTTATGCTAAGGAGGGTGTGCTCTGGCCTCGAGCAGCTTCTTCTCTGGGTGACCTCAGTAGGTTGCAGCATGTTTGGAAGGGAATGTGTGGCACTGAGTTCCTTGGGGCAGGATTCTGGGTTTGTGGGATAGCTGTGGGATGAAGCCCATGTATTGATAAGCGTGGCCCAGTGCAAACACAGTAATTTAGCTTCCAGGCTTATGCTGATGTGGATGTGATTGTCTGAATAGTGGAGAACGTACAAGTCTTTGTGTGCCTTTTATTAAGCATTAAAAAACTGCTTAGACACGTGAGAATGCCAGTACAATGTGTAGCATAACATGAGTTAAAACACTTTAAGAAATAATGAGCGTGCATCTCAAGAGTCGAGGTGCTGAAGCTGTGTTCTAAGAGGCAAGGTAGAGCACAGCATTCCTTGTTCGTTGCATGCCCCAAACTGTCACTGTGAATTCACTGGTGTGATTTTTGTCACTCAATTCTTTACTCTGTTGTGATGTCCTACCCCTCAACACCCCCCTTATTTTTTTTTTTATTTTGCTAATGCCAAAAATCCTCCAGAAACTTGGCTAACAGAGCTTGTGTGTTTCTCAAGCAGGCAAGAAATTTACAGGGTTTAGCATGTGTCCAACTTAATTTACGTAGAATTGCAGGCTTCTTTTACTGAAGTAAATTCTTCAAAAAACAAACAAACAGTAAGAGTTTACAGAGTTCTGGAAAAGTTGCAAAACTTAAAGGAAAATCCCTTTACAGTTACATGAATATAAATTGGGCATAGTTCCCCTGAAGGTTTTATACTAGTTTAATGTGTGTATTTTATTTGTAGTTAAACTGCTGATAATGCTTTTCTTCTGTCTCCTCAAAATGAGATTAGGTCCCCTGAATCTGTTCTCCTTTACCCACAAGAAAAGGTGAATTAGATCTCTCCAATAACGTGGTCTCAACCAAGAACAGGATTTGGCATTGCTCTTTATTGGAATTTTAAATCTTTTATTTTTTTTATTTAAGGTTGATTTTAAAACAAATAGCTAAAATGTGGAGCTGAACATTTCTTCTAGAAGTTGCATATTCAAAATGTACTTATACCATAGTCTGCTGCTCATATAAAATTACAGACTTCACTTTCATCTTTCTTTTTACAAGAAACCCTTAATGACAAATGCAGGCTGTTTAGTGATACCGATATACTGCAATCTTAGCATGTGAATTAGTCATCATACAATCAGTTCAGGGGGTCAGGCCTAAAGAAACAGTGCAGAGTTGGCAAACTGCTAGTTGGGTGATGTGCTCTCCACTTCAAAGTCATGGTGCTTATTCCCCAGAATTCAGATCACAGAAAGAAACAGCTGGTATTGTCGTTTGTGGCAGTAAGGACTTTTTTTTTTTGTAGCAAGATAAGGTTTCACTACTTTGTAAAACAACAATTTACTTTAGAGTGACCTAGCCTGTAAAACACAATAGGAAGCAGGAATCCACAGAGCACTGCTCTGCTATTATCATGCAAGTAGACATGACCTGTGGCAAACTGCACTGGAGAAGACTTAACCTTCTTGCTCCTTGTCTGAAAATATTCAGTGTAGTCCACTTGTCAGTGGCAGTCAAGGGTTTCATTTTCCAGAAAGACTTTATAAACAGGTTTTTTTTCCTATTTGGATATTGCTCTCTTGCGTATATCCAGTGTGTCATGTATTTTTGGCAGCACATGGCTACAGACTACAATCCTGCTGCTTAAAGAAGGCATATTAAAACATTTAACTTTCCACTTAAGCTTCAGGACCATCTAACTTGAGTTG
This sequence comes from Atrichornis clamosus, assembly GCA_013400975.1. Classification (NCBI taxonomy): domain Eukaryota; kingdom Metazoa; phylum Chordata; class Aves; order Passeriformes; family Menuridae; genus Atrichornis; species Atrichornis clamosus. Next base: position 161,037 of record WBMZ01007629.1, on the reverse strand, counting down.
AAATTTAAGTTTTCATGTTTAACTTGTAGATAGCAGCTGGCTGAAATGCCGTATTTTTTTCTTCTGCCCCTAAACCCCCATCACATCCCACTGTAGCTTTTAAAGTCCTTTCACCTAGTAACTTGAGCAGATTTGTTGCCCAAATATTGGGGGGGTAGGGGAATAAGAAATCACATCACACATTTTAAAGTGCCTGGCAGATGTGTGTCTCAGGGATTTGTTATTGTTCTATTATTGTTATTATTAACAGACTTCACAGGCAAGGCAGGCTTATCAGCCAAATGCCTCATTATCAAATGACTGAGACCCAATAAGTGCTTAACAGCATTCCTTACCAAAAGAGGAAATGGTTACAGGCCAGATCCAACTCTGTTAGAGCTGGTGGATAGAGTCCCACTTCAGTGAAGCATCGCTTGGGGCCCCTAGATGCTCACTCCCCTCTATTTTCTGACATGCTTTTAAATTCTCCAAAATGAACCAAACAGCTTTAGCTTCTCTCATCTCGCAATGTGTTCTGCAACTTCTGGAAAGGAACCTGGACACAAGGAAAAATGCTACAGAACAAAAAGAGCCACAATACAAACCATATGACAACGCCTATTTCTTCATCCTCTTTGTCATGTTGTTTTACTCTTTCCTGGCGTTAACTGTCTTTTTTGGTTATGTACGCTCGAAGAAAGCTGTTTCTAAGCAAGATCCTTACCAGGAGTTCGTCGAGGATAGGAACCGAAATAAGAAGTGGAACATGACCCGGCCAGTGGTGGTGAAATTTGACTTTGAAGAAGAAAGTATTCTTTGAACTCCTTAAACCAAAATACTCTGCAAAATGCACCGGGCTGTCTCCGCTGCCAAGATCTCAAGTGAAGATCTTCACATTTATCTTGTTCGACTGTTGCCCTCACAATAAATCAAAGTATTGCTTAAAATAGGTAAAACAAAAAGAAGTTTCTTTCTTTCATTTTCTTGTAATACATTTGTTGCTGGAATATATCTTTACTAAATTTTGGAGAAATCTTATAAACCTTAAAGTGAGTGTGAAAAGTGCATATTTTTTGCTTTCGCTTCCAGTTTGGTGCAACAAGAATGGGAATCCATCCTACACTGAATTTAAGACAAAGGACTAGTTTTTGTACACACATACCCTCTCCATTGGAATGCTGTTTCTTCTGAGTTCTCCAGACCTGGGAACCAGAGTGTAATATCCCTGGAAAGTGCCTCTCTGGAATAGTAGAATGTATTTTGCCTAAACCAGCAAATATTATTTAAGATGTAAATATAGAAAAGCTCCTCTTGCATTCCCTCCCCTCAAAAATTAATATCATATGCTACAGCAAAAGTTTGAAAAAAGCATCTGCAAAATGTAATTAAAATGCATCTAGTGGAAAAACAGGTTGTGTATTCAGTGACTTTAGAGTCCTTGCCTTGTCCATGTTTTGTATGTATTTATTCATCACCAGCTTCTAATTGAAATCTGTGTTTCAGTCCTAGAGAATGACAACCACAGCTGATCACAAACCTAACAGGGGAAGGGCTTTTCTGTCTCTGCAATAAATATTTGCTAAAATATTGCGTAAGCTTTGTTCAGAGTTATACTGAACACATTAGACTGACATTTGATTTATTATTTTCCTGCTTAATAAGTATTGAAAAAAGAGTTCCGGCATAGAACATATTGCTGTGCTTAATATAAAAGGATGGTGCTTAAGTGCTTTGTGATATCCTGCATGTGATATGACACACTGCTTTGTGATAGCACATGTGTTGGTCTTCTGAGGCTTTAATTTGGTTCCCACCTTATCCAAGGTCTCCCGATTAATGGTCTTTACTTGTACCTTGCATGTAGCTGCTTAGATACATTTCATGTGCAGCTGCACCACAGAGCCCGCTGCTGCTCAGAGGGCTGGCTGAGCACAGTAATCATTTTCAGGTGGTAGGTAGGCTCTGATTTTTCCTTCGTATGCATATGAAGCCAAAGTGGGGCAAATAAATTTCCATGTATTAACTTTTCTTTTTCTGTTAGTGGAATTATAAGGTTAAGGATTTGATTTTTCTAAAGTATCTAGTGCTCATGTATTGGGTGTTTTAGGGATGTGTAGATTTTTAATTCTGTTAATATTCAGAAAAAGTTTTTGTGTGTGTTCAGCCTGTGCTGAATGATCAGATGTTGTTCCCAATTCCTGGTGGGGTGTGTTAAGTGTTCCTGGTGTGTGCACAAGCAGGGAGGTTGATGCTATGCATAACCCTCTCCTCATAAAACTAAAGTTTGCTTCCCACTTACCAGCATGAATGTTTGTAGAAGTAGGTGTTGATTCAACTCGTAGAGCTCTGTCTCTGACAGCTGTGCCAAAGGAAGATAATAAGAATAAGGTGATACTTTCTCAGTTGTACTTGTTCAGCCTTCAAGGATTTGTTAGACAGGCAGGGGCCATCTGAGGCAGAGGCCACTCCTCTTGTCTTAATGCGGGGGTGGGATATGTGCAGAACACTGATGTGGAAGTGTATGAACATAAGCATTTTAGCAGGCCAGAAAATGTTCACAGATGTACTTTTGCTTGATTCATCCAACTCCAATTTAAATGGTTTTGACTATAGTAACAAGACCAGAGTTGCAGTTCTTGCACAAATCAGTGTTTGGTCTAAGTTATACGTGTCCTGGCTGCTTCATCAACAGAGTTTGGAGTGGAAAAATGAAAGCTCAAGTTATCTGTGTTCACATCATGCTCCTGACTTAGGAGTATGTGAAATGAAAATCACTCTGAGTTGGGTGGCTTGTGAGGGCTTGGAGCAAATGAGGAGAGCGACTCTTTCAAACACAGGGTTCTGGCTGTTTTTGCTCTGAAGGGCTGTGTAATTGTGGATTTGCTCTCCCGACAGAAGATCTTTTACCCTTTTTATCTTGTAGTCGGTGTTTTTGATTCTTTGCAGTGTATGCTAGGTCATCTTATAAATTAAAGATCTTTTTTTCTTGAGACTTCATTCAAACCCATGTCCTTTCTTTGTGTAAGCTGTTCCTGCTTTTGTCTTACCACGCAATTATCAGATCAGCCTAAATCCCTTAAACATTCTTCAGCAATGTGCTGCCATTGCCTGGCATTTAGGCTTTTTGGAAACATCCACTACTCACTTAACAGCAAGACTGCAGCTCTTCAAACAATTTTGCAGAGTGCGTGCCTGTGTGCGTGTGCCAGCAAGATGAGGCTTCTTCCTGTCCTATCTCTGTGCAGTAGTAAAAATGTCTTTTTGTCAATGTTAGCCACAGGACATGTTGGTGGCATTATTAGCCTTTTTTCTTCTGTGTGCCAAAGCCTGCTCGTCCTTGCCCAGGAGATGAGTACCAAATGAGAGAGCTCACTGGCGTGCTGCAGCTCCACTGGCATCTCCTCAGCCACCACAGTGTTTCGGTACCTTCAGCGCAGCCAGGTCTGCCTGCCCTCCTGACTAACCAGCGAACCCTCTGGAGCTGGAGAAGTTTCAGGTTTGGAGGTGTGGCACAACACCTGGGTGCAGCCTTGGGGATTGAATGCCGGCCTCGGAGGCCAAGCCAGACCCCTGTCTGATGCACTGATGTGTAGAGAGAGTGAGGGTTAAAAAGCACATCTCCTTCTCTCGGCAGAAGGCACAACGACAGGGCACTGCCATTTTGGTCCCTCCATAGCATGGTGTGTTTGCTGCCTGCTCTGGGAACAGTGGTGAGGGGGGAGAGGATGGGGGTAAATGACTCGCATACCATGACGTGAAATTGCTCAGGCAGTTTACCCATTGCCTATAATGTCAGAATTGGCCACCTCTTTTTGTCTTCTGTGTATGCAGTTGGTGTCTGTGCAGTACTTCCAGAGCTCACAGAAGCCTCTGATCTGTAACCTTGTCAGTCTCCTTTACAGCCACTTCTCGTGTTCTGTGTGTGGGGTGTGAAACGGGAACAGGAGAGCCAAAAGAGCTCCATTCATGGTGAGCCCTGGGCTGTGAACTATGATTTACACCTCTGAGATACCCAGATTGCTCCAGACTAACACTGGAGAAGGAAGGGGGCTGAGGGGAAGGAGGGCAATACAAAGCACCAAAATGGGAACTTGGCCCAGGCAAGAGGCTGTGATGCTGTAGGAAATGCTGTTGGAGAGGGTGTTTGTGTCAGAAAGACTCAGTTCTACATGCTAGTAAGTGCCTTGAACTTTAGAAGTTTTAGCATTGCAAGAAGAGAGAGATTCATTAATTGTCTTTGGTTTGTGTCTTTCTTTTTCTCTCTCTACTTACTGGTGTTCTGAATTAACATCACTCATCTGGTGATCTTACTAAGAAGCTTCTTGTTCCTCCTTCCTTGCTAGTAAGAAACATGCTAAAACCAATTAGATCACGGATCCTGCTTTAGTTCCCCTACTTTTTGCTATTTATTGTGGCCCTCTGTAACACATTGCAGCTGATGTGTGTGGGTTGCTTCTGGGGAGGCGTCCACTTTGAATTTAGCTGAGCATTTTGAGATACTCTGTGACAGGCTTCACTGACGTGCAGGCATGTTGCAGTTTCCACTTAGCCTTTGTGAATTAATACTGCAGCTTTCTCAACCTGGCTTGCAAGAAGGTCTACTTGTAATTAAACTCCTGCTGAGAAATACTAGGTTCTTCTCTAATATTATATGCCTAAGTGTATGCCCATGTGGCACACGTGTTTTAGTGTGTCAGGGTTTGTCTTTCTCTGAATGCCAAATGTATGACAAATAAGCAGGACTAGCTAGAATAACAGATACTTTGTATTACACCATACTGGTGTAAATCTGGAGTAAGTTGATTTGGCTATGTAAATTCTGGTGTTTGCTGGCGTAGGAGTTACAATCTGGAACTGAATCTTATAGGTCCATTTTGACTACTTGCAGCTCTGAACTCTACAAATGAAGCTCTCTACATCCATGGGGAGAGGAAAAAACATATTTTACGAGCAAGTGTAGCCTGTAGGCAGCTGTAGACATGGAGCATTATTTTGCAGTAGTTATTCATGCATGGAAAACTTCATGGCAGTGACTGCTGTCACATTTCAGAAAATAGTAAGTGTGCCTGAATTAAAGCAAGCCTGGCACTATACACATCTCTACCTTCTTTTCTCTAGTTAGCATGTCAGATGCTGCAAATTTCTGTCACTTCCTCCGTGGCATACTTGCATGCGTAGACAGAGCCCGATATTTAGTAAGAAAATATTTTTCTCATCAGAGAAACACATAAAATGAGTTTATGGAATAGTTCAAGTACTGGATTCAGAGGAACACACTGGTCGGCACTGAAGCCTTCTGTCCGTTGTGTGCATGAGTGCAGTGGGACTTGGAAAGCACATGCTTAAAATGAAACACATGCTGCCATGTTTTCTTAGCAAGCCTGCTTCCCTAACTTGGAAACTCAGCAAGTGCAGCAATCTGTAGTACAAACTTAAGCAGCTGAAATAGGCTTATTTTTTTCTTTTATTCTTTTTTTTTTGTGTGTGGGATGTGTAATAGCAAATCCTTTGCCATGTAAGTAGGCTTAGTGAATTAACAGAGCTCATACTACTGGGAATAAGTGACTTCTGGAGGCTTGTTTTGAATCAAATGAATGTGAACCCTCCAAAGACTTTTTTCCTCCGTAACAGAATGACACAGTTGGAGATCTTCCAACAATTTTGGCGATTCATAAAAAAAATTGGAAGGCACAGTAAGACTTGATTGACAACTTCTTGTAGTATGACTGCACACTACCTTCAGCTTGTTTTTTAAATTCTCAGCAACAGAGCCTTCTTTTCAGCCTGGGAATGCTCTGTGACCCAGCACATGAGACTGCATTAAATATAGATGACCTTTGACAGTGACCCCTCCTTGCCATATATTTACTTTCGTCCCCCAAGACAAAGGACAACCAAAGAGGTCATAAAATTAACACAAAGATAAAAGATTTGGACAATTGAGGTTACACTGCTAGGTATCCTTGTGTGTATAAGAAAGTGCTCAATGTATGTTCAATAAGCCAAAAGAAAATGGTACCTTTTCCTGGCTCATTTAGAAGCCTGTGGTCAGGCCCAGTATGTTTGTGGGGGTAGCTGTCTTTGTTTTCTGCCCTGGCAAAGCACTCCTTATCTCATAGGAACTGTTGATGACATAATTCCTACCTCCTGTGCCTGAAGAGGACTGCAGCTTTGTTGGCAAAAGTGTCTAAAGCTTGTAGTGATCACTTTGCCCTTTGCCTTGAGTCACTGTGGTGTCTCAATGTGGTAAGAGCTTCAAACCTGTGTTTAATTCATGGTGTGACTACCCAGGGTCACTGTGAGCTGGTTGGGCACTGGGGTTTTGTAGACGGACACAAGTCTGTGATTTGGAAAGGGCATCATGGTGGGGGTAATGTGCTACTGAAACAGAACCTGTTCTCCTGATGCGCTGAGCATGGTCCTCGCTTCAGCAGAACCTGTAAGTGCTGCAGTCTGCAGTGACCTTGAGGAACCGATGAGTTCCACACTGTCAGTTTTTTAGGGGAAGGGAAAAAACTAAATCTGTTCGGCATAACGCTAAGACTCTAGGGTTTTCTTTTCTTTTAAATAAAATAGCTTTAAGTAAAGATGTATCAGTTTTGTTTTCACCACAGGATTTTGACTGAAGTCTATGAAACTTTTTGATGCACAGAATCATTAGATAATCACATAAACGACTTGGTCAGGCCATGTCATGTGGTTTTACTTATATAGTCAGAAGTTCTGTAGCAACATTTTCTGTCTCTTCTTTCTTCTATCTCCCTGGTATTTGCTGATTCATCCAAACTGGTGTCTATTGAGGGAAGGAGTTAATTGTAGTGGAGTGGTGCTGTCAGAGCCTCGCATGGGTTCTCTCATGTTTGCTTATCAGTGCTGATCCTGACGGGCAGGAGGAGAGGGAGCGTAATCTGTCCTCAGCAGTGAGCACTATCAGCCTGGCAGGGTTCCTGGCTTTCACAGGAGCTCTCTAGAAAGTGACCATTCTCATTTTGTGGTCGTTTGAAGAAAACTCGCCTGCTAAATTGGGAAGTTTCGTTCCGGTCTTGGAATTGTGAGCAAAACGGAAACTCTTTAGCCCCTAGTTGTCCTCTCAAGTCACTTAAGCATTGATGATTTTTTTTCTTGTTTGTTTGTTTTGTTTATTTTTAGGAAAGGGGGAAACAAAATAGCGTTTTTTTCTAACTTTCATCTGTATGCTTTGATCCTGCATCCTTCTGTGTGTGCTTCTGTTTCATTGCTACAAGATCAGGACATGGAGGACACTAACCAGCTTTTTCCCTAACTTTATATTGGTGTTAGCACTAATGAACAGCTCATCTGAGGAGGATGAAAATCATTTAAATTTGGCAGAGTGAGGCTACTGATACAACCAGATTTGGGTCCTGAGTGGGTTGGTGAGGGGCAAGGCTTTCTGGGGGTCTGAGAAGGCTGCAGCTCTCATCTGATGGAGAGGCCCTTCTTTCTCAGTGGCCCTACAGGATAAGCACACTAAATCCAAATTCACATCTCTGTGTGGGGCCTAAACTTAAATATATCCCTCCTGGCATACAGGTAAAGCTTTTTTTTTTTTTTCATATGTCTTCATATCCATATTTTGATCATGATTTTCATTTAAAGTAATGCTTTAAAAATTATCTGCATCCTGCATCATGTGACATGCTTTTAGCGGCTTTGTTATATATAAATTGTCTACATTTATATAGGGAGATGTAAATCAATGAGTTTAATAGAATAGGCAAACAAGCAACCCTGCATTACAAGAATCTTAGGGAATACAGATTTTCCAGCTGCTCATTCTTGAAAACGACTGCAGTCAAAATGAAATATTCCCCATCTCAGAGGAGCATACTGATTGAAGCACTGATGTGTTAATTGGAGTGTGTTTGGCCTTTTAAGCTTATGAGCAAAGATTGTAGTCAGAATGTTGTGCCAGCTCTGAATTACATCATTGTGCCATGCAGAAAACAAATTTCCTTTTGCTGAAGAGATTTAGCTGGGTAGGATGAATGGGAGGCATCACACAGGTATTACCCATGATTTGTGGCTGATTGCACTGGAAGAAAGTATAAACATCCCAACACTTCTAATCATATTCTCAGCCACTTTTAAGAGCTGTTTAAACAACAGATTTGCCTTTCACTTGTGTGTTTATGTCCTGGCATGACTCATGATTAAAATTTATACACACTATAAAGAAGAGTTTTGCCTGAATGGGACCTTTGCCTCTGTGTGTGACCATGGGATTTCACAGTTTTGTACTTCTACAGCTCTGCTGGTTAGTTCTCTTTGCTCAGATTGGAGTTTCTTCAGGCCCTCTCCTGGAATAAAGAGACCTTGGAAAACATTGGTTATTTGTGTCAGAGCTGATTGTGTTGCTGTTATGGCTTCCCTGTGCATGTTTAAACCTCTGTCCCACATCCCAGTCGTGCAGGACAAGAGCAGAAGAGCACCACTGCAGCTGAACTGCAGCAATCTGGGCTCTCATTGCCACCTCTTCACCAGGTCAAATTTGATGAAACTTGGACTGGTCATTCTGATTAATCAGCCAATTAACTGAACTTGGTTATCCTGGTTTCTTATTGTGACCTGATTGCTTTTCAGACTTTCCTGCAGACTAAAATGGAGCCATGTGAGAATTGAGAGGCAATTGTGCTAATTTCATTTGCTCTTTTTTCTTTTTTTTTTTGTCTGATAAAATACTTTAAGATTTTTTTTTCTACTTTTTATTTAAACTTTCAAAATTTCTGTTGGAATTGACAGTGTAGCCCCGGGAGAGTTTATCTCTGTCCGACTCTCTTATACTGCATTTAATAGAAATTTGGATTTTTTTTGGTACATTTTTCTGAAATACTTAGTGCTTTTCAGAGGGACAATAAGTAGGATTATGTGTGCCAGACAGCATGAGGGTTTCAAATCCAGAACATTTGTCATTTCAGCTAATGAAGTGTGACTGAGTGAGGAATTTGAGCTGTGAGGTTTAGTTTTGCATCTACCCGTTTTGTTGCTGACCATTAGTTTTGCATCAGCATAGACCAAAAATGCCATACTTTATAAATACCTGCTGGAGAAGTTAGTAAAAAATACATTTTTAGTGGTATATTATGTCCATTATCATTTTAGTTGGGATCTTTTGCATCTATTGCAAATCAGTCTCCTTTCCTGAAGCCAACAGTGCATTCTCAATTCACACCAACTAAGGATGTCTCTGGGGTTCCTTAGAGGCACCTGCAAGAAATTTCCTTCTCTTCCATTGAATTTAATTATTTTGTATATGTTTGAGTACTCTAAATTTCATGTGGCCTTTGTGGAAAGAAAAGGAAAACATTGGATATTGTTTTTGTGATTTTTCCATAAATTCCTGCAAAAGCAATTTATTTGTTTATTTACTTATTTTATTCTCAATCTGAATCTCAACCATTCCTTCTTTCCCTCATTCCCAATTCATTTTTGAATCAGAAAACAGGACACCTGTCAGCCATCTGTGAGCTGAATTTCTATAATTTACAGAAAGACTGGTCATAAAGTGCTTAAAGCTCTGGGGACTTGGGTACCACCCAGTGCAGAACAGATTAATTTCGCGGTGTTTTTCTGCATTTGCACAAATTAAAAATATGAGAATCAGTACTTTATTTGTTTGAACTTCTTGAATTAAATTTCTTCAATTAGTTTTGCGCTTGGGTTTGGACACTCAGCATTTTCAAAAGTCTGCAGATTCCAAGTTCAATGCCAGTTGGATGTGCAGGCCTCTTTCTTGCCTGCATCCCATTAGTTTCTGATGCAAAAGGATTCGTTTCTGTAACCTCTGTTCATCTCCAGTTTTCTCCACTTGGACATCACCCTTGTTTGCATGTTCCAGACCTAATGTTCCTACATTACATGTTATTGCTGGATGAAATGTTAATCTCAGGGACTTTAAATTTATGTTCACTCCTACCTCAAATAGTTTTGGTGCTTCATGTTGGAAGTGACGTTTAAAGAGGCAGAACTGTGGCTTCAGGAATCTCTCATGGTTGTTTTGGGGAAACTAGGCTGTGATTAACAATTCTCAGCAATTAAGTGATGCAATATAATTCAACCTTGTTTAAATTTAGCCAAACTAGCCCAGATGTTTTGGGATTTTTTTTCTTCTTTTTTCTTCCTTCTAGTGAGAGTAGGTAAGTGTTTGCCCCCTTCACCCTTGTAGAAAGTTTCCCTGAAAACAATACCTTTCAAACCTGCTGAAAAATGGAAACCCCACAAATGGAAAAAGTTGGGCCAGAAAGAATAGCTGTAACAATAGTCTGGTGACTCAGAACTTATTGAATCCCATTTCCTGCTAGGGTTTAGATGTCCCTGGATGGGGTTAGTCTGCCAGTTGGTGACTTTGCCTGTAGCAAGTTTTACCATTCATAAAGTGTCTCCTTGCAGTTCCCATGATGTTTTTTACATGCAAGAAACTGTTCTGAATTAAAGCATCTCTGCATAGCTGGGACTGCACAGGAAGTAACCTGATCATCATCTTGATGACTGAACTGCAGCTTTTGGACTTTCCACAGAATTTTGCCACTAAGTCAACGCAGTTTTGTTGTTGATGTTTGGTTTTATTTCCTAATATGTTTTTTCTACTACAGTCAGTTAGGATGGGACTTCTACTCAGTAGTTCAGTCAAAACTAGTCAGGTTAGGCACCCTCTGTAGTTAATGAAGTGAAATAGGAGGCATTCCTGAGAGCATTTACACTTATTTAAAAATTTATTTTAAGATGGGTGTGTCAGCTTCTGGTGTATCTCTTCATTAATCAGGTAGTCTAACATCTATTTACTTCATTTTATCAACTTGATCGAAAGGAATTCTACATATGAAAGAGTGAACATTAGTATGTAACACTTAGAAGAAGAGATTATTTTGGTCTAAGATTTGTTCATAATTTCTTTGCATACTGAACTGAATAGATACAGCAATTACTTGGGGAATTAGGTTTTCTTTTCTGAGATGTGGGTCGTTGGTTCGTAGGTATTTAGTTCTTGAGGGCTGAAAATGCATCTTTTCTACAGGAGGAGAGTTTACTAAATATCTGCTAGCTGTTGCCTCATTTCATGCCTCTTCATTCCACCATAATTTGACAGAGTGCATAGTATCTTGAACTTATTGCCTGTTTGGTTGAAATTGGACTGAGTCAATGGTGTGGTCAAGGCCAAAGCAGATGACAGTCTGAATTGGCTGCTGCTACCTGCTGGCAAAAATCACTTGAATAGATCAGCCCTGTGGTGCTTAGACTAAATAAAGACAAGCTGGAAGGGCCTACATTTGATAAACATTTCAAAGGCTGTTCTGAAACTTTGGGAAATTTGATTTTGCTGCCTGCCCTTTAAAAAATTGTGGCAATTACACTGCTCTTCTTGTATTAATAAAGAGTGCAAAGGTAGTGCTGTAGTACCTGGTTGGATTTTGTAGACTCCAGAATGAGACTATTTGCCTTTCCTGCATTTATTCTATAAAAGAGGGCTAATCTATAACAGCGCTTTTTCCAGAGACCATGCCTAACTCACATATACAACTTTTCCATCCTAGAACTAATTAGTTTTGGTTGAGTAACTCATCAACATTAAGTAACAATAAGAATCATATTTCCAGGAACACTTTCCTTGTTACAGAAAATTGGAATCAACTGTAGAAGTGTGGTTGCTGAATCTAGTTACTTTTTACAGAGTATTTTTTTTAAAGACAGAGCTTCCTCTTCCTATACAAAGTTTTTTAGCTACAGCTGGTTGTGCGACTGGATTATAGTTACAAAATTTTAGACTTCTTTGAATGCAAAGTTTTATTGCACTCTGATTTTAATAGAAAGATTTACATATTTTGAAAACCTTCCCAATATGAAGGGCAGTTCAGCTAACAGAGGAAGATTTAAGAAAACTTTTCTCTAGAGTCTTTTAAGAGCAGATTAGATAAGTGTTGGCTCTGGGTGGAGCTCTGAAAATCCCTCCAGTTTCACACTTGTTGTGAGCCATGCAATCTGTTTAGTCCATTTGTGTTACACTGGCCTGCAGCTGCTTTCAGTTACAAAAGATTTGTTTACCCTGACTGGGCTTCGACCTTCAGTTTAGGGGTAGATTCTGTCACTGAAGAACCATTTACAGTCCCCCTCTCCCTGAAAACCAGCCTGCACATACATTTTCCTCATCTGGGCATCTGGCTAGTGTCTACCACCTGCTACTCTCTCTGTACCATAGAGAAGTTTCAGCCCTACTGCTTTCCTGCCCCTTTTCACTCTTGGTGCCAGAGGATGCACACCTTCTGCATCCTGAAGGTTGCTTGCCTTAATCCCCTCCTTTTCTCAGTTGTTGCTGACCTACTTCCAGGAGGATGCAAGGATCTGTCTTAAGGTGTGAATTTTGGGGTGTTTGATCACTTTTGGGCAAGTGATTTCTGCATATTCTGCCCTTTTCGTCTCTCTTGAGAATCTTCTCTGCAGTTCTGCTTTGATTTCACACTCTGTCCATTTACAGTGAGGCAAGGCTCCAGTAAAATAAATGGATTCCCCTGACGCGCTGTGGGACATGTTTCTTTTGAACGGTGTCATGTTCTCTGTGACTTGTTTTTTCATTACTCAGAAGAGAAGGGAGAAAGGTGAGGACCTTAGGCTTTTATATTTCTCAGTTGTCTCCTTGCTTTTCATTTTAACTTTTACTTCTTGTCTTTCATCATTATACCACCCAAATGTGCTTAGGTCTAAACTAAATGCTTTACCCCTTCACTGTTTCACGTTCAGGCTTTGCAGAATCCACAGCTCCGCACATCAACCTCATGACAGGGGAAAGCAGATATTGAGGAACAAAAGAGTCTAATCACAAATTTTTGGTTGGTTTTTTTATCCCTCCGCCCCCGCCTTGCTTTGTCTAACGTTGTTAGTTTACTTACCAGTAGAAGGTATACAAGATGAGAAGCTTATTGACCCATTGAGGCCTGCCCTTATTAACCCGGAAAAAATCTAATCAACCAATCCATCACCACTGTGAACTAACAAGTTCAATCGGTGGCTGTGGCTTCTGGTTTCTTCCACAAACATGGATCCCAAGTCTCCTTTGATCTGACCATCCTTATTTGCTTTCATTGCTGAGTGTGTTCATTTGTTGCTCAACTAAGCCATGTGATGGGTGGATTAATTTTGTCTGATCTGTGTGCTATGGCCTCATGTTTAACTTTATTTTGTGCCGCCTTCTTAGCACCTACTAAATTAAAAGGGTTTAGTCACGTCCTTTTAATGCATGTATACCATGGTGCTCACACGGTCAGGGCAGCAGTGTTCATTTCTTGAGATGACTTTGGTACATGTGGATATAAATCTTTAGCACAAAGTTAACCTGAGCTGACCACGCTCGTGAATCCACTCTCAACCTGTCAAGTGAGAGCAGCTACTCTGGTCGGAAGCACACAAAATGAGCACAATGATTTTTTTAACAGCTCTTGTCTCAGGTTCTCAGTGCTAATCTAGTCAAATCAGGTTTGAATATTCACATTTCTGTTTGAGACAGTTACCTGTGTTGTGCTCAGCCATCAGCCATACTTTCAGGGAAGCTGCAGTTGAAAAGAAGCCCAGCAATTATTCCTGTTTTCCTCCTCTTCATTCCACAGTGCCTGATACCTTCCTTAATTTACAGAGCTTGTAGGAACTGTGTTTACTGAGTTTTACACTGACAATAAACAAGAGAGTGTCAAATCCCAAGGAATGGTAGCCAGTAGAGAGAAGAGGTGTGTAGCTTTACCTTTGTTACAGCTCTGTGAAACCCACGTGACAGTTGTTTCAGGAGAACAGGGATGTCCTGTGTCTTAAGTCAGGGGTAATGTAATGATAGACAGCAAGTCCTGTTGTTCTGACTGGATGTACTGTGGATCACAGTCTGAGTTTCAGCTGGAGTTGAGGGAATTTTGTTGGGAAGAGAGAAGAAAGCATAATTAAAGAAATAAAAAAAGGAACAAGGCAAGAAATAAACTGCAAATGTAGACCAGCGGTTTTACTGGGCACTGTAGGTTTCCAATAGTGCCTAAGAACAGTCACACTGTATCTGTTCTCACATCTGGGCCAAACCTTTCGTTCACGTGGAAAGGGCACAGCTGCACCATGCCAAAGCAGCAAGTGAGGATCCAACTGCCCAATTCTACTTTTGCTGGTTACTATGCATTGCATTTCATGTATTCCAGGCAATGTGTTTCCTATTTGCATAGCTGTTTATATTTTAAACAATCCTATCTCAGAGCAACAATGTGTACTTGCTTTTTAAATATTTGTTTTGATATGTTTCCCAATTTCTGGTCCTGGCACATCAAACTCAATAGAATACACTCTGGTTTTGGGAAGATGAAATCAGCCAGTGATGTAATCTTTGTAACTGATGTCTCCCTTTGCTTCATGGCTTGACTGAGTTTGCTTCTTTTATTTTCTCTCTCACAAATTCAACAATAAAGGATTAGACAATAAAAGTTTGGGGTTTTAGGCACTTCCAGTGTTTTACATTTGTAAGAAAATCGTATAAGAGACTTAGCTAGGATATGAGTCAGTAAGAAACAGAGATAAGTGAAACAACCAGTAGACTCAATGCCTGTCAGTCAGTAGAGATATGTGTACCTTTAATGAGGTAAGGAATTGTTACTTTAAATTCATTAGAAATATTAGATATGTTGGCAGGAATACCACTTACCCTGGTGCTGAAAAAGATGGCTATTATATCCAGGATAGAGTAAGATGAGCAAGCTGTTCTCGCTATTGCAGGGCTGGTTTGAAGGTGGAGTGTGACACGCACAGGGTGCAGTTCAGTGGCAATCACGTGTGGCCGCTGGCAGAACAAACCCTCTGCGAGGTTGTTCTGTGTTGGTGCCACTGACTTTGCAGCTGGTACTCGCAAACTTCTTGGTGAGCCCTGGCAGAAAAACTGGGGGAGTATTGAGAGTCCTGTCCAAGAAAAACCTTCAAACACGAAAGCTCTGCTGTGGTTGTTGATGCTAATTTATAGCTGTATTAAACATGGTATTTTTGGTCTCCTGAGTTTTCAACTCATCTCTTTAAGCACAAAAGCCAGATGTTGGGAAAATTTGTAATAAATGCAGACGATACAATATTGAAAAAATGTGTCAATGGATCCATATAACAAATATATTTCCCTTTTGATGGGGCAAAAAGAGAATTAATGATTTTTTTTTTCTGATTAAAAATTTTGCTGACTATTTTTGATTAATTTAGGAAGCTCCCTTTAACTTATTTTCAATCCCCTCCCACTGCTGGCATGCAGTGCCCTTAGTATCAGTAAGGGTCCATCCTAAGACAGCAAAATCTTAATGACTATTGAACTATTTATTTATGTAAGATCAACTCTGCTATTGGAAACATGGACTTACCCTCTTTCTGGTTTCAGAAAACAGACCCAGATCAAGAGAGTTAAGGTAATAAAACATTTTTCTACTTTAATTATGTTATTTCCTTTGAAATATCACCTCATTCAATTTAGTCATTTGTAATTGCTATGCCTATACACACATATGAAAAGCAAAACAATATTTTTTTTCCTGCAAGGAACAAATACCATCCTTTTAGCAGCATTCTGTGATGCTTGGAGCAGTATTTTGGCCTAGGATTTTATGGGAAATGACGGAAAATAGCTAAAAATATGTAGGGAAAAACAACAACAGACAAGTAACACTCAGCAATACAGCTTTTCTAATTATCTGGAAGTCAAAAGAACAGATGTTAAAGAGAATAATTTTTCCCTTTTGTTCTTTTCCTTATAAAGCCCCCAACTTCTAATGCACTCTCTTCAAAAACTTAAATGAAACAAAAGTAGTATTGAGGCCAAAAGTCAAGCAAACCCGTTAGTTTAAATGCCCTAAGTTTAGTGGAAAATATGAGACGTGGTGAAAGGAAACCTGAATTGTAAGAGAGCATTTGAGAATGGAGGAGCAGTAACTGAGTGCAATGACAGTGCAGGGACAGTTTAGTGGTGTCTGAACAGCCTCTGTTTGAGGAGATGTCATTTTTCATACGCTTGCATTTGCCTTTTTGTTTCTAGAAGCTCATCTATGAAAAATGCAAGCTAGTTATGTTGCTTTGACCCCTGTAATGATTAAGGTAAACACTTTCAAAGTCGTAGGTGAATGGCCACATGTGGCTTCTGTTGACTTAAGTGGAACCTCTTCATGAGCTTCTGTGTTTAATGTTTGGTTTGTCTTGTTCGTGGGAGTATGGAATCTTGCCTGTTCTGCCTCATCTTGGACTGGAGACCACAAAAATACATTTTTTTTAAGTAGTGGCCTAAGAAAAAGCCACAGAAACGTTGTATTACAAAGTTTCAACAATATTCAAGGACAAGTACAGAGATGATATGACAGATGGAAATGACAGCAGGAAAAAGGAATGTGGTCTGGAGACCAAATATGTTGTATAAATTTAGCCCACAATGGAAATTTTAAGTTCAAGCAATCACACCAATCCCATAATCTGTACAGTTTGCTTAAATCTTTTGATATAATTCCAGTGGAATTTGTATCAAAAGGTTGAATTTAGTCCTAGCAGCATTTTTTCATAATGAAACAGAAAAAAATATGTAGAAAATAACTATAAATCTGATTTTTATGTTTGACATTGTCAGAAAACCCCCAGTGCAGATTTGCTGATCCTTGCCATAGAAATCTGTGAAGTCTGTGAGTTCTTGTTAAATGGGACCCACAACAGCTCAAATTCTCTCCCTCTCTACCCCCACTTTTGTTGTTGCTGGCTTTGAAAACAAATCCCTGCACTACGAGGTCAAAACTCTTTTGAGTAGACCAGATACCACAGGTGTAACTCAAGAATGACTTTAGTGTGCTTCCTAACCCTTCTCCATCTGCTCCTGGCACCTGATTTATTACAGCACACAGGTCAAACTTGTCTGTGGTGCCTGACTGGTCATAAACTCCTTTTTGTACAAGGAAGAGAGGAAAGTATTAGCACTCAATAAATCATAAAATGAAAGAGGACTATGAGTAACAATATCACAGATTTTAGTCTGGCTTTGAAACTCCATGTTAGGCCGTAGAATTCTGGCTAGAGAAATCTGAGGCCACCTTGGATCTGAGGGCTCCTGAACCTTGGTTAACTTCACTTGAATGTGGGATGCACACTCCTCTGGTGTTTTCAGAAAAGAACAGAGGAAAGAGTGGAATAGTTGGAAATTGCA
Organism: Atrichornis clamosus; assembly: GCA_013400975.1. Lineage (NCBI taxonomy): Eukaryota > Metazoa > Chordata > Aves > Passeriformes > Menuridae > Atrichornis > Atrichornis clamosus. The sequence continues at coordinate 143,873 of WBMZ01007629.1, read as the reverse complement.
TTTCCTCTTCTGACGAGACCAACTGCTGTTGCAGTGTGTTTAGATAGCAAGGTTGGCTTTTCCACAAATGGCCTCAAGCTTCTAGTGACCCAAGCTGTCAACACTTTTTTGGGAGTTTAAGATGGGATTTTCTAAAGAACCCTCTGTAGGCCCACCTCTGTTCTCCTGAAGATTGCTGGTGACACTTCTGTTGATTTTTTTTTTTTTTATTGGAAGTGCTTCTTAGCTAGAAAAATCTTGGTGTCTTTGTGGTTTTAGTGGGCAAAATAGAGGTGTAAAATACTAGCATTTAATCTCATGTTTCCTTTGCTTTGGTGCTCTGGTGAGCTGTTTATTTTCCACTTTTTCTGCACTGGAACTGGGAGCTCTTTTCTCAAGCTGTCATGACACAAGCTGAATAAATAGAGCTGCAGAGAGCTTTATCCTGAGCCTGTATTCTCAGAGTGCAGGAGAAAACTGCAGACTTAGGATCAGATCCAAAGAGGAGGGAAGTCAGTGAGAACATTTCTGTTGTTTTCACTAAAATTTGGATTGGGATGGTTCTTATAAAACTCCACCAATATAATTTTTAGCTTTGTTTAGTATCACACTTTCCTGTAGTGTAGTAAAATCAGAAAATTGTAGTGATTTTGAATGATGGAAAGGGATCAAGTCCAGCAGTTAATTAATTTTTCACTGCATCCTCATTCCTACAGCTGGAATTTAGGCATTGACTTCTCTGGCAAGGGAGAATTGTGAAGGCATCAGATCTGAGTTGCTGTTAGATTAGATTAGAGTGTGGGCTCTCATCTAACCAAATTAAGACCCCTTTAAGCTATTACAGCATAGTTGTAAGGGTTTGCATAGATTTAAACACTGACTTAATTTAAATCAATATATCAGATCCCACTGGAAATGTGCTTTGGAAATTCTGTTAAAATTTTCAAAGGAAGTGTCCCCACAGCCACTTTGCTACTTGCTGGAAATTATTAGCCATTACACCTCAACAAAATGAGGTGGGTACTGCAAGATCATGGGGAAGGACTGGTGAAATATATGAATCAATTACAGACTTTACAATTCAGATAATGGAAAAATCTGTTTCACAGAAAATGTCCATTTGGACAATGTGATTTAATTTTTTCCAAACCCAGATATTTGGTAGATTTTTAAGTGTTCAAAAATATGTACTGTAAAAAACCCAACAAAACAACCAAAAAACCCCAAACCATCCAGAGTATTTTGATTAGTTCACCCTCCTGTTATACCTGCTAAGCCTCTGTGTGTACTTCCACGGCTGATGGGGAATTAGCTCCTCTGAGGATGGAAAAAGAAACTTTCAGAGGCATGGAGATGCTGAATGTTTTATATTTAGGTAGCTTTGTAAAAGGTATGCTAAGACATCTTAAATTTATAACATGTATTCGATGGGATTGCAACACATGATCATGAATTTAGATAAGCTGGCGTGGCGATGGATAACAGTGCTAAGTGTCTGGGAAAAGTGGAAAAAAGACAGCAGGGGAAAAGAAAAAAAAAAGCTGTGTTCTGACTAATCAGTTCATCAGCCGTTGCACTTTTGTGGTGTGCCATACAACCACGCTCTTCCCAGGCAGAGAGACTCTCACATGACATGAGATATGCCCAGGGTCATAAATCCTACCAGTCACATTATATCAAAACAAGAGATAAATGCAGGTTTTATTCATCTTGCTGTAGTCTGTAGTTTGCAGTTGTTCTGTGAGCTTCTCACTTCAACCTTTCCCAGCCCCTCGTCCCAGCTGACGGATTGGTACAGATTTAAAGTAGTAATGAATATCTTCTTGAGTAAATGGTGATATCTGCTCAGGCTGCCAGAGAAATTGTACATGTACACCCAAGGAATAAGTGGGCTAGCATACAGATTCCCTTGGCTGTAAAGAAATATTCAATATTGTCTTATTCCCTGTCATCTCATTTGGGCACACAAGTTGAGTTTGGTGATTTTCTTTTTTTCCCTTATCTCTTAAGGAGAGCACTACAGTGTCTGGGTCGGGCCATGAACAGCATCTGTGGAAGCTGTAGCCTTTTACTCACACCAAGAAGAACTTGGAAAAAGTCTACAGATACTGTACAACTGTGCAATCACAGATGTTTCCCTGAAAAACCTTCTGTGCAGCCTCCCAGTAAACCCTTGTTGGAGCTGACATGAGGTCTCAGTTGTTCTGTTTTTTGGACGAATTATGAGATACTTTTATTCTCAGGCTGGGGTACAGCAAGTAATTTCTCTTTGCTGTGAAGCAATAACACATGAAATGCTGTACTGCAGTAGCTGTGAGCAGCCACATCAGCTTTTGCAATGGCTGTCCTGACTCCTTGTGGCCACTAAAGACACTTGTCAGGCATAAACTAATTTTCAGAGGAAAAGGTTTTTTTCTATTCAGCGATGCTGTATGGGTCAGTGCTTGCTGTATTAATTGAAGTAGGTCACTGTTTATTCTTCAATTTCGTAGAAGTTTCTATTTACGTGGCTAGAGACCTCTGTGAGTTAGGAGATGACTCAAGGATCTTTATTAATGCTGAAGTTTTGCTTTCTATAAGGGCATTCAGGGCAAGTTAGAAACTGCTATAAGTAATCTCCACTGTTAGTCTTGCCCATCCTGTACGGTGATTACCTCCTGCAGCTACAGTGGCAGCAGGTATAGAAGAATGAGGATGGAGAGAATCTGAGATATTTTTGTCTGGAAAGCTCTGTGATACAAGGATGTAGTGAAAACCACACAAGTTTTCAATTCTTGAATCTTCATTTCATGTTAGTTTTAATTTGTTTGTTGCTGGATTGTTTAGGACTGAAATTTGACAGAAGGGAAATACTCCTTTATGTGTGTAATGCTGACGACTGCTTTTCCTTCCTTTACTGGATTGGTTTGTAGTGGTAAGTGGGTTGTTTCCTTTTCTCTTGGCTTCTTGCCTGTGTAATAGACTACAAATATCCTGACTGATACTGTTACCCAAAAGCAGCATAAATAGCAGGCACTGCCCAACAGTATTTGAAAACTGTTAATGTAGCTACAGAGAGAGAATCTCAGAGTACTTCCAACATCTGAAAATTGCCTATACTTTTTTGGATGTGCTTAGAAGATGTTTTGGGAGGAGCTGGGAGCAAAAGAAAACAAAAGAGGTCTTGCTCAGGTTCATTAAATTAAATCTTAGATATAGCAATGTAGGGAGGTCAGCCCGGTTTTGTTTCTACAGTATGCAGGTGTGTTTTCCTGGTGCTGATTATTGTAACTAGTTCTGGATTAAAAAAAAAATAGCACTCAAAAGCTGCAGATGATAAGTGGCTTGTGTACATCTAATAGAATTTGCTGTTACTTTCCTTTCCCCAAGTACATTTACATAAAATGACAGTCTTTAAATATATATTCACCTGTGACCTTCTCCTCCTTCCTCAGAGAGGCTGAATATAGCAATTCACAATGTAGCAATATAGAATTCAGCTTACATTTGACATCTTGCACTTTTCCTGGCTTTTACAAATGTGATTTGTAAAATAAATAGCAACCTCAGAGCTATTTTTATGTGTGCTTTCTGAATGTGAAAGTTTAATTGCCACAAGGGAATACTTCCTAGACCACTTCTACTCGATTCTGGTGAGGTCCTACTTCATAGATATAAAAATATAAACAATTTTAATGAACATGCTGCACCAGAAATTATCCCATTAGCAATGAATGCTTTAAATTTGCAGCTCAAATTCAGGTGTCACTAGAATCAAATGAATGTCTTGTGATTCTTTCTGTAATAAGGTAAAAAAGTTACTGATGATTACTTCTGAGAAATTTCTTTCTGTGGTAGATCTTGTAAGGTACAGTCTGGCACTTTTGGAGTATGTCAAGAGAGGAAGCAATGATGGAATCCAAAGGAAACTCATCCTGTCTGGGCAGGAGCTAAAACCTGGGACTTGGACACAGTGTTCAGTCACTTCTGTGAGAGGAAACGCTGGTGCTGTTGGGTAGCAGTGTTGCAGTAATCCATAGGTTCATGCTTGTCTAGGTGTAGAGATGACCTCCAAGAAATTAAACAAAGGTGGTGCATGGGCCAGGTTCCAGCCTGTGGAAATCCTTCTTAGGATGGTTACTGTACAGTGATAAGGCAGATTAATGTTTATAAAGCTCTCGGGGGGAAGGCAGGTGTTGGCATTTGTGTCCTGTCCTGCAGAGAGGGAGTAAATGGAGTGTTAGAGCTTCCCCCTCTGCCACCCTGCTCTCGCTCTGCCACACATTGTCGAGGAATAATGCATAAGTCAAATGTGACAAAAGAGAACCATATGCAACACCTCCATAAGAACACACAAAACTATATTTGTATTCTCACCGAAGGGAAAGGAGAAAAGCTATTTGTTTGTAGTTTGTTGAGAGGAACTTTACTAAGAATGCCGAAATGGGATTGCTGGGAGTAGTATAGGTGAGGGATCCTTTATAAATATCTATATGCTTTATGGAAGCATAAATTGTTCCTTTATTGTCATCTCTGCAGTCCTCTGGTAGAAAAGGTTTTGGAAATTACAAATTGACTACTGACTACAGAGTTCACAAATAACCCTGCTGAAGTACTTAATCAGAAAGGAAAGTGCAGTATGGGATTCCTAATATCCTTGATGCTTCCTAGATACTTCAAATGTCTTTCTAGAATCAGATTAAAGTTTTACTTCGTAAGAAGTTTGTCCTCTTTTGCTGGCTGCCATCCTGCCAGCTGCCAGATCCCATCAGCATATTTTCATTACAGCATGCCACACTGCAAGTGCTGGAGTGCCACATGCACTCCAAAGTGCTTCATATCTCCAGCAGCCCCAAAACTGTGCTGAGCAAAGCCAAGGGATGCATAATTTCCCTTTGGGTTATCCAGCATTACAGCTGGCGGTGAGCTCACAGGAAATCCCAGGACTGACCCTTGGTTTGTTCAAGGGGACCACACCAAATGGTCTGTGCAGCAGTGCTGCTCCTGAATGTGACGGAGCACAGGGGGTTGGTGAGAACTCAAGGCCTTCATTTTGCCATCAGAAGGAGGGTTGTAATCATCAGAAAATGAAAGGCTGGCAAAACTACAAATTTAACACTACATCTTCCATCTTCCCTGTAAAAATCTAATATCACAGCAACGTGTTTTGATGGTTTTCTGGGGAGAACTCAAAGGCACTTAATAAAAATCAAGTGTACAAGAAGCTACTTCTTACTAACTGGATTAAAAATACTGTGGAGTTTTTTTTGGTTCATACTGGCCAGTATGGCCAAGCTAGAAACTCCCTTCTTCCATCATAGAGAAAAAAGTCTGAGGTGGGCAGGAATCATGGAACAGGTAGAACACTTGTAGCAGCACTATGAAGCAAAAGAAGAATTTTACCAAGTGTTGGTCTGTAGTGTATGACTGTACTTTTGGGTTGCTTGCATTCGTCCATTCTTTGGGTTTGAAGGAGTTTTAAGCAAGGAGTTTCAGCCAGTACCGATGGGTAGGGCTGCCAGAGGGACAGAGCTGCTCTTCCCTCCAGCCTGTGTCTTGTTGCCACCTCTCCTCCCTCCCTCCCCTGGCACTGGCTTCAGGCAGCTGCACGGAGAGCGGGAATGGGGAAGTGATCTGGTTAAACATGTGGCAGAGTTGCGTGTCCAGCTTCCCAAGCTGTGTTTCTCGGGAGCTGTGGGAGTCGTGTTTGTGCCTGGTGGTGAGTAGGCAGCCTAGCGTGACACGCAAAAACTGAGAAATCTGCCTGGCTCATTCAAAGGGTGTGTGAAGATGGCAGAGAACAAAGGAAATTTGTTAAAACCTGCTCTGAGGAGTGGGAAGGAGAGTGGCAAATGGGATAAGCAATTGGCAGAGGAGTCTGAAGAAGGGTTTGAAAAACAAGGAAGTTTGGGAGAAGAAAAAGGAGTGGCACATACTTAGGGAAAAGGGATTGCTTTTGCTGGAGCAGGCTTTGATGCAAGGAGGGGAGTCTGGCCCCCTGGTTGTGGAGGAGGAAGGTCTGTGCTGGGAAGGGAGGTCCTAATTCCCTGACAGAACTCTAACCAAGTCCTAGTAAGTTCTCCACAGTGATAAAGTGTCAACATAAGATTGTATGTGTATTTTGAGACACAAATTTTTGAAATTTAACTTGTGTGCATGTTCTCAGGGGTTGAAATTTTGCAGGGCAGCTAGTACACAAGGAATTTGCCTGGGCAGCCAAGGAAAGTAATTGCAAAACGTGAATATGCCCAAGATGATGATGAAAATGGGACGTTTGAATTAAAAAAGCAGCCCATGTTTCTGTAGTTGTCCACAGAGATGTCACCTGCCATTTAGTTGGTTTACAGTGGCTGCAGCCCAGGTAGCTACAGAAAAAAAAAAGCCTGCAGTGCTAAATGTGAGGGGCTGCTGAGTGAAGACTGGAGTGGTCTCAGGCATTGCTTCCTAATTCAGAGTCCTGGCTTAACTTTAAAGCTGCCTTCCTTGTGTGGAAAGAGTCATTCTCTAACCTTCTTCACAGCTGCTGCTGTGAGGTGAAATATATGTCCCTGTCTCAGGGAGTGAATATATCCCCTCTTACAAATAACACGTGAAAAAAACTCAGGGGAGAAAATGTTGTTTTAAAAAGATTCAACGTGTTAAATGCTTAAGACCACTGTGCAGCATGTGTGGTTTTCTGGCTGATGGTGCAGGAGGATCAGGAATCACTCTCAGCTGAGGTTCTGAGGGGCTTGCAGGGACATGGCTTGTTGGTTGTGCTGTACTTATGTGGCAAGTCACCCCGGTCCTGCAGGCAAGTCACAAGCATCCTTTTGCCCAATATTTTTCTATCACTCCTTCCCTTACACTGCAGCTCCTCCTGCCCTTCTTGCTGTTTCTGCTTATGCAATTAAGTCTCTTTTAAGACTGTGCTATAAGAAAATTTCTCTGAAACCAGATGTTTCATGTGAGTACAGGAATTAACATGCCTTGTTGCACATCACAAACTGAGACAAACAAGACAGCCCTTCCCCTTTGCTGGCAGGCCACTGCTCCTCCTTCCTAGAGTGAGGGATGAAGGAGTTCTCTGACACCAGCACTCTAAAACCTGACACTGTTTTTGCTGCATGCCTCGCTCAGTGCCGAGGCTGTGCCAGGCCCTTGGAGCCCCTCGGGGGCTGAGGCTGCCCAGGCTGTGTGGAGCCCCAGCAGAGGACCCCCCCTCAGCTGTGGGTGCCTGTGTTTGGTACCTGTTTGGGACAGCACGTGAAGTACTGGGAAGGTCACTGCGTTCATCAGCAGTGCTGCTCCTGCTTTTCCCAGGCTGGGGGGCTTTTGCAAAGCCTGGGAACAGCTTTCGCAAATTTGCCACTTTCTGACCTGCAGCTAGAAGGTGGGGGAAGTGGAGTGGCCTTTTTCTCTGACAGTCTCCTTTCCTTGCACTGAAGGAAAGCAATGGGGTTGTTCCCTTGGTCTGACGCTAATGCTTCCAAATGCCTTTGTTGCTGAAATGTTCTGAGTAGAGACAGAGAGAGGGAAAACTGTGCTGGGGAGACTGACAAATGTCCCTTTCCTTGGATGGGAAAATAAAACATGAAATCTTTGTCTGTGGAAAAATACGTATTTTAAAACAAACACCTTGCTGTGTTTCAGAACAAGTCACTGCAAGACTCAGTTCCTCTTTGCTTGTTGCCTTGTGCAATATTGTTGATTTGTTTATTTGACCATACAAGCTTTATGTTGGGGATTCTTGTTTTCTGGGTTGACATGTAAAAAATTTTACATTGAAATCTTCAGTTGCTTTTGATGATTTGAACTGCTGTGCTTTAGACACAACTGGCATGCAGTGTGCAGGGGGTATTCAAACCATGCAGTTGGTCCTGTAAAGACTTTTGTGCATGCAAGTGGATGGTCCTGATGAAGTGTTAGAATGTCTTTGCATATAACTGCACATGTGTCTTGACTATTATTGTATTTCACAGTATTTTGCTAAAATATTATTGAAATAGAAATGCCTTCAGTTTTCAAAGACATATTTCAGCTGCAATTTATTTGGTTGCAAAGTCTTGTCATTCAGGGAGAGACAATTGAAAATGTAAGAGACTGAAGTAGTGTTCTACAGCCGTGTTGGATCCTGCAGACAGTGCAGAGGAAAGTGCAAAGTAGATGGGGCACAGACAGACACATCCATTAAGCAAACATAAGTGGTGAATCATTAAGGTCAGGGAATTAGTTATAAATAGAAGTGGCAGCAGAAGGTTATTTCTGTGAAGGACTTCAAAGTGAGGACAAGAAATTTGAATGTGACGCTGAGCAAGTCAGTCAAGGGAGAGTGACAGGAATGGAGGACAGTGTCCTGCAGCCAAGACGTTGGAGCTCTTTTTTTAACAACAGGAAGAGAAACTGCGGCACTGGGTTATAAATTGTTAGCTCGTTGAAACCAACACCATTAAAATCTGTTTAAGTCTGGGGTTTTTTTGGTTGAACAAGCAATTATCTTGTCAGGTTTATATTTATAACTAATTTAACTTTCTATAGGGTTCTTGTACTCAGAGTTCTGAAAATGGGTGGAAGTTTTAAAATTCTTGAAATGCTTCTTAAATATTTTTGCTGGACTTTCCTGTGACTTCAGCCCCCCCAATTAATTAGTTGTGCAAGGATTTGTCCCTCTCATGACAAGTTATGACAAAGATTGATTCTATCATGCATTTAATAATGACCTTCTGGCTGGCAAATGGACCGCCCTCACTTAGTGAGGAGGTAAGAAATACTAAGAAATATGCCTTGATATGAAGTCTGGAAAACAATAAAGAAGCATCATTATAGAATAAATGTTTAATAATTATTACATGTCATGGTATAACAGTAAGGTCCCAATATTAAATTTCCCCAGTAAAAGTTGTAAAAACACATTAAGAATAATGTTATAATTTCAGTGGTAATAAAATGTGAGGGGAGAAGACAACATCAAACAGCACCATCTGCTGTTCCCACTTGGACTGTGAAGACATCAGTAAGGTGGGGATGTTTGTTCCAAAAGGAATATTTTCACAAAGTGGTTTTTATAAGCTTCTAGAAGTTTATGAGAACTCTTAGTGGTCCTACTGACTTGTGTAGAAATGTGGGCATGTTAAGCTTTTGGTATTGGTAGTTTTGATAAAACTCTGCTTCAATAAAGCCTGAAAAGATTTGATTAAACCTGCTTGTATAGGACATTCAGAAATTTGGTCATGGGGAAGATCAATATTTCCCTTTAGATAAATAAATTTGGGTTAATATAGATTAATTTACTTATTTTTAAAGCCTGTCTAAATTAATACTTGCTTTAGTCTATAAAATAAAACATTAATACATACAATAAAATTATACATCAATGCATACAATAATTAATACATACAATAAAACTTGGCTTCAATCACCTTGTGGCAGTTTACATAGCCTGAAACTAATGGTATGCACTGAGGCTTATTGCCTATACTTTTGGTAATATCCAGCATTTGAAACCATTGCAAATGCATCCAAATAAATAGGAAGTGATTAATAAGAGGTCTGAAGGAGAAGGGATTCCCTCAGTTCCCAGTAATGGCAGCTTGTGCAGCCTTAGAAGGCACATAAATAAAAATGGGATATGAAGTGGCACAGGAGAATAGAAAAACTGGCCACAAGAGCAGAGAATTAAAAGAAAAAAGATGCATAAACTCCATTGTCACTCATGCTTGCAGTGAGTAGAGGGTAAAGACATGCAGTGAAACAATAGCAATCTAGAAGTAAAGCTCCCAGCACTGTCACCTTTGACAGAAAAGACTTGTGCCCTGACCTCCTTTCTGGGATGAGGGATTGGAGCTAACTTCCCTGGGAGCAGTGTGTAGGAGTGAGTCAGGATTAGGGCCAGTGTCCTGCATCCTGCAGGAGTGCTGCACTTGGCGCTGAAACGGGCTGGAGCCGGGAGCCAAGTCTGGATTTAAGCTGGGACTTTTTGCAAGCGCAGGGGCGTTTGGCAGAGGAGTGCTAAGGCAGGTCTGGAGGCGATGTGTAAACAGGCACTTCAGCGGTTCAGCCATGTGTGCACAATTCCTGGCTCGGGAGCTGTGCCGCCACGGCTCTTACAGTGCTCCCACTGGAGACGCGAGCTGCCGAAGGGCAAGGTGTTGCCACTGGCACTGCCTCCTGCTTGTGTCAGAACAGCGTGGAAGCTGCTTGAGGCAAAGGCAAAGCTGGTTCGTATCTGTCTGCAAAAGACTCTGTACACGTACCCTCAGTCTGGCTTACTAGAGAGAGAGAGGCTTGCTGGGAAGTGCAGAACTGGGTCAACACTCTTCCAGCCTGGTTGGATGATGGGATCTGATTTCGACTGAGTTCTTTTTCAAATAGCACATTTATTTCAGATACTTATTTTATGGATGAGATGATAGAGTATCTTGTTTTTGAAGACTGCACAAATGCATTTAATGGCTTTAAGATGTATTCACCACCACTGTGTAGTGATTTTCAGAGCAGACATATAACTTCAGGAAAATCCTTCAGTATAGAATAATACTTTAATGAAACTAGACTGTCTTTTAGTACATCCAATATGTTCAAATAGTGCTTTTATGGTCATCACTGTCTTATGATATTCTGGGTTCTCCTACGGCTTGATGATGATGTAACATTAACACAAACATTGAACAGACATAGAGGATGAAGGGAAGTGGCAATTTGTGCCTTCTCTATCTGCAGCTTGTTCCTGTGGTTATTATCACCAAAATTTGTTTAAGAATGAACATGTTTAATTAGGACGATCCATTGATGATGATGATTACTATTACTTGTTTTCGACACTGCTACTGTGAAATCCAAAGCAGAGCTTAAGGAAAAGTCTGGGTGGCTTTATCATACTTACCAGGACTGTGACAAAGAATTAATATGTGATAGTAGCAACAAATAACAAATTTCTGATGTAGTGGTGAGAAAGTATTATAAAAATACATTTCCTCCAGAATACATGGATTAGACTGATTGAAATGTTTTAAATTTTTTTTTCAATCAAACCTGTGGGAGAAAACAAATGCTTTAATTCATATTTTAAGCTCCTATTAATCTAGATGGATGGGACATGAAGTTTTGATTTTTGTCTCAAATGTAATACTTTTGTTTTTACTTTACCCTCAAAAATATTTTGCTGAGAATGGGGAATCAGAGGGTTCATTTCAGTGCAAAGATGGAACATTAGCAGTTTAGATTATCATCTTCTATTTTTCTGAAACTCTAGAGTTTGCACAGTTCTAATTATGAGCTCTGACATAAGACCAGATTCTCTACATTGCTTTTCAAGAGGGGTGAGCAGCTTGATTAAGAGGACTTTGTCTCTATGAACAATCTGGCTCTCAAACTTGAGGTTCACACATCATTTCCAGTAATGTGCTGCTAGAATAATTACAGAATCTCTTAAGTGTGTGCAAGAGGGGGAAGAGCAGTAAACAAGTACCTAGCATGTACTTTTAAGAGCAGGTGGCTTAATCTTCTAAATAAAGCAATAATTTCAGCATATTCTGGTGATTACAGATAATAGTTATTCAGGTAATATTAGCTTTTTCAGGTGTGGCATCTTGTTCTAGGTGTTGTAACCTGTCGTTTACTCCTTCAGTGTGTTCAAGTTTACCTAGTAATTGCTTTGCTGAAAAACAGATTATATATTATTTAGCTGTCAGTTGTACTGGAAAAGTGCCAAATAACTCTTAAACAACCAAATATTAGCCAATAAACATCAGTGAGAACAACTCATGCATGAAACAAGGACCCAACTTGTTTTCTTGTTAGATGGTTAATATTGGAAAGGAATTCTGAATCAGGTCTTTCTGCCTTTGCCTCATTGCCCAAGTCATCTGATGGGCTTGAAAATGCTTAACTGTTAAACAGTAGGCAGATGTACCCTCAAAACAACCCTTGAACTATTTTGACACAAGATAAAACTCCAAACAGTCCTGAGTACAGCACGGTGCTGCTAGATTGACGCTCGCAGCAGCTAGGTGCTCTGCAGTAGAATTTCGGTGTAAGTTGTTACACTTTCATTGTACTGGTTGGAAAGGGCTAATGGTCAGTGTTTGAGTGTGTGTTGGACTGGAAACACTGTTGAAGCTTCCCTTAGAGCAAAGCAGGGGAACTGTCTGACCCCATCTTGACAAACAGTTGCCTTACCTCATATTTTGTGTTTATCCAGCAAAGACAAGCTTTGCTGGGGATAAGGGCCAAAACCAAGACTGCACATGTGCTCACAGTTAGAGAAGAAAGTTCTAAACCCCAATTTATTATAAACTACCGAGCTTTAAATTTGGCTTAGCAGGAAAACTGGCATATCATAGGTTTGAGTGTGTTTCCCTGACTAGCAGAGCACACAGAATTTAGAGTAGCTGTGTTGTGTATCAACTCTTTGGGGTAGGGAAGTTCTATCAGTGCTGTGGCACATCTGGGCAACAGAGACAAGACTCTTCAAAACCACAAAGTAAGCGGCAAGGTAAAGCCTGGGAATAGGTATCCAGTCTTAAGTCTAAGCCTGAGGCTTCTGAAAACCCTTAGGGGTTCAGGGGCCTTGGTTATACACGTACATCGAAGGCTGTCAGGTAAGGATGAGGCTATTTTGGGTGAAACAACTGAGCATTTCTGCTCTCAGGCTGTCTCATTTCCTGCTCCCCTGAAGTGTTCTTCGCTGGAAACCAGCTGGCAGCAGGGAGGCCATGGCAGGAGGGCTGCTTGGTCAAGCAGGTCCTTGCAGCCTGTTGTGAGGTTCACATTGCAACAGCTTGAGGTCAGTGAGCTGAAAGCAGGAGTGGAAACTATTTGAAGAGTGTGCTTCCCACCCTTCCCTCCTGGTCTGCTCTGCCTGGAGCAAGTTGTTTGATTCCATACATATTATTTTCCCTGTCGGAAAATGACTCCCACTCAGAACAGGATTAGGGAGCTTGGAAAAGGGAGGGTGAATTTAATTATAGGACAAACCAACATTCCCTCCCCCAGGAGTCTTGGCTTCAGTTGTCACTTCTGATGCTTATTCTCTATAAATGGTGTCTGGTTGGCCTGTGTTCCTTTTCATCTGCTAAGATGACATCTTTTTTACTCCTGTGTTGTTGCCCTGGCGTACAGACTTCAGATATTGATGGATTAGCATAGGCTGTCAGCAGAACAGTGACTAATGCTTTTAACTGGACTGAGATTACGGCATTAGGTTGAGATCCCATCTGAGTTTAGACACTGTGAGACACTAAAGTATGGGGGAAGTCTCTCCAGGATTTTCCCATCTGATGAAGCAAGACAAGATCTCCATTCAGGCACAAGGGAGATGGAAAAACTTTTTGCATATAAGCATTTTTCTTTTCTGTCTACTGAAAGAACCTACAAATACAAAGGTCCTAAAGACTACTGAAATGAATCTGGATGTTATGCAGAAATATTTAACATTTTGGCCTCCATCCTGTACTAGTTTTACATGTTCTTGGCATTATGCACAGCAGAGTAAACAAAGAGTTTGTAATATAATGCATCATTCTGTGATGATTTTGGAAACCTTATATTAAGTCATGAAGAAAAAGGCAACATAGGATATAGGGCATCCTTGTAGCTGACAGGGTCCTGTAGAGCCGGTGTTAAAGATGCCTTTATCCCTGCAGCTGATCTTTCCAACGTGACTCACAGCAGGTGTGTTCAGAGCTGACTCTTCCTGGGTAACTGGTACTGCAGCCCCCCTGAGCAGACAGGACCTGAGCAGCCGCAGCACAGGGGATGGGTGAGGTACTCACAGTTCCGAATGCCTGGGTTACCTCAGTGCTGCTGGGGCTTTGTTTTTGCCATAGACCTGAGGTGTTATGAGCTGAGGTGCTCTGATGCTCTTTTCCAATGAAGAGGAAGGAGAGTTGGGTACTGTATCGTGAGCTTTGGGAGACCTGTGGAAAGTGTTTAAGGACTCTCCTCAGGCTTTGCATTCAGGCTGAAAATTAAAGGGGTTAAAAACCCCCAAATGCAAGTACAGGCTTCCTTGCTGTCAGGTAGCCTAGGTTGAAAGCTGTATTATCTTGGCATTTTCTGTCTGTAAATAGAAGGGAGTTGTAGAATACTTTTCCAGCTATCTCTGCAAAGAATTTATCTTCATGAAGCAGATATGGCCTTGCCAGATTTCACAGTTTGATAGATCTTGCCACTATAACGAGCCTCTGTAAAGCTTTCCTGGATATGTAACTACTACTGAAAAGTAGTCAAAGCTAACAGATGTCTACATGTATTACAAAGCAGTAAACCAACACCAAAACAGAAAACAGGGAACACGGGCAATGAATGATATATAAAGGGGTGAAAGAAGGTCAAGAAAAAAATCAGAACAGGAATTTGAACATTTCTTGATGGATCTTGAATGGTGTTCTACTTCAGTGTACTGTCAGTGAAAGATCGAGATCGTACCCATCAGTTACTCTCTGGCCTGTTGTATTTTTGATGCAAACCCCACTTGTTTAAGAAAGATCAGTCCCTGTGCTGATTGCAGAACTGGACTGGCAGCATGACAGCAGAACTGGAGACAGGTGACCTGTACCTTGTAGTCCTGGATACGAACAGGTACCAGAGGGGATTTAGCTCTGGAGAAGAGCTTTAAGCCTGAGACACACATTACGTGGTTCTGTGTTTCTTCGGCCTGGTCTAGAGCTTCTTTGAGCTAAGGAATGACTCCTCATGAATTCGGTAGAATTTAGGGAATTGTTGCTAATAGCTGGCTATGAAGTTGCATGTCTTGTCCACTGGTTTCATTCTGAAAGAAAGCAAAAGAAGTTGTAACCAAAGGAAATAATCAGACATTCTTTATTTCATCTTTATTGGAATATTTGATAAAGTTGCTATGGTTATTTCTTATAACATAAATTTAAAAATTGACGTGGTTCAAAGTTGTAAGTATGAAAAGGCATTTCTTGTGGGATATTTTAACTTTAGCAAATCAGCATTTTTCATTGGAGAAACTATTGTGCACGGTGGTTTTTGATCAGTGCAAGCTGAGATATCTCAAAATGCCATTGTAATTTAAGAAAATAAGACATTGAATTAATGATGTTTTGGTTCAGAGTTTCTGCTATCCAGCACCAAACGTGCTGAACAGGAAAAGAAAGAAAATGACAAAAGTAACTTTGTGGGTTCTTTTGTTTGCATTAAAAAACCCCAAACCAAACAGCTCCACTCCAGAACACTTTAACAACAAGCAAGTATTTTTTGCTATCTTCATTTGCCACAAGAGGACTTACAGTCCTTACAGAGTAATTTCTTATCAATTTTGCAGGGTGCTTTGTGTTTTACAATTGTAGAATTAACTTAAAGTTTTTATTTGAATTTAAAACTTGACTAATCTGAGAGTGTTTAACATCCCTGTTTCAATGAGTGAATACTTAAGACAAAACTTAATTTATTAAACTTCATTTTATTTCTTTTTTCCTTGTACCCCATTTTTATCTTCTGTTTCCATATTTCAAACCAAATAGCAACAGTTCTTCATATTTATATTGTGGTAAATGTTTCCTCACATATAGTAATTACTGTAGAAGTAAAATTATGCAAATTAGAAGGATGGAAAATGTCTACTGTTTCTTTGTATGTGGAGCATTAAAAATGTGGATGAGTTGAGTTTCATTAGTTTTCTTACCAGGAAGGCATTGGGAACTCTGAATTAAAGACTGTTGCTCACTGGGACATGCAGTGTATTTTCTTACTTTTAGGTATTTGAGGCCAGAAAAGTATGAGTGTTAAATATTATCAATATTACTGGCTCAATAATATTGAAGGGATCTTAGGTCATGTGAGCAGGGTTATAAACTGTCTAGAATGCTTTGGTTCTAGTCTTGGCTTCCCACAGGCTTCATCCATCTGTATATCTTTCAGTGCTTGTGTCATTTATGAACCCCCAATACCTCTTGTCTCAGATTTTTTTTCTGGCATCTTCATAAGTGCTGTGCTTTACACACAGTGAGAGGTTCCTCTGGTTGTCCGTGGGTAGGGACCTTGCTGGGACTGGTTCTGATTCCACCCTTTCTTTCCATCTGATGCTCCCCTGGAGTGAGATTTATTTTAGCGGGAATCGTCTTCTGGAGAAGCAAGGAGCTGGATGACAAAATACAGAAATTAGCTGTATTTATTTCTAAGAGATAAGCTTCTAAATACATTACTCATTTGAACTGAGCTGTTACTGGCAAACAAGGCAATCAGTCTGTAAAGAATCCTGTGTGCTTTACTACCTCTCTTTTCAAATGGGCAAAATTTGGTCTTGCTGAGTGACTTAATTGCTCATGATGCAGTGATGTTAATATGGGTTAAAAGTCTTGCTTAAATACACATGATTGTAAGTTAACCCGAAATTTGTCTTAGCCAACAATTAATTTCTATCAAGAAAACAATTAAGGATTTGTATGGCAGCTGTAGGAGGGGCTCCCTGTGCTGGGCAACATAGAGGCACTCAGCAAAAACACACTGCCCTGGACTGAACATTTCAGCTGAGAGCAAGAGAACAAATAGAAATAATGATGTGATGTGAGAGCAGAGCTCCAAGGGGTTACTACTGCTGTCTAACCCCAAATAGACTAATAGCCCTAAAAGGTCTATGTCTGATAAACCCCACTTTGAACTGAAGTGAGAGACATCTGTGGTTTTACTATTGAAAATATTTGCTGCTGCATGAATATAGGCAATCTTGTGGTTGTGGTGATGAATTGTGTGCTATGATCATGGTTTAAAAGTCAGTAAGTATTCTTATCAACCCTGGGACTTTCTTTAAATGCTAAGGTGTAAAGCATTGTAGAAAGCACAGCTTTTAATAGATATGTATAGCTGTAGTGTACATTTATACATCTTAGTTCAGTCACATCTCAGATATATAAAAAATATCATTGCCTGGGGATAAAACACGTCTTTGTTACAACAAGTAGGGAACATATCTTTCTCTTCTGTGCCTTTTAAAGTTGTATCTTGAACTGAATGATATTTACTAAAGTTATTCTAAATGCAATGAAGTTGCCAGAAGATTTTTAGCAGCAGAACTTGTGGCGTTTCGCTCTGGTGACTCAGGGCTCCAGCAGAGGAGCTGAAAGCCACGCTGCATTGCTCAGGGGACAGGTTTTGTGTGTCACAGACTTGCTGTTGTGAGCAGCACTAATGGGCATCCCCTTCTGCCGGCCCTGCAGAAGTACAACACCATACGCTCTCTCCAGTCTTACAAAGACCTCGTCAGAAATGTGTCCAAGCACAGGTGGTGGCTGTGGAAGAAACCTTAGGGCTCTGCCAGTTGTGATGAATAGAAAACCTGCAGGTAGGACAGGAATTTTAGATTCCAGTGCTGCCAGTTCAGTGCAGCCTAAGTATTCCAAAGGCCTAAGCTAGGTGGGCTTAATGCCAGAATTGAGAAGAGCCAGCACTAAAGACATTCTGGTCTAATTCTCAACACTCCTGTAAATTCATTAAATTGTTTAACCCTTTTAAACTGAGGTTGAAGGCTGTAAACAATCACAAACATTTCCTTATCAATTTCATGTTCCCTCTGGAGCCATGTCTGGGGCTTTTTCTGGGTTTTTTAGTGCAGCAGCAATACAAATAACAGATGAGGAAAAAAAAGTCTGTAATAAAAACATGAGATTCTGAAGTTAGAGTGCAAGCTATCAACAGCTGGCATCCATAAAAATGCCATGATTATGCTATGTAGAAGATTGATGGTTCAATCCAGTGTGATCAGACATCTGAATTTATTTCTCTGTGGAGTGCGCTGAATTCTTAGAATAGGGCTCAATTTTCCTTTAGAAAACGGAGGAAAAAGCACTGTGCAATTCTCAACATGCTGGAGAAAGGCTGCTCTCTAGTGTTCAGTGACGGGGTAATTCTGGGAAATGCTGGAGTCAAGTATTCTGCATATTGCAGCAGGCAGGCAGCACTCAGGTTGGATTTAGGCTTGTTTGACTCGCACAGGCAGTAGCAATCTGATTAAAGACATTTCAGAGGATATATTTGCTGGAAATCTGAAACACTTTGCTATTTCTACTTGATTTTTTTTGAGCCATATATTTGATGGGAGTCCATCTCTGAATGATTAGCAAAAGTCAAATCCTCCTGCCAGTCTCAACTGGTTGTTGGAATGTGACTGGGGGGTGTGGGCTATGCCAAGATTTTATTTTTTTAAATAAGAGTAAGAAAAAAGAAAAGCAAAAATATCACATCATTCCTGGAAATGTTGATGGGGATTATAAGTTCTGTGTGTGAGTAATCATTTTTGTTGGGGCAGAGAGACAGAGCTCCAGGGGCATCAGAAATGAAGCAATTCTAGCAGAGGAAAACCTGTTGCATTCAAACACTGAAGGAAGTTTTCACTTACATTTCCCCACTGCCCTCTGCAGGACGTGATTCAGCTTGGTCTAAGTGTTTTAGAAGAAACTATTTGGAATAAAAATGAGAAATGTTTATTAAATAGTGACCATAACTATCACACAGGTGTTTGATCACTCTTTCCCTACCCTGCTGTGGGGCCAGACGGCATTCAGAGACTCAAATGGAAATTAAAGTGAGTTTAGTGGAGTGATAAATTGTGCACAAGGGTACATTTGCCTTGTCCTCATTCTACTGCATCAGTCTACTTCTCCCATGGCTTCTCAGTACTACTGAATTACCATGCATTAACTCTTCTGGTGATGTTTCTTGTCATACTTGGTGGTGCTCCATAACCCTGACTAGGTAAACTGAGGCAATAGCTGTGGCTTCTGTATCCAAATAAAAACACACAGAATTGTAGAAAGTGTGATTGGTAGTGGCAACCCATCCCTGTCTGATATTGTCTCAACTGTAATGAGAAACCACCCAGTACTGAGACATCACAATCCCTTGTCTCTTGGTGATCTATTAATTATTTTCACCACTCTAAAGCTTTTCCTGATGGCTAACTTAAGTAATCTTTGTTATACATTAAATCTAGTATATTCTGTAGATCTAAAGATGAGTTTGTGCTCTCCCTTTTACCAGCAGTCTTTCCAGCAACATAGCAAAAATATCTGAGACCTTGTCCCAGGTGTGAGTGGGCTTTATCAAGCCAAGCAGCCAGGATGAATAATTCAGATCAACAGTTCTGAGCAGCTCAGACAGATGGGTTTATGTACCTCACTAGCAGTTTTACTTATGCAATTAGGGTAGTATTTAAAATTTTTCTTTTAGCGAAAATTTTGCATGGTTTTACTGGAGAAGACACATCTTTTGTAACTGGTAGTGTTTCTTTTTTCCCCTCCTTTTTTCCGCCTGTTTTTCTTTTTTATTAATTTTTTTTAAATTTTAAAACCATGTACCAAAATGGTAAAAGGAAGTGGCTAAAATGATTACTGGAACTACTTACCTAGTGACATTTCCAACACTTTAAAAGCTGTCCTTGTGTAAAGGATGTTAGCTGAAGGAGTAATGTTCTTCTAGGGTTGTTAGGTGTGTAAGGTCAGATAAACTACAGGATTGGAGGTCTTAGGTGAAACTGTAAACATGTGTGTGATTCTGTTTGTAGAGGGGGAGAAAAGAGAGTGGGTTAAGCCAAGGAAACCTGCAAATTGATCTAGAAATAGTTATGTTTGCTTTCAGTTTATTTGTTGGCTGAAACAGATTAAAACCAGCAAATCTCAATTTTTAAGAAAAAGAGCTGATCAGACTGCAGTTTGGTTCAAGTGAAGTCAAGGATTCACATGGAGTTAGTGTACTGCTGGCTCCCAGCCACGCAGAGAAGTGAGGAGTCACTTTCTGATCACTTCAGTTGTTGCCCTGCAGGCTCTGATGGCATCAAGATATATGTAATTCAAAAATGTCAGTGTCTTTGAGAGAGGAATTCGCAGGGAAAAGCTATTTCCCACTGCTTTTCTCCCTGCTTAGAGTGGAGATGGATGTCCCTGGGAGTCAGCCAGGTGCAAAATCCCAGTTTGCAGAGCTGTGTAAGGAGGGAATTCCTGCTGCTGCCTGACAGCTGGAAAAGCAGAAGGCAGCAAAGGTTGCTAAGGCTGGCCCTCCTAGTGGAAGGAGCCTGAGGAGTTTGGACTTGTTGGGTAAGTAATGCAGAACCAGAGCCCTGGGAGAGCACGTCAGAGCAGCTGCAGGGAGTGTAGGGTGTCTCTACCAAAACAGAATGAGTGTTCTGTTGAAATAAGTTGACTATTAATTTCCCCCTGTCCTGGTTTCCCACACACACAGTCAGCTTTTTCTCTGAATTTCTGTGGCCTGGCTGATGTTGGTGGCTTTTGACAGCAAGGCTGACTCTTTCTGTTCTTGGAGAAAATAAGTTTCTCCTTTGCTTGCCTTCAGGACATGGAGCGTGGATCTCATTCTCCTCAAGCAGCCTAGTCCAGCTCAGACAGAGGAAAAAGAGGACCCTCTGATCCTGCTGGTGCTGTGTGGGGTAGGTGGCAAAGATGCTGTCAGTGCTGCCTTTGGAGATAGTTGGAGTTTCATACAAAATTTCAATAATTCCTTAGAAGCAGGGATGCTACTGAGAACTGATATGTCATATCAGAACGAGCAAAGGCCTGGCGTATCCTGAGTAGGATATGTGATACTTTTCCATTTCAAGGATGAGAGAGGATGTGGAATTAGTGGATGGTGCCATCAGCAGTTCTATGTCTCAGTGAGTGTTTGGTGGGAACGCGCCAGGAAGAAAATGTTTACTTCTGCTGTAATTAGAAAAGCAATCTGCAGAAAATCTGAAAGTATCTGGCTTCAAATTAGTTCCAGACTCTTTTGCTGCCTCTTGAAACCATTATCTGTCCATGGAATAGAGTCCAAAGACCAAACTTGATCTGCCATGTGTCAGAAGTGTGGAGAAGCAGCAACAATGCAGAAAGGATGGAAGGTGTGTATCAGGAATGTCTTGGCTTGCATTCAGTGCAGCCTAGCAACCTTCTGCAGCCCATGGGGAAAAGTGTGAATATGGACTATAGGGATTTGTGTTTTCTTAGGCTAACTTAACCCCATCTGCCAAATATTGACAGGTCTTATTTTGTTGCAATAGTGTGAAAAGGCAAATTTCCTCCATAAGAATTTATGCAACAACTTGGAAAGATGTTCTAGGCAAACTTAGTCAAAAGTCAGATTTTGGCTCTCTGCTGGGGAGTAGAGGTCAGTGAGCAGTGAAGGCACTGCTTTGAGAAGGAGGCGCGCTCTGAACTCTGCTCTCTGCAGTGTGCAGGCTCTGGTGACACACCTGATTGTGGTGAACTGCCAAAGGAATCTAAAAATTCCTTAGTAAGGGAATATTTCATCTAAATAAATCAACAGTCACAATGGTGATGTGTATGTTACCCTTCTTTTACCCAGTGTATGTAGATTGGGAGGGAGAGCTTGCTCTCAGTTGACTGTGATCTAAACTCACAAAACACCTGTTTTCCCTGTGTTTAAGCATTGGTTCATGTTGAGAGCTAATCAAATCCCTCTGCAGATGTGGTCTGGGATGAAGGGACTTGAGATCATACCTTAGTATCACCAGTGTAGTTTGCGTTCTGAAGTCCAGTTTAGCTCTTAATTTGAAGGTACACACAGAATTTGAGCACTGTACAAGATTTGCATTCAGCCTGTGAATAAAGCCTATGTAATAATTTTGTCTGATCCTGCTAAAGACTTTTTTCACCTCCATTGCTAAACAAGAAACAAATGGCCATAATTAGAATTTAGTGTTTAACTACTTAACAAATATGCATAAATATCTTTTCTTTCTGTTGTAGTTCTAAACATGCCTGTGATTACACAGAATCCATCACAATCAGAGCTCTGCTCTGATATTTTTATCATTATATTTGATATTTTCTGTATTAATCAAGCATGAAGGTCAATTGATTTAATTTTTGTTGGCAGTGGAGATATGGTTTAATTTGCTGTTCAGTTAGATATTAAAATGTGATAGCATTTCAGGGAGTACCTACAGCAACAAAATTCCAGGTGGAAAGACATGGTCTTAGTATTTTTTCTTGGTTAAACTTGTCATTTTGATTGGCTTTCATAGTTAAATGCCAGCACTTACATATTTAAAAACACAGCAAACATTGCAGTGATTAATAATGCTGTGTTAATTAGATGAGAAACAAAATGTAGATGCATTTTGGTTTTCCAAGTAATTGGAGCCAAAAGAGAGAATTAAATTCTCCAGTGACTCAAATACTTCTTGTAATTTGAAGCACATTTATCTGTAAATGTGTTATTGGCACATTTATTATAAATCCACGGTTATTATTTGAGACAGGCAAGTTTTTGGCTCAATGTCTATTAGGAATTAAAGGCCTATCAGTGTTTAAAATTTTGAGTATTTTTCTTCTATCCTGGTGACTTTTAATTTTTTTTAAACCTGTATCAATATAGATCTTCTTCCTTCCTACTTTTCCAATTAAAATTTGGATTGCTTTAAATGGATTTAAAGTTAATATAATTTTCGAGGAGCAAAAACAACATGAACATTTTTAAGTTAGAAAAGATGTGAGCATTGATGCAGCAAAGAGCAGATCAAATATTTTTCTGCTGGATTGGGGATTTTGGCTTAACATCAGGAATCCTAATACATTTCTGCACTTTTGCAGCCTGCAAAATTGGGAAGGAAATTCATAGAAGTGAGCTCTGTGAACTAGCACTGTTGTGAAACAGACAATTTTATACTTCTTTCCTGGTAGGAATGATGGTTTCATACTTTTATTTCAGTAATCAGATTAAAGAAAAGCAGAAGCACTATTGAGGAGAGCAGTATGAGAGAATGACCTTTTTAGGACAATTCTGAGCACTACAAAAGCCTCTGCTGCAAAGTTTTTGGCTTACAGGTCCAGGTGAGCACTTTATGCTGGAAAGCTGTCTTTGCAAAAATCAATATTTTCTCTACATGTTACTTGGAAGAATTTCTGACAACAGTAAAAAGAAGAATTTGCCATGAGTTGTTTTCATAAAGGTTGTGACAGTTCATTAGTTCTTCTATTTTTAAATTAATCTGATCCAATTCAAAAGGTTTTGTTGACTGTATCTATAATTATATTTTTACCTTGTAGGCATTGCCTTCTGGAAATTGTAGTTTTTCAGTGCCTGAAAGAAAATGGAGACTGATGACAAGAAATGCACTGATTTCCCTAAAGTTTTTTAAGAGGAGTATAAGAGTGTGTACTGGGCAAGAGATAGTTTGTTTTGGGAAGCTAATGGGAAGAAAATGGTCTGTTTATTTATGGAACTTGAAGTTTAGGAGTCATGACTCAGTATAAGGTTAAGTCAGTTCATTAAAATGTCAATGAAATACATGGATTTAAGAAATGTCAATTGCTTGTTTTTCATGAAATATCAGAGCACGACACTGCTTTGAAAACAAGATATTCACATTTTCTTGACATGAAGTATTATGCAATATGTAGAGAAAATGGTCCTTTTGGTCTCCTGTTTTGGGAATGCAACAAAATAGCAAAATCTTTAGCGTGTTCATAGAATTGGAAATTCCAATGCAGGAGTGACTTTTGTAGCATTATCCAACAGTTGTCCATATATATTTTACACCTATGTAAAAGACCACCGTTCAGTACGGAATAAATCACAATTCCAGTTCAAAAGCTGCACAGAAAAATTTGCTGGATTTTCACAAAGTCACAAGGAAGAAGCAGGTGTCATCAGTTACTCCAACAGGGACTGTCCCTGTGTCTGAATTTCTTTTATGCTGTTCCAAGTACATTTGCATAAGCATCACTTTCAGGAGTTATCTCACGTGCATCAGTGACCACACCAGGACAGAGCCATGTTTGAAGGACCAAGACCTCAGTACCTCTGCTGCAAGGTAGCCTAGCTGTAGCAGCAACACTAATTCCAGTACTGATGTTGTTCTTTTGGGTCCTTTTCTTCACTGAATCATAAAGAGGAAGTCAAAAGTACAATGCCTTTAGCACAGGGTTAGAGCAGGTGAGAATTGTGGTCCAAGGATTGTTCAGCCTTGTTAGTTAAGCGTGGTTTTATGTAAACTACATAAATATTCTTTGAGCAGACAGTTATCCCCTGTTCCAGTGCGGAGTGCTAGGTGATGGTTATGGACACGTGGGTTCTCTTTTTGGCTTATTAATGTTTTCCCTTGCTTGAATCTGTGTGTTAGGACAGCATTGTCTGATAAATTTAGGGGATATCAATGAAGAGTCTTACTAATTTATTCTTTTTTTTTTCCCCATTTTTTTCTCCTACCCATGACTTGCTGCATTTAGCAGTGCCTTTGCCTTCGTCTCTCTGTTGCTAAAGAATATTTTAATATTCCCCCCAAATAAGTGAAGCATATTTAATATTTGTTAAGAGCTTTGAAATCTTCAAAGAAGGATACAAGAACAACTTGAAATGAGACAAATTCAGTTTAAAAGGGGTCCAATGTTTTCTGTGCACTACAAAGGGTTATTTGAAAGCTGGTGAGGGTTGACTCCCGCTGCTGCCTACAGGGGAATGCACTCCACTAAGGTCTATGAATGTTTATTGGATTATAAAATAAATTTGCAGTGCCAAACTGCATGGGCACATACAGCAGATGCCTCCTGCCACGTTTCACATTGCTCACCTAAACTAACTGGCACATGCAGGAGATATTTGAACCGTTATGAGAGAAGGGAAACCTTCAGAAGACTTGCCTGTCTTTTCACCCATTTCTGTCAACAGAGGTGCTGCTTAGCAAAAACGTGCAATATCTGAGGAAAACTGGGGAAGAGGTGGTTCTTGGTTTTTAGCTTTGTAGGCCATTGGTAGTGACTGTTTTAGGAAGGTACATTCACTGGCTGAGTTCACAGTAGAGGCCTCAGAGCTTTCCCCCACCTGAAAGCTTTCAAACCCTTATAGGTAATGCTGTATCTGAAGGGCAACACAATCCCATCATTTCAAGCTCACCTTTCGAGCCCAAAATCTCTGGGTGACTCTCGTCAGCACAGCCATGAGGAAAACTACTGGAATGCAATTTGTGTGTTGCTTTGTTACTTCTTGGGAGGAGACCTGAGAGGTGAAAGCATCAAACCACCTGTGCACCAAGGACATTTAGTCAAGGGGCCTGACTAAATCGAATGGAAAGTAAATCTGAAATACATGTAGTGGAGATGTCAGGGAGCAGAGCACCAACCACTTTCACCTACTGATCTATTATCGTGCTAAAATACTTGCTGATGTGGACCTGGCCTACTGGTACTTCATTTGGACAAAAACTAGGACTGTTTGGGAAAGATGATGGGTGAGAAACTACGTTCTTGTAAGTGCTGTGTGAATGTTTTGCAAAGGGTAATGAGGAAAGCATCTAAAGAGCTGGTTATTTATTCAATATTTCTCCTCCATGAAGTCAGCTTTTCAGTAAACAAGCTGCTGAAAAAATCACCTCTATTTAGGGAGTGGTGAGTTTTCCAATGTGTGCTCTCACCAACAGCTGGAGATACACAGATTGACTGTATTCTGGCGTGGCTCTTCTCCTTTGTGAATGTCAAAGATAAAATGGCATTTTAAAAACCAGTTAACTAAGTAGGTCAGTATTTGTTCCAGCAGGAGCATGTGTGGTCTTTAAGACACTGAAGAAATTCTTTTTGAAAAATCTCCATTTTTCAGCACTGAAGAGTTCAGCAGTGCTGGTTTAGCACGGGTCCTTTATAAAAGCTGCATACTTCAGTGCTAAGGGGATTAGAGTTGAGCACACTTTAATGAACACCTGTGAAGAGAGTGAACCTGTTCAAAAGAATAGACATGTTGTGCTTCAAAGTAATCCACAGAGAGAAATATGGAGAGCCATTTAAAAAGAATACTGTGAATTTTAACTAACTAATCCAGTTAAAAGAATAAATTTTCAATGCATGGAAAGGCAAAATACAAGAGAGAGCAGAAAAGAAGGGTTGTGTTATACAGTTACATCTTTCCTTGCTGCATTTTTCATTCTTAATCCTAATAAAAGCAAGAATACTTTGAGCTACCTACCTAAAACAGATATTCAGGGTGCAATTTCTGTGGGGTTTCTCTATGGCAATGGGATTATGTATTTAATGGGTGTCAGTTGTACCTTCTCTGTGCTTTTTAGCTAATAGTTGTTCTGATTCCTCAGGAAATGAGGGTCTTTTGAGTGAGGATGTAATGATCACATTCACTAAGCGAGAAGTAATAGAATTTTTGCTGACTGATTATTTTATCACCGTTAATGTTTCCTTATGATGGCAATGAACACGTTGAAATATTCAGCTGATGAAACGTTTTATGATAAAGACTGAGCCAGTGTCTTGTAGGACTGAATCCGTGACCTGGTAATGGCTTTAGAAGGCTCCCCCAAATGACAGCAGTTATAAAATACTCAGTGACTAACACACAAATACCGAAGAGAAGGTCTTTAAGGATCTTTTCAGATTACTGTCTTGTGCTGAATATCTTTTGTGTGAGAAACAAACAGACCCTCCTGTGCCTGGGTAATGTTTCTGGAAAGGGCCCACCTTCTGTGGTAGGAAGACCAATAATAAGAGTTTGTTTTTCAAGAATTTTTTTAAAGTAGATGTCCTGTAACAGTGCTGCTCTTCAACCAACCATTCCTTCTTTCTGCTGTTTCTGATGTAGCAAGGCTTTTGCTGGAGTGGAACTTATTCACAGAGGTGGTGATTAAAATCATACATCATCCTGGCCTCCCCCAATAATTTCTGTATGGAAGGTGTTCTCAACTCTCCTCAAGCATAACAAACTTACACAGAGATCAAATCAATGCAGAAATAAGAAAATGGTATTATACCTTTTGCAATCCTTGCTGTCTGAGCCCTGTGAAACACTTTGCGAACTTTAGGCCCTCTTCAAAGGGATCATTGCTCTCTCTATTTTAAATATAGGGAGAAGGGGAGAGGGGCAAAGGGACTGAGATCTAAATAAATGAACTGGGGTGGGGTTGGAGGTTGGCCTTCTACTTCTGCACAAGGCCAGGAGGACTGGACCTCTCTCTTTTGTATTTGAATGCCCAGTAGAGGACAGAACACGTGCAAGGGGAGGCAGTGTCAGATCTAAATCTGGTTCACAGGGCAAGTCCGTCTAATTCAGTGTAACCTGTTTGCTCGACAAACACTTCATCGGTAAGGGGTTGGAGTGAAGAAGTTCCCCCTTGGCATCACCCCTCTGGGCTGTCGTGCTCCTGGTGAGACAGAGGAAGTTCCACAGTGCCCATGGAAGAAGGGCATGAGGGAGCTCTGCCCCTGTAACAGCTCTGCTGGTGTCACGCTGAGGGGTGGCAGCCCTGCAGGGCCCCCTGCTCTGCTGGCAGAGGGGCCGTGCTCTGCCCTGGAGATCAGCTCCGGATGGAGCTCTCCGGCCCAAGAGTCATGTCCCTGCCATTCCCTTTGCTCCTAGGAAAGGGGACAAAACAGGAAGGCTCCTTGGGTTGGTGCTCCAGTGCTGCAGGCTTGCTCAAATGCAGTTGTGTGTTCGAAAGGAGAAGTTTGAAGGAGTTTAGCTATTTTGCCTACAGGGTTTATTGCCTTTTAACGTTGCAGAGTAGAAACATTGATACATCTCTTGTGTCTGGAGACATTGATGTCTCCTAGAATCCTTCATAAAGGGAATTTCTGCTATGAGGGCTAACTCATTAAAAAGTACATTTACTGAAATTTGAGGGCAGATTTTCTCTTATTGTCAGATTTCTTTAAGCTGTTCTGATGACACCCAGTCCACCACACACAGAAACAAAAGAACAGTGTAATCAAAAAATGTGTAAAATGAAGGGAATGAAAGTCTCTTCTTAGACTGTGTGGAATCAGCTTTAAAATGGCCCTAAAATAAGTAGGATTTAAGTGAAGTATAAAAGATCAAACCTCAGAACAAATTGTCAGGTAATTTTAAGAAATCCTCTTTGCTTCTCGTGCTGATAATGAGACTGCTCTGGAAAACCAGATCACTGCTGTTCCAGAGCAAACATCTCTTTATCTGTATAGCTGCTCTTCATCTCACCCCAGAACATCAGAGCTGAGCAACCCCAGAGTGCTTTGTGACTGAAAAATGTGCCCTAGAATAATAAAACTGATCTCGAGGGTAATCCGAGGTTTTCTTCTTGAAAATTTTGTTGATCCTTTGAAATGGGGTAAAAATTCTGTTCCCTTACCAAGTATGGGGGAAGAGGTTCTTTTGCTGAGGTAAAAATGTGCCTTCTATTAGATGCTGATGGGTTTTATTTAAAAGAAAAAAATTGAGGGGGAACCCCCTGCTCTTAGTTATTTTTAAAAATTATGGGGTTTAAAAAAATTTTTTAAATATTACTTGTGCAAGCCTATGAGATGGCACTAGATTTCATTAAGTGTGTATTTGGGGAGTGCAGCAGATGAGGAGAGCAGCATGTGCTGCCTATTGTGATAGCGTAACACACAGGTAAAAGTCCCAAAGAGTCCCTTGTCCCTCTGACTGGAGGAGGTGCCTGTGAGGCTGTGAGACTGCTTCATGTTTCAGTCAGTGCTCTGACTAATAATTTTCTCACTTATAAAAAAAAAAAAATCAGTCATAATCAAAATACTATAAAATTCAATATATGCTAATCAAATCTTTTAAGAGATTAGCACTTGTTAATGGGGAAATGGGAGAACAGTCTCCTTGACGTGGATTTTGGGGTTGTTTTAGGCGCAGCAGGATGCACAGCAGCAAGGTTGCTTTCGGGCCGCAGTTTGGAATATTGGGAATTGTTGCATGCTGGGGAGGGAAACTTCTAGAAAGTTTGCCTTCCTGTATAATTCAGAAAGTTGTCCTCTAAATGAACAGGTACAGAGGAGAGGGAGGAAGGGAGGGGAGGGAGAGGGGAAGGCTTTTGAGCTCTTCCTCTTCCACCTTTTGAGCTGTCCTTCCTCTTCCACCTTTTGAGCTGTCCTTCCTCTTCCACCTTTTGAGCTGTCCTTCCTCTCCCACCTTTTGAGCTGTCCTTCCTCTCCCACCTTTTGAGCTG
>WBMZ01007629.1:0-115008 GCA_013400975.1 Atrichornis clamosus | reverse complement strand
CTTCCTCTCCCACCTTTTGAGCTGTCCTTCCTCTCCCACCTTTTGAGCTGTCCTTCCTCTCCCACCTTTTTAGCTGTCCTTCCTCTCCCACCTTTTGAGCTGTCCTTCCTCTCCCACCTTTTGAGCTGTCCTTCCTCTTCCTTGCCGTGTGTAGGGAAGAGCCCGAGTCGCTGCCGGTGGATGTCAATGCGGGCGGGGGTGCCGGCCGCTCCCCGGGCCCGCTCGGCGCTGGCGGCTGCGCTGCCGCGGAGCGCAGGCAGGGGGCAGCCTCGAGCCGGGCGCCGCCGGACCGCGCCATTCCCGGCGCTGGAAAAACGGGAGGATAAGGGATGGGGCTCGCTGTAGGGTGCACTGGGAGGGAGCGGGGAAACACTCCGGACAGGGCTGAGCGGACGAAGGCCCGCTGCCTCTTTTTCGAAAATCTTTTCAAAGAGGATGAATGAAATGTTTGGCGGCTGCTCCGGGGTTTAGGGTTTGCTGTAGGACTTACTGGTGGTGCTACACTTACTGGTGTTCCTACACAAAGTGCTTTCTCCCCGAGAATGGATTCCTCTGTATTTACTGTGAATGCGGGTTTGCTGGCGGGTGGGATTTGGTTGGGGTTTTTTTTGGGTTTTGTTCCTTTTCGGGGATTGCTGGTGGTGGTCCCTGGTTGGGGCACACGGGGACTGGGACCTAACACACATTACAGGTGTGATTCCCATGTCCTCAGGGACTGCTGGGTGCAAGCCCGGGTTTGGTGCCCTGCACTGTGGGCCAGCTCTGCCGGCGCTCAGCACACTCCGGACAGGTCCTGTTGGCTCTGCAAGTGCTGCTCTTATTTCAGTGAGGCTGCAGCTGCTAAATGGGAGCCAAAGGATCGCAGTCTGATGCAGTATTCCTGGGAGTATTCTTTATATTGCAAATGTGCCTTGTTCTGTCCTATTATTATTTTTTATCTGGGCAGCACTGTGGTGATTCAGTGTTGTGGTTCAGGACCAAGTGCAAAGAAAAAGCAAATATAGCGATTGTGATTAACTTGCTAAAGTGCAATCCTTACCAAGCAGGAGTTTTGATAATTATTCTACTTTCACGGCTATCATTTAAGAAAAAGCCCCAATCCAAGAGCTGATTTTGCTTACAAAAATTTGCTTAATTTTTTCTTAAATTTTCTGACACTGTCTCCCCACCTCTTATTTTTGCCAAGGTAACTGAAGAAAAGACATTATGGGGGTTCTTACCTTCATATGTAATAGCATAGAGATTTTTATCAATGAAAATTTCCAAGACTATTCCATTTACATACATGTAGTTATTTTTTAGGGATTCTGTTAGTGCATGGTTTTGAGGTTTGGTTGGTTGGTTGGTTGGTTTTTTTTAACCCATTATTAAAGGATAAGGAGATATTTTTCAGGCTGCTGCTAGTAAAATAATTCTGGTAGGAATGAAGGAGAGTGCTGCAGGAAGAAACTTTGATGTAATACATATGTTGTGCTATAGTTGGGGGATTGAAAGGAGAGGGCTTTGGTGCTTGTTAATAGTCTCTCAGGTGACAGTTTTGAAAATATGATAAGGCTGTTTTACCATGTAAAACATGAAGCATAGTGCTGTTTGACTAGGCTGCCCAGAGTTTATGTGAGACCTCATGCAAGTATTGAGGAGGGTACAAAAAATTAGTGTAAGGGCAATTCTTTTATCCATATGAAAAAATACAGACTTAAAGAGCTTTGGGTACTGCATGAATCAGGCTGTACTCACACTATAGGAGTGCCTAGAGGGTAAGAATGGAGTAAAAGCACTGTCTTGCTGGTGTGGTGGTTTGGGCAGAGGGTCCCAGAGTAACTGCTCTTGCAGCTCAGAAAGCTGAAATGAACTTTCAAGTGATCCTGTGGACTCACAGAGTATAGAAGACACATGATAGAGTTTAGTCACAAATCTTCAGGCTTGAACAGGTTTAATTAAAAGTTTCCTTCCTCTTTCAGTGTAAAGAGGAGCTCTGACCAAACCAGGATCTGGCTAAAACTGGTAGCAGGATCTGGGTCAATAATGATATGCTTGAATTCAGCACCTACCTTGCCACCACTTGATAGTTTGGAAGGACTGGGAGCAGATTTGAAGAAAATAGGAAGGCTTGATGTGCAGGGAATGGTGCAAAATGAAGGCTCAGCTCATCAGTAGGGCACAGCCGTGCCTTGCAAAGCTCTGGTGTGCACCACTGGCCTAAGTACAGCATCCTGAATCCTAGTCTTTTTCCTGAGATCCTGCAGAATCAGTCATAGCAAAGTGTTAGTCATCAGTGATACTGCTTGATGAAAATGCAAATTTTTTTCTTAGTTCTTGTTTGGGTGCTGATTTTGCTCTTCTGGAGCTTTACGAGTGTGTTTGGTGTCTTTAGCAGCCAGGTGTCCTTGGCAGTTGACTAAGTGCATGTAATAGTCAGGCTTTTCTGAATGGTAAAGTTTCCAAGATTTCTGAAGTTACTTTGCAATCCAGTGGCCTCAAAACTGCATTAAGGAACTGCCTTGATGGTAGTGATTGATTTTTGTTTTATTAGATATCATTAATACCAGTGCTGTCACTAAAATTTGAAAAAACACCTCGAGCAGAAGCTTAGATGAAGTAAAACAGATATTAGGAATAATTTGGTTATAAAGTGGATTTGCAACTTTCATGGCTGAAGTTTAGGCTATTCTGATCGGTATGTCTGGTCTCTAAGTTCCTGCCCACCTTTATTTTGCCCTGTCAATAAGATAAACCTAGACCATGTTAGACTTGTACCTCTCTGCAATAACTATATTCCAAAATAAGACTCATCAAGACAGTTGCACAAAGAGAGGAATACCTGAATTTTTTTTTTCTGCCAGTGACTTCAGTCCCTGGATGCACTGTTATTTGCAGTAAGGAAAACAGCAAAAGGTCATTGATTTGAATGCCCCAGAAGTCAGGTCTGATGGTGATGGAAGATGGTTTTACACGTTAGGCATGCCTGTCGTTTAGAACTGTTCAGCTGACTTTTGTCCAGCCTCTTTCCTCATGTTTTATCTCTCACACCTCGACTTAGCAGTCAAAGACTGGCAGAGCTGGCCAGGGTGCGCTTTTGTGGAGAACCCTCCTCTCCAGGAGACCAGCACCACCACGTGTCACCTGCAGGGCTTGGTTCCCAGCCTGTGCCTTTCGTCAGCAGCAGAGCAGTCCTCTTGCTGCGTTAGTAAACGCTGATTTAGCTGACATATATTTTTGAGTTTTGGAAGCTGAAAATAAGCCTTGAGGCTGTTAATAGACGTTTTTGCAAACAGAAGGAAAGACAGACATGATTTCTAGCTGAGAGGAATTGCGCTGTAGTTTCAGAGGAGAATATTAGAGGAACACGATTTCACAAATGTATCGCACAACAATACACTAACTCTTTGTATGTCTCCAGAGGCCTCAGCCCAAAGGTAGCTGAAATTCTATACCATAATTGCATTCTTTCAAAATTGCAGCTATAAGAGACCATAGTTGTTTCCAGAGAAATGTTAGAAATGGGATGTGCATTTTTCTGTACATACGTTGCATATGTTAGCATTCACTCATAGATTACTTCATTAACCTTTGCTCTTCAGAAGCCTTGGAAAGAAAAAATACTTGAAGGAAAAAGAGATTGGGGGAGCAAGCTGAAGGGATTTCATGAAAGGTCAAAATCCAGCAAATTAGCTCTCCCTGCCCCCCTCGACTAAACAGCTTCTGCTCCATGTCTTCACAAAGAAACAAATAAGTCTTGCAGGTGCTGCAGAAGCAGAGACTATTTCAGTGCTTACTCCTCATGTGTGGTTTTCATGTATTTTATATGCTCTTACATGATTTGCTTATTCAGGTTTTTTTTCTTGTTCTTGAATGGTAGCTGTAGCAACAACCAAAAAAGAAGTAACACAAACCAAAAATCCAGATAAAATGTACTTTTTAGTCTGCTCTTTTATTTTAAGACAATGGAACAAGGGGTTAGCTGAGTTACTTGAGCCTGAGATGCCTCTAGTATTGATAGCTCATCAATATACCTGGTTTTAACTTAGCTGTAGCTGTTTTTTCTTTTATTTATTTCTATTACGTATTTTTGGTGTCCACTTGGTGACAATAATATACTGAATGTAGCTAAACTCACTCTATATTCTGGATTCAATTTTAAAAGTGACTTCTCATGGCCAAGTTATAAGCCTTTGAAATATGGGATCATAATAGAAACGCTGACAGTATCTTAACAGTGTCTGCAGTAGTGGGTGTTTCTCTAATATAAACAAATGGTGTTATTGGGCTCTTTTTTTCCCCCACTATCCCTGCTTTTTTTTCAAAGGTAATTTTATCATTCATTAGCTTCAAAACCATCATCTTTTCAGCTTAACCTGCAACAAGGCTTGTTTGTTTTGTTTTGTTTTCCCCTTTGAATCTGGAGTGGAACGGGACAGGCAGGAAAAATTTAGGTTGTAACTTATCCGGAAGACTTCCCTGCTGTCTGATGCTATGATGTGCTTATGTTCAGTAAGTGTGTAAATAAACACTTTCAGTCTAAGCCTTGAAGGAGACAATCCTTAAAGAAAGTGTCATGGCAGTGTAATTGAAAGGACGGTGGTTTTAAGATGCTGTGTATCTAGTATGTTGTATTGACAGAAATTAAGCCTTTTTCCATAAAACACCAACAAGCCCCTCCGTAACTTATTTGACTGATACCCAGGGAAATACTTACCTATTACATGAAATTAAAACTCCTGTAAGCCCCGTATTTTAGGCTGCGATTTCATGGGGAGGTGAAGGTGGAAGGAGCACGTCCTCTTCTGTTTGGGTGGCAACGCTGGGGCTGCCCACAGGCTCCTCCAGGAAAACTGCTGGTACAAAGCAGGACAGAGGA
This sequence comes from Atrichornis clamosus, assembly GCA_013400975.1. Classification (NCBI taxonomy): domain Eukaryota; kingdom Metazoa; phylum Chordata; class Aves; order Passeriformes; family Menuridae; genus Atrichornis; species Atrichornis clamosus. The sequence goes on along the minus strand of WBMZ01007629.1, from coordinate 110,150 downwards.
CAAGAGGACAGAGGTGAGACAGGAACAGCGATGTGCAGACAGGCAAGGGTGGTGCCTGGGCTTCCTCCTTTGTGCCTTCTCCTGGCTGTGGAAATAGCCGGCAGGGTGGAAGCCGCCCTTGCTAACTGCAGGGTGCTGTGCAGCTTCCTGCAAATGCTGCTCTAATTGAAGTGTGTCTGGGGTTTCATGTGCGCTAAGTAGTATTTTCTCTTAGAAATCCTACCACACACTATTATTAACTGGCAGCAGTTGTGGATTCCTTTTCTTCAGCTATTTCCTTTAGCTAAAAATGCAAAGCTGTGCTGCCCTGAAGGGTTATTTAGCAAGAGTTTTAATGAAATAATAGAAATGTTGCACTCTAGTGATTTCCCCCATGCAGGGAAATATCACAGTCCATTGGTCTTTCCTAGGAACATTACATGAGATTACACCTATTTTCATTACTCTGCTCAAGTACAATATTGTTAAGTAAATATTTGCACAAAAATGTGGCCATCCTAAGGTGTGAGCTGTCCTGCAAGGTAAATAATTAAAGCATGTGCTTTCTCTAGTAGCAGAAACCAGTGCTTGATACAGGTTTGATCATTTCACATGTCTCTTTGGTAATCCATAACTGTCTTCTGCAATTATTTTCATCATGCAGCCAAGCAAAGATAAAAGGTAGAACATGCCTCTCTCGCCTGCTCCCAGGGAAACTCCATTATCCTTCAAGGGTCACGTGCCTGTGAAAAAGCCAATGTGAGTGGGAAGAGGCAGCCCACAAGGACAAGCTCAGTGTGAGCAGAAAATGAAGTTGTTACCAGACAGCAAACTGCAGCCCTCGGTTCTTATGAATATTTGAATGAGTAACTAAAAACAGCTCAGTGGACTCTAAGCAACAGTGACAGCTGAAACTGCCTGGGAAACCAGCAGTCTACAAGGACCACGATGAAAAGATCAGCAGTCACGTTTCCATCTACACCACCACAAGTATATTGTAAAACACAAGCAGGTTCTTAGTCCCCAAATATTGTTTAGAAAGAAAAATTTCTTTTCCCCCTATGAATTTTCATAAGCAAGGTATGTACTGTATCTGTCAAGAAATTTTGAATTCATTAAAGTCAAATGATTTCTAACAACCTACTCAAGGCAAGAGAATAGCCACATTTTTTAGACATTGAAATATTGATGTTGCTTATACTTATAGAAAATTTGCCCTAGTGAATCTCTCATTAATATTTTTCAGCTAGTTCCACATGGCAGGAAAGATGATGAGAACAGTTGCCCTGAAGCTAAAATGTTCTGAATAATATGCACAAAAAAGAAAGTGTGAAAGACCCATAATAAGCAAACTAATGAAAAATGGGGCTTATTTTATAGCAGTCAGAAAGAGGTACAGGAGTTCTAAAAAGAACAAAGCAGCTATACCCGTTTCCTTAAAAAAAAAAAAAAAGAAAAAAAGAAGGAAAAGTCTGTTACAGAAGTACAATTTTCTGACGCTGATTTTTTTGTTGTTGTTCTCATGCACGTTATAAAGCTGCTTAAAGGTGCATTTGATATGACCTTTCATCACATACACCACAGTTGAAGTGTCCTCTGCTGTGTGACTCCCCAGTGGCCATAACATGAGCATTCCTCACTCGCTGTTTTCACTGGGACTTACACAGGAGGAGGCTGCAGAATCAGTCTGGTGTGGTGTTCCAGGTGCTGGCTGTACAGGAAAGCTGTGCGGGTGACATCTTCCCCACATTTTTTATTGCTGCTGCAAGTTTACCCTGTAAATCTGACTTGAGAACCAGATGAATTGTTCAGATAAAATGTAACTGGCTTGCCGTAAATGAGTAACAAAGAAAGAAGTATGCCTTTCAAATAGTAAGATGAAGAGCCCTTTTAACAAGGACTGCACTTACATCTGTCACATGGCCCTTCATTCTGGCACTTGTGCCATTTGGTGGCAGTGGCACTGGGTTCAGTGCAGCACCTGCAGTGCTGGAACAGAATTCTTTGAAAGATTGTGGAGTTCCCACCAAAGGAGTTCTGTCCAACCTGTTCTTACATGTTCGTCAAGAATGATGGTGGAATAATTGATCCGGTGGTAATAAAACACAGCTATTGACTGGTAGCCCTCTTGAACTCCTGCCCAGACCTCTTTTCTATGAGCTCAGGATTTAGAGGTCCACATTTGTGTCATGTTTGTTAAGGGAGTGATGTCAGAGCAAACTGCAAGGCTTAGGTCTGATTCTACCTATTTTGTCCATACCGTCAAGTAAACATTGAGACTTCCCAGAAAATGTGGAATAAATCAAAATTCTGACTACATGAGTGAACTACAGAACTGAATTACATGTTCTTTGAACATTTCCATTTCAAATTGTGCATTTGTTATGATTTCTTGTTTGTTTTGGTTTCTATTTTTAATTTGATATTTTTATTTTGATTACGTCACAAAAACTTTACCTGGTTGTCATTAACTGGTGGGATTTAGTTTACATTTTGGCATAGTTAGTTTTGCTCTATATTGCATACAGAAGGTCTTGAAACTTGCTCACTCTTTTCCTGTGCTTTATGTTTTTAGTAATATTTTGTTCCTGCAAAACTGATGAAAGTTGTTGTGGGCAAGAGATGATGATTTTATAAGGAAAAAGAAAAAGGGAGTGGGTTGGTGAGGGCAGAGAAAAGGAAAGGCACCTCTCTTGGAATTCTAGAGATGATGCCCCTGTTTGGGACCACAGCACAAAAATTGTGTAAAGGACATTTTCTTGATTCCCGAGACTCTTGGGTGAGTAGAGAAAGATGCTTTGTAGGCTGTGAGTGATCTGTTCCTCTGCTCACATCTTAGTTTTGGACTGGTCTCAGATGATTTCAAGGGTTTTGGCTACACTTTTATAAGCCGAAATTTTTATTAAATGCCACAGAGGGTAGACTCATGGAGGTCTGGAACGGAACAGGATTTGCCTGGAAAGACCTGTTTGGAATGCAGCAATATCTAGAAAAGAAATGGGTCAAACTGTTCTTGTGAAGGATGGCAGTGATTCCTGTCTGTACTTGTCTTAGGCTCCTGATTCCATGGGGAATGTTAAAAGGAAATACAATTTGTCCTCCAGAGCTGAGGGGTTGGAAGGTTCTGTCTCAGTGCAGCGGCAGGAGATGCCAATGGGCATCCTAAAGACCTGATGTCCCCGGTGAAGGATGGGGCAAAGACAGAAGTGTGACACCCATTTCCCAAGGGTGTTCCCTGCCCTCTGCTTCCCATCGCAGCAAGGAAACCTGAGTCAGCAGCCAGGGCTACTGTGCTTCGAGCTACACTGATCATGCAACTCTTTAGAGACTGCCAGGCATCCCTGTTGCACATTTACGAAGGTCCCGTTAAAAGCTGCAGATTATTCAGTTAATCAACTCTGGATCATTTCTCTTATCAATATTTATACTGCTGTCTCCACAGAGAGCTGCACCCCCAAAGAGACTGTTTTCTTGATTCAGCTCCACTGTATCAGCTCTGATCCAAGTTAAAAAGCTCTTCAAAGAATTGGGGAAGAGGTATATTTTGATATTCCTCTTTTTTATCTGCTCAGCTATCTTTCAGCATCTCTTTTCCTTTAACCATATCCACCTGAGCATAGCAGGCATGGGTATGGTTGGCTTCATCTGCTTTGATGGGTGAAGACTGGAAGGAAACCCCATCAAAGCTTCGTCCCATTTTCAGGTACCCCAGTGAGATGAGGAGTTGTAGAGTAAGGGTTTGTTGTGCTGTGCAGTGCAGATGAGCTCTACAGGGAGCTGTGAGGTACCAAATACTTTCTTGCCTTCTTGTTCAGGCACCTGAAAGGAGTCTTTCCTTCAGTGCTGCTCAGGCTGGGTGAAACATCACAGGTCCCAAAGCTTTCCTGAATTTCTTGTAAGGCAGAAGTGCACTAAGTATACAGCTAAATGTTTGCAACAAATACGAAAGCATTTGAAACAGTTTGTCTTGCAGTTTTGTTTTCTAGCATTTTGGGCAGAAAAGGAAGTTCTTTAATCTTGGTGCTCTCCCACTCTCACCTCTCCATTACTGATACTCAGTTTCCCACCTGGAGGTTGCAGGCAAAGTTGATCAGAGGCTGTGGCTTCACAAGTTGTAGCATCAACAACAAATTGGTCCTTAAAAATAGTTTTTCTTTCTGTTTCATGTTCTTCTGGAAAGAGAACCCTTAGCTTTATTTTTTTCCTTCCCCAGTAAACGGGTGCAGCAGAGTGGATCTAGTTGTTATGCACAGGTTGATCTGAGCCTGCACCTAACAAGAGGTTTGCTTTCATGAGTGACTTTCATTCAGCCATGAAAGGAAAGTGCCACTCCTGAGATCCTGGTGTCTCTCTGTAACATTCTGCTTGAGAAGGGTCTGTTTGGGCTCACATTAGCGACCTCTTCACCTACAAAGGAAAAATAAGGATTTGTATCCTGCTCTCCACTGGAAACATTTCAGCACTTATCACTGACTCTGGAAGTCATTTCCTCTGAGATTTTCTTGGCTTTGTACACAAAAAGTACGACCTGAGAATGGTTTCTTTGCTGCTCCCCCACCTCCCCAAGCCCCTCCACACAGTAGGAGACAATAGGCTATTTCCTTTTGTTATTCTCTTACTAAATTCTGGAAGGCTTTTGTTTGTTTTCGTATCCAACAATTGGAAGCTTTTATTTTCTCTCTATGGTTCTTCACATACAGTGGGGGCTTCTGTTTTCATGATTCAGTGATGTCCATTTACAATACTTGATTACTTCTTAAGTACATATTAGACTGGGGCGAAAGTTCCTAGGTTCTTGCTTTTAATTTCTGTTTGAAGTAGTTATTAAAATAAGACAAAAATAAAATGGACTCTTTGACTGGGAAAATGAAATGACTGATTTTCATAGAAGTTGCTGAAGCAGTGTGATTCTAATTGAAACAACTGATGTGTAATAAGATACTTATAAATCTAAACTATTTGCTTTAGGCAGAATTTAAAAACTTTTTAGGATTTTCAAACAGAACAGCAAAAACCAATTTTTTTTAAACTCTTCTTTAACTGTAAGGAATTTCTTTTAAATAAAGACCTTTTTCCAAAGATGTTCTTTGCACGTTTTTAGGCACCTGTTATGAATCCCCTGAGTCTTAATGGCAACAGTCTTTGTGGACATTAAAAGTAAACTCTGCACAATAGAAAACCCAACCACATTCTGTGGAAGGATAACCCTGATATGATTAAAATTCTCAAGGAAATTTTGGATCCCTACTGTCTTCTGAGGATTAAAGGGAATCAGATTTGTCCATTTAAAAAGGAAATTAGGTCAGTGTCTTGAATGGCAGCTTTCTGGAATACAGAAAATATAATATTCTTTATTATTTGGAATGTCAGTGTGAATTTAGGATGCTTTTATTTTTTTTTCTCCTCCATTGAAATTCTCGCATGACAGTGCTACTGAAGACATTTGGGAGGGGAAACTATTCCATGAGAAGTTGTGTAGCAGTGGAAAGTGAATAACCTGAGGCAAAACAAGAAAGAAATCGGAACAAGTTCAGGTCAGGGATTATTACTTTGGGGATTAATAGCCAAGAGCAGCAAGGCAGCAGTGAGGTGAAAGCAGGCTAAATACTTAAGAGCTGCAGTCAGACCGTACAAAAAGACTTGTAGAAACATGGCAATCCTGGCATGTTAATCAGGTTTTTGCCAGGAGTCATGGAAGTGCTTGTATAGGAATGGTACAGAAATTTATATTTTATACTCTATATGCAAAAAAAAAAAAAGCTAGTTTAACAATTGGCTTCAAAACTGGTTCAGTTAAACTTGTGTAGATCCCTAATATCAATGTGTTTAAATATCTTAGCTTGTTCTGGCAAACAAATCCAAGCTGGTTTCAGTCCTGTTTAGGTATATCTATATTTACAAAACTTAACTAGTTTGTTTCTAAAAATTCTTGAATTGGTGGGCTAAATGGATGCAATCCTCCTGGTAAAGCTGTGGTGTGTGAAAGCTGCAGATTTACCTACTTCAGCTCTAGAAAGTAACTGATTTAAACTTCTCCTTTACCTGATACTCAAATGTGCCCATGTTCACGTGTTGGGCTTCTCAGGAATGTGATGTTGCAAGGTGCTCAATTTGTCTGCTCCTGCCCTGAGTACATTGAGACCAACTGCTTCCCTGGCTCTTGTTTCAGATCCATATGGACCTACCTTCAGCCTGATGAGGCATCAGCAGTGCCAGGATGTGTCCTGCAGCCTTCTCCAGCAGTAGAACTGCATCAAGGTTCCATTTTTCTTGTCTTGAGTGCACCATGTATTAAGAATTGTGAGAATGAAACATTCTTTACAGAGTGTCCTGGTTTGGAAAGGACCCTCAAGGATCATCAAGTCCAACCCCTGGGTGAATGGTCCATCTGGGGATCGAATCTGAGCCCTTGGTGTTGTCAGACCACTCTAATTTTCTTCCCCTTGAGCATCTTGTAGTTGTAAGAAAAGTAGGTTTCTTCAGAAGAAGCAATTTAACTTTATATCAAAACGCAGGGACCTTGGATTGTCAAGGCTTTGGAGGTGATTTTGCAGCCCTGGGATGTAGGTTGTGTGGAATCTGGACTGTGAGCTGTTCACAGCGGCTGTCGTGTCCTCAGCTGCGCAGCGTCCAGCACCCCGGCACCTCGTGCTGTGAGCACCGGACACACCTGAAGCAGGTATTTACATCTGCTGTGTAAGGGGCACCATGTGGTCCGTGAACCAAAGGGAGAAGTTCTGTCTGTACAGTCTGTGCCCATCTGCAAGGACTGTCATTCTTAATTAAAGGGCTGCATTTTCTCCCTTCAAAGACTTTCTGTGTCATCCATGGGCATGTTTTCTTTTATGTAAAAGGAGAAGACATACCAAAACAGGATATCCCAGCTTACAAATTTTAAGAGTGTCAGTGCCAAAAATACCCCCCAAAATCAGGTAAGCAAGCTGACTTGTGACTGAAGAGTGATGCAGTACTCTGTATACACAATTCAGTATTACTTATCCAGTGTTTGAATCTAATCTTCAATGTCTTCCTTTTAAGCGTGGATTTCCTGTGTCTGACTATGGAACTGCCATTTATCATATTTTTACTCCTTCAGCTCTAGTACCTTGTGAATACAAACTGCAGCTTTTGAAATTATCCCCCTTCTATCATTTACTGTTCAGTGATTTATTTTTCAGTAAGATTGCACATCAGATGTTCTGTCTTTAAACGTTAGTTTTCCATGGGAAGAATGATTGTGGGCAAATGACATCAGATTTAATTCTGAATATTCTCACAGTGGCTTAGTCTTCCAGCAGCACTGCTGAGTATCTGCTGAAGCAGTGCTAAGCTTTGTGTGTGTAATGGGAAGCCATCAAGCAGCTTGTTGCAAGATGTTTGTTTGCATTCTACTCCAAGCAGCTGTAAATAAACATCTTGCAACAAGGCCAGGTTTTGTCTGTAATTCAGGAAGGAAGAAAAGGAGGGATTCAAGCTGTTTTCTTCAGGCTGCTTTTATGTTCCAATCTGCCTGAGGTGGCAAACTGCTGCATGTGCCTAGGAACAGACCAGAGCGTGCTCCTTGTCTCTTGCCACTCCAGTTCCTTTCAGAAACACCAAGAACTCCTCACTTTGTTCTGGGGAAGAGTAAGACACTTCACTCCCTTATTTTTTGGATCAAGATTCTCTTTTATGTGACCTGAATTGATATTAAAGGAGAAGATTATTCCAAGGCCCCCCTGTTGCCAAGTCTTTGCCAAGCCTCATCTGTGTCTACTTGCAGGGCAGAGTTCTTGGCAAACAGCCCTATCACCTTTCTTCTTCTTCCTGCCGCTGGTGTAAAAGCCGAACACAATGGAATCAGATCACATTTTTCTTATCTTTTGATCGCTTTTTAGCTCACATTGGATTTCTGCTTTGCCAGCATTGAGAAAAATTAAGAGCTGGTAATTCAGCCATGGTTAGTACTAGGTATAACTTATACCGTAATGTTCATTCCCTTTGCTTTTCACTTACCTCCTATCCCCAGGGTAAGGAAAGTGACATTCGTGGAAAAAGAGAAGTTAGGTCAAAACTACTCAATTTTCCACCAGAGCTAAACTTGGCTGCACAAGTCCTGAAGGACAAGTGTCTACTTTCTAGAAAACAAATGATATATTGATTTCCTATTAAAAGAAAGCACTGACAGGAGCTTTCAAAACAAAAGCCTTCTTTCAGCAGAGCATTTAAATACGGGACTGCTTAAACTGTGCACAGTCTGAAGTGCTCTGTCAGAAGAGCTCTTCAGTGCCTCCTTTGAATCCCTGTGCCAGCCTTGCCCTGGCCTCACCTGGGCTTTGCCCTGTGCTCGGGGGTCACCTGCCACGATGATAACATGCATTTTGCAGCCCTGAGCAGACTGCTGAGATTTTGAATTTCTGAAGAGTGTCAGAGTCCATTGAGGGTTTTCTTTCCTTTCTCTCTCGTTTTTTTCCCCCTTCTTCTCTCACAGTCACATACAGTGTGAACTTCAAGATTGATTTCACGTCTTTCTCCATTTTGTGAGGACAGGGAAGAGGTTAAGCAAGATACTTTCTTTTAAGCCCATTTTATTTCCCGTTTTCTATTATTAACTGCTTACATATATTGCAATGCTCATTTTTCCCAAATCCCAATCGAAAATTTTCCTGGACGAAGGCAAAGAAGAGTAATGCAATTTAGTTTTTTTGATTACTTTCTCAGGTGAGGAGCAGAGGCTCCATTGAGATGGATATTTTTACCTTGCTGTGTGATTAGTCTGCTCATACCTTTGCACGTGTGCAGGTACAGTTAGTTGTTACTGTGAGTGTAATTGATGATCATTTAATTGCTGTGAGTCCTGGAAAACAAAACAGGGGGCTTGCCTCTTTTCTTTTTTTTTTTTTTCCTTCTGATTTGCTGTACTAGCAGTGTTTTCTTGCAGGATTTATACAGCTCACAATATCCCTTCCCAAGTGAATTTTCCCCCTGCGTTCCACCCACGTGATCCCTGCTGGGGATGCCTCTCCTTCTCCTGGCCACTCAGCAGGAGAGGCTGGTTCTTGGCAGGAGCTGTTCCTTCTTGCCCCAGAATGGAAGAGTGACATGCTGAAATAGTGACTCATGGAGAAAATATCTTTAAAGTACAGGAAATGAGGAGACAAAATATCAATCTTTTCCAGTCATATTTGTCAAGAGCTCTATGAATGAGAGGGAGATGATAAACTTTCAGGTATTTCTAATTTGAAAAATACCTGTAGGACTTGCTCCAAGCAGATTGATTTTTTTTTTTTTTTTTTAACTTAAGATTCCCAGGAAGCTATAAAACACAGCAAAGTGATGGCAATAAGATCCTACCAGTTTCTTAAATAGATGAAAGGATGCTTCAAAGTCTATTTGTTTAGTCAGTCTCTCTTTTCATCTTTCTTAATTGCTGAGAAGGATGAAATAGCATTAGTATGCACAGCTTATGAATTGTGGTCTTTAAAAGCATTCTTTTTTTTTTAAGCATAGGTGTTAACCTTAATTCTGCTTTCTCACAAGTGCAGCACACGTGTTTGCTGACATAAATTTATTGCCATAATAGTAAAAAAAAAAACCGAAGTAAGTGAATAGGCCTGGAAATTGTTTTATTAACTGAGAGCTCTTATTTTCAGACATCCATGTCCCTTTTTTGATTTTTGTTTAAGTCTATTGTAATAACATATATAATCTTGAAAACTGGGAATGGTATTACAGTTCATGTAATAGTTCATTTGGAAACAATTTTAGTATTAAGTTGTCCAGTTTTTGTACTACTTTTTACTCTACTATATGCAGTAATAGTTGAAAAAGCTGTCTTTAGTAATACAATTCAACTTTTGAGTTTCACATTGATATCTAAGGGATCTTGTTTCTGACTCCCCAAGTTTTTTCACGATAGTCGTAATCTCTAAATTGATACTGGGAGGAGAGCTTTCAGCTTTGGGCACATTTTTTATCTTGGGGATGTGCTGGTGAAAATGGCAGAGAATGATTAATTTGTATAAAAAATTCATTCTTAAGATCTGAGTCATATAAAATTAAACAAGAATGTTTAAAAGTAATTTCCATAGTAGTTCCAGAAGTGGTTTATGCATTCTCAGCTCCAAAATAAAAAGTATTTTTATGCAAGTAACATAGCATAACCATGGCAAGGAGTGCCTTGATGATCTGGCAGACTGAGGACTGCCACCAGAGTTATCTGCTTTTACCTGTGAGCTGCTTCCTCTTATGTGCTGTACCACAGGCAGAGCAAGAATGTGAATATATGTGTGTTTATATCTATATATGTGTAACAGGATGTGATAAGGCTGTATCACAGTGTGTTACCCAGCAGCACGATATCTATTCTGTCCAAATTGTTATAGTGTTATTTCTGGTGTCTAAATGAAAAATAATTTGTGAACTCAGGCCTGGCCATCTTCAGCAATTGGGATGCCATATGACAGGTGACTGGTTTAGCATTGCAATGTTTCTGAAGTCACTCAATATCAGATAGCCAGTAAAAAAAAAATTGGTGTAAAATTTGTAGTTGGAAATGTGTCAGAGTTGACTTCTTAAACGTTATGCTTGACATGAGCATTTCCAATCCATAGAAGAATTTCTCTAGCCTGGGTGCAGCTCAGAATGAGCTTGTTAGCAGCTGCTGTGTTGCAGTGCTTTCCCCATCAATTTGAAAGCATCAGGGTGGCATTATCAAAACAGAGATAATCCTGAAAAGAAAATAAAACATGGAGGGGAAGAATGAACTTGGTTGTCGTTACACTCACAGTTTTCTCAACCCCACTGAACCAAAATCTGCCTGGAGCTGTAACGTTCTGCACGTGTCAAGGGCGTATCAGTTTGGCTCTAGTGCAAATAACATCTAAACCAGCAGAAAAGTGGTGGGGGCAGCATTGTGTGCTCTGGTAAGCTGTTTTTTGGCTTTGAGTGCCTTCCAAATTTTTTAAGTGTCAATTAACCCTTGGTAGGTAGATGAGCAGGCATGTGGGATTCTTCTCCAACAAGGCTGTAGTCACATTTTTTCCCTTCTGTACCTGAAGAATCATATTATTGTGCCCGGGTCTTTTCTTTTCATCTGCTGGCCCCTCAAAAACTCTTAAAAAAGCCTGTTTCCATCTTCCTTTGTACAGTGTCTGCTTTCTCAGGTTTTCTGCTGTGTACAGAAGAGCCAGTTTATAAAGATATAGAGCCCAGCAACTATAAAGGAGCTCCCTCTGTCAGTTTGTCATGCTTTAAAGGATTGTGGGCACCCTGAAGGGAAGATTAGTGGAGGATTGTCCAAATTGTCAAGGCTCTGAATTCCTTTTTAGCAACCATTTTCTTGCATCAGCTTAGAAAATAAAAAGAAAAGTCTGTTTGTGGGGGAAAGGTAGTGAATGAGCAGGAATGGTGACATTCCCTCTGTTTAAGACACTGATTGCAGGCCATGTGCAGTCCAGTTTCTCAATTCCAGATCTAAGTGTCTTGCCCAGCCCATTGAGACCTAAAGCATGAACTCTGAGTATTTTGTGATTAGTATTTGCCTGGAACACAAAATCAAGGAACCTAAATATTCAATATATATTCTTTCATAGTACTGTCTGCTCTAGCTTTAATAAAGTAGACTGATTATCTCTTTGTCTTCCATTTGAGACACACCTTATTTTGTACTCGTGCTGTAAATTGCTTTCTCTCTCAGTATTCTGAATTACTGTCTGTAATTTCTGTGGCCCTCACTGTTCCACTCGTTCTTCCCCCACCTCCCCACCCTTGTGATGCAGAGGCAGGTGAAGGTGTAAAGTTCCTCCTGATTAAGCAGAGTCACTGGTCGATACGAAGGGAAGGGGCCAGGTGTCACTGCCACACGCTACACGTACGGTCTCCACGTGTGCAGTGCAGTGCTTTTGGGACATGTCAGCTCAGCCCACTCCCATCAGTCATCTGTCCAGCACAGGCACCGTAAATCCGGTGCTCCTGGACAGGCTCAGGTGCCCTGTGTGGGCTGTGTGCAGTGGATCTGTCTGTACATTGCAGAGAGGGCTGAGCTTTCCAGCAGACCCTTGTGTATGCCAGATGTCCAAAAGTCCCAACCGAATGTCAGACTCAGGTTTCATTGGATCAAAATTTTCCCTTGGGAAAGCTGGCTCTTTGACATAAAGGAGGTGAAGTATTTCTCATGCCTGTGCTGGGCAGGGGTGATCTTTGGTGCACTTGTTTTGCAAACTTGAAGAGCAGATAAAGAAGAGCAAATTGTAGGATTTTGAAAGGAATTAATATTTTTTAAAGAGTTGACCCTAGAAAAATTAGTTTAGGGCTGAGTTGCAGGACATTATTATGAAGTTGGGTATTTTTCAGGTCACTATTGAAAAGTCACTGTCCCAGTAAGAGTTCTCTGAGCTGACAGCTTCTAAGCTTGTGCCCAGCACAGTTACTACCTGTCCTACTCAAATTGCTGATTTATTTCAAGCATCATTGCTTGTTACACTGTAGGCAACAGGAGTGTAACCCAATTTACTACTCACCATTGTTGTAACAGAGTGGGAAGTTAGTGATGCATAAACCTGGCTTTGGCCACCTGCACAGGCAGGAATCTGATTTGTCTCCATGGTCCCTTGCTGGGATCAGCAGGGAGAACTTAACCTTCTCTCTACAGCACTTCCACCATGGTCATGCTTGCCCTGAGTAAAAGATGCAAGCCCAATTCTGGTCTGAACTGGAAGGAGTTCAGGTAAAACATACAACATTGGTATGTGTGACGCCTGGAAGTACTGGAAAAGTATTTGTGGTAGAAGAAACTTGGGCTGACAAGCTGAGCAGTCATGGGCCCTGCATTCACAGCCAAGAATCAAGTTGATGACTCTTTTATACACTTCCAGCAATTTCAGTATTATCTCAAGTGCATTTAACTGTACAGCAGTCACTGTAATTTACAGTGAGGAGAAAATTCAGCCAAACAACCTGTTTTGTGCTTAATCTATTCAGGCTTTATTCCTACAGGAAGTTATCTGATATTACTTTATGTGCTTGCTGCCTGTGGGAGATGGTACTTCTGGGAATGTATTTCTGGGTCACTGCATATTGGAAGGATACACACGATTAGAGAGAGAACCAGCTATGTGTCTATAGCATCACTTGTTCCCACTCTCAGCAGGTAATAAATAGTGTCACAAAGCACAGCAATAGTCAATGTACCTACTAAACCATCTGTTTGGAACTGCTCAAATGGAGTTGGTTAAGTAATTATCCCCCAGGGGCTGTTTATATGTTAGAGTATCTGCATATCCTTTAGATCCTTAACCTTTAGACAGATCCACATAGCGATGCCTTGATTTATTTTCTTTGTGTGGTCTTGACCTTCTCCTGGCAGATCTAACATTACCTTCCTCAAGAATGTAGCTAATGCTAGAAATGAATTTCTGTACTTCCCAACTGCTGGTTTTATATGTGAGTCTTTGTAATCTCTGCTATTAAGCAATCAAATTCAGGCCTAATAATCCACAGAGGCAGGACAGGATTCATGCAACATAAGAACTGCAGTTTAGGATAATATTATTCCAAATAGGCTAGCTTGCCTGACTTTTCATCTTCTATGCTATTGGATTTTTTCCTCAAGTCTGGAAATGCTGTAGAAATCATGATTCTGGCAAATAAACTTTGCCCTTAGGAGCCTTCACCCCCTCTATCTGAAATTGAGGGAAGAAATCTTATAGATTGGAGTAAAACACAGCAAAAAGAAAGTGGGTTCTCCTATTGTCTCCTATTAAATTAACAGTGCCACTCTCAGTGGGTGAATTCAGCTGGGCTCACAGTACCCAAATGCCCTCCATTTCTAATGGAAATGCATCACATATTGCAACTGCATTAGGTGAGCATAATGAAAAGTGGCTTGTGAGTCTCTGCTCCTGACAGCCTCAGAAAGAGGACACTGTGGCTTGGGAGAGGCATGGAGAATGGGTTTGTTTCCATGCTTTAGGAGTTCTGATCCCCACGGCTCCCAGCTGAAGCAAATGCTGCTGGGGCCGTGTGGGAGCTCTGCCCCTCTGCTGCCAGTGCTGCTTCTGTTCTTTGGGTAAAAGAACAGTGTTTTAGTCCCTTCACTGGGTGCTTCAACTTTTCACCCAAGTAGTGAGGCAAGGGAAGATTGTGCAGTCAGTAAGATGACCTGACAGATCTTATCTCTGTGTGTTTGCAAATAAGTTAGAACTGTTTCATGTATATTTTAAATGACCCCTCTGATTTATTTCTTAGCTCTGAACTTGCTTTGTGGCTTCAACTTTTTAATCACAGTAAAGGTTTGATAGTCTTTAAAAACATGTATGTGGGCTGCTTAGAAAAACCGAATCAGTCGTGACATCTGTAGAGTAGTCAGCACTTTAACGGGCAAAGAGCTAAATATATTTAAAAAGGTATATAAAAAGAGAGGTTGTTAAATGCTTGACAGTGCATCCTTCTGTGTTCACGAGGAATTTTCTAGTTCTGGACCTGTGCTGCTGAAGGTAAATCTGAGGCCCTGGCCTGCAGTGGATATGTCCCAGGGCTGCATGTTTTGCTCTTAGGAGATATTTCTAGTAACTTTTGGTACTGATTTTTAGCTACGAAATGAAGGCTAATGTCATTCTAGCCTCTACTCTTTTATCTCCACTGTAAGAGGCACAGCTCTCATGTTACCTGCTGGGGTCTGCCATGGTTGCAGAAGACAACAGCCAACTTCTGGAATTTTTAAAATGTAAGCGTTTTCTAACTAGAGAGCTATGAATTGTGAGCTGCTTTTCACTTCCAGGCTTGCTCATGGGAATGGAGATGGCTCAGCACTGCTAGAGATGGTTGCTTGGTTTCCAGTTGCTAATTGTTGTTTAACAAAGAATATCTATATTCCCTAGTAGATGTTTTCTTCTCTGTTTCTTGCCTTGTTCTCAAGGACGTTCTCTGTATGCTGGGGCAGAAGAAGATGATGTAACTTGTTTTGTTGCACAGAAACTTCACAGGATTATAGTCTAAGAAGAAAGTATATTTATTATGGCATCTTTTTCATCAGTGGATGTCAGAGGAATGCGCAAAGAAGGTCAACACCATTATCTCTTTGGCAGATGGAGAAACTGTCTCTGTAGTTACTGCAAACAGGGAAACTGTCTCGCCATACAGACATTGCCTGGAACCTGCTCTGTAGCCCATAACTGAATTTAAACTTGCATGAGAATTTATTCTTTTCAATTGCACCTTTGGAACCCATTTGACCTTTTTAAAGGATTATTTCTCCAACAGTAAATATGAAATATTATTGCAGAGCTTGCTGCATCCTTTTTATTAATTAATTTTGATCTTTATTATTTGAAATGAAGGTCATTTAATTAATTTTGAAAATTGGCAGCATTTTCCTACCAGTGTCATAGTAGCCAGTGATCAAAAATAGCACTGAAGTGAGGGCTTTGTGTGTCTGGCCTTTCTGAGTAATTTTCTTTCTCAACACAGAAATTTACCTGGAAGAAATAAAAGGATTAATTTTTCAGGATTACCTGGGTTATAAATGTTCAGCAGCCTTGGTGGAGAAATTTTGTGGGGTAGGCAAGCTATGGGAAATTGCACACCAGGCTACTCTGCCCATGAATTCATGCTGAAACATGAGGCTGATATGCTTCAAGCAGCTGGAGTGTTTCGGCTTTCAACTGGTGATTTTTACACATGCCTTACTTAAAAACTTATGGCTTGTTTAGAGTTGGCTTAAGACAAAGCAGTTAAAATAAAGAGCTGGAGATGAGTCAGATTAAAAGTGCAACTGGATATAAATATGAGTGTCAGGGTTAGCAATATTTAGCATTTAAAGGATAAGTTTTGGAAGGAAAAATTAACTTTTCTGCTTCAGGAAATCTTTATTTCAAAGGTGGGACTCCCCTCAGTAGCTGCATGACCTTACTTTTGCCTGGCTTACACTTTCTCTTCTTGAAAATCTGCCTTTGACTTTGGGAAAAGAAAACAGAAATCTGGAGGTCCATCTGCTTATCTGGTCCTTTCTGATGCCATTTTCTTCTCTGTGCTTGTTCAGGTGTGTGTGGAGGGAAGGGAAAGGAAAATGCGTGTAAATGTAAAATAAAAGCCATCACTGGTCCTAGTCTTGGCCTTTGTAGTTTTATTCACCATCTGAAAAATATATTTTTTCTAGCTATACTGAACATACCAGTGTGTTAGTGCATCTCTTTCTGCACATAGCTGGGGAAGATACGTGTTCCCTCTGGAGTAGCAACCAGAGTAAGGAAATCTCCAGGATGAACTCCCCACTCATTGTGAGGAGGAAGCAGAGGCATGCAAGAGCAGGGAATAAATCCAGGATCTGACTCAGGGTTTCTGTGTTCTAGTAAGAGATCCAAACCATGAATGATTTACCCTCATTAAGTTTGAATGTCAATCCAAATCTCAGCAAATTTTATGCTGCACTTCTCGCTCGCACATTTAAGGTAAACTATCAGTCTGCAACAGCAAGATCTCTGTCTGCTCCAAGCTACTGGAGGAGCCTTCACAGAGCTCATCCTTGGCAAAACGTCTGTTACCACCAGTGCTGTTTGTCTCATGTTCCTGTTGCCTGCCTGTCTGCTGCCCCTTTGCCCCAGGAATGACCTGAGAGCAACTTTTGATTTTTAAGAGTAAATGAGAAGAAGCCTGAAGGAGAGTTGGGTACCTCAGTGAGGAAAGTGCTGTGTCGTGTGGGAGACTGTTGCATCTACAGGCTGGCAGCCGTTTCCAAAGGTTAGCAAGCATCTCCCACTCCTGCTCCCAGGGAGTCTGCCAGCTTAGATATTTCTGTCCTGGCATATCTCTAAAATCATAATGACTTTTATTTAGCATTAATGTGGATGCCTCGAACATTTCAATGGGACTTCCACTGTCAAGTCAGCATTAAAGTGCCATTAAAGCAAAGTGTTACTGTAAGAAGCAGAACCTGCCAAACATTTCTCAGAAGAGTGCAGTGCTTTACAAGATGGGTAAGCGCTCACTCTTTTCCATTTCATGTGAAAGTCAGCGATAAGTCTTTTTATTGATTGAACAAAACAATAGAGAAGAGACGTGTGAGAACTGTTGGCCAGACTTTTTATGACAAGTGGCATATCAGTAGATATTAATTTGCTGTTCATTGCACTGCAGTGTCCAAGATGAATCTTCATTGGTATTCAGGAGAACTTAATGGGATACTGCACAGGAATATAGGGCACTTCCTATATAAAATTGCCAAATAGTTCAGGCTGAAATGGTGACTCCTGGCTATAAAACTACATCGCAAAACCCTTCTAACAACATTTAACTGAACTGTATTTGATATTTTTATGTAGCATTGACTATATATTTATTCTAAATTCCCTTTGAAAAGCAGCAATAACATGGAGGCACAAAATGCACTGAAAGCTCTGGGGCTAGGCTCCCATGTCACTTGTGACTTCAGAAAGTTTTAGCTGAAAAGATCAAAATGACCAAAGAGGGCTCATGTTTCCATAGGAATCTTCTGTATTCTGCATCACAGAACCTTATCCTGCAAAAGCAGTGTAATAAATCCTAAGGTCACTTTACAGCCCTCCTCCACTCTTTGTAGACTATTTACAGCAGAAGTGGCCAACTGATAAAGACAGGAAAAAGTAAGGAATAACATCAGGGAGATCGTGAAATTGACTGAATAAATAAATTCTGCTCTCTTTGTTTGCAATCCTGATTTTGCAAGCTTTGAGGTTTAGTGAGGCAACACATTCCAGCCTTCTTCTGCCTTGTTTTAAAATGGAATATCCCACCCCATACCAATCCTATGAAATATGTGACAAAAGTATGGGCTGACAACAAGCGACATGGAATTTTAATAAGAAGTGTTTAGGTAGAAAAAATTGGGATTTGTTAAAATTATTTGCTCTCAGTAAGAGATAGGAAATGGTAAAATTTCTTTATTTGAAACTGGAAATTTGAGAGGGGTTAGCGGCAGAGAGACCTCTGAATGACCCGAGTGAGATGCTCTTATAGAAGCTGAGACTGCTCTGCCCAGATCAGGCTGGGAGTTTGATTTCTGGGTCTCCCTCATTCTAGCTTTTGGTTAATTTGGTCAACTGGTCTTTCTCTTTGCTATGGGGGAAAAGGCTTGAAATGATTTTGTTAAATCTGATTGTGAGAAGGGAGTGCTTTGAAATCTTAGTTTTGTGGGGCAGAAAGTCCCTTTCCTCCCTACTTGTAAGTGCCTGATGGATTTGCTCTCTGCTGAACAGATACTCTGCAAGGGTTGGAAAGGGAATATCAGACAAAAGAGCCACTCATGTTTTTGACAGCCCTGGAAACTTTGTGTTTCCTATCCTAGGAAGAGTACTAAATGGGGTTCCTTTTTCATGCTACTACAGCATTCCCAAGGAAGATTCATGATTGGATTATGTTCTTAGGCATTATAAATCAGAGCTAATGGCAGAGATAGGTTGATGGCTTGAAGTAAGTGGAAAAATAAATTGGTCAATGTGAGGGCCTAGGGCTGAGAAGACATAAATATAAAATTTACATCCACCCGTCCTACCCCCAAAGGGGCATCAGACCCTCAATTCTTAAAACATCACTTAAACAAACAGGAAAAAGTCTGTTGTACATGATCTTTGCTCAAGTGATGGGAAAGTTGAAATCTGGGACAATACAAAACCAGTGTGAAGCTTTTGAAGAAGTAAAATTTCTGTGTTTCCTAAAAAATAGAGAGGTATGTAACATGAAACATTAATTTTGAAAGAGCATTAGGCTTTTTCAGGGGAAACATCAGAAGACATAAAATTTTTTGTCTATATCAGATTAGAATGAAACATTAAAAAAAAAAGCTTGTATTCAGTCTCATGGGGTTGGACTGTGAGAGTTGAATGCCTCTATTTGGCCTTGATAATTGTTCTTTTACCCTTTGTGCAGTGTTGGTGTGTTGTCACCCAGAGCCTGCTGCCTGTGTCCCTGTCCTCTCAACTGCCAGCTACCCTGACTCACTTCTCAGCTTTGTTCTCTTTTATGACTCAATCACACACTGCAAAATCTCTGCTGAGGCCATGATTCATCACCTGAATGCACTCCCTTTAAAATAAAGTATCTTTTTGTGATAGAGAAAAGATTAAAAAATGATTTTTCAAAGTAATTCTAGAGGCATTTTGAGTCTAGATATCTTTCCATCTCAAATGTCTTTTACTTCATATAATGCTATATAAAAATCTTTTAAAATATAGAGAATATGTAAAACACTGGTGGTTATATAAGAAGCAAAATAATACTCCCAGAAGTAAGTTTAAAAAAAACCCAACAACTTCTGAGTGGTGTTTGGCACCCATCTCTTTTGCTGCTCAATGTCACCCTGTTTTCTGGTCTCATTTATATTGGCATGGGTTGTAGCAACATCTCTGAAGGGAACTGAGTTATTCCGAGGTGCAATTGCCACAGGTGGGATGAGAGTTAGGATGTTGGTACAGACAGGAATGTGTTTTGTTTGCCTCATCTGGGATGGAAGGTGGGATGGCTCTGTTCCTCTGCTCTTTTGGATGCCTTTAGAAGAATCTGCCCTTTGTTAGTGCTTGTGAATGAGAGTCTTGGTTTTATTGGGAGAAACATGATCTCCCTGCTAATAAATAAAGATGGCAGAAGATAGATCATTTGCAACAGAGTAGTTTTCTTTTGGAGAATGCTGATCCCTGATGAATTAATACAGTTTGAACATGAATATTAAAAAAATTGTTCATAGCCCTTCATTTGATGAACCCTATTGTTTCTTTCCTGGTAGTACTCTTGGGGTGGTTTCCTTTCAGTCAACTGAGAAAAACTATTGAGATAATAAGAAATTTTTTCAATATGTTGTTTACCCAAATAAGGGATTCCGTGCGCTGTGTAACCAGGTACATTCTTCCTTTTGCCCAGGGAGAAGGTCTGTTACTAATGACCACATGAGCATTGTGATTCATCTAGGACACTCCATGAAAATGAGTCTCCTGGAACACAGGAAAGAGAGGCTGGGTTTTCCAGCCTTGGCAGTTCTAACCCATTCAACATGTGAGAACCAAAGCTGGGTGCCAGCCCGCTGTAACCTTTACTGTGGCACTTCCAGTGCAATGCAGAGAGCTGTTAACCATAGGAACTCAGAGCTGGCCTGCCTTAGCCCTGTCTCTTTGGACAGCCATCTTCCCCACTTCTGTTGTCTGGATATATTGCATGGCTCAGCTTAAAGGCAATTCTTAGTGCCTGTGGTAATGCTGGATCGAAAATATCTGTGTATGTGGGAGGGGGTAGTTGTACAAAAAGGAGTAAGGAGTACAGAGACAGGATCTTCTCATTCACAAGTTGCTTTTCTGAATATCCCAGTGGAGATTACCCTTGGTTGTGCTATTCTTTGATTTCTTCAGCTGAAGAGGCTGCTTGTGGAGTTGACTGAGAAAGGCGAGCTCAGTGTAGGAAAGGGGGAGAGAGGAAATTCTGTTTGAACCATGCCTGCTTTCTCTTGCTCCAGTATATTGCATACCTTCAGTAAGAGGGGTCTTTATTGCTCTGCTAATGCCTAGGGATGCAGGTGCATCCTAGAGCTGAATTGAGTCCAGTGATCTTGCACTCCTTTGGAAAACCTGCAGCATTTTCACAGTGGCCCCATTGACACTAATGGGACTTTTAGTGACATAAACTTACATAAATTGTCTAAGTTTTTTGTGGGTTTTCTGGTGTTTTTTGTTTTTTAAATTTTTTGGAAAGTAATTTAAGGACACTGACCTAAAGAAGTTGGAGTTTCTCTTCAAGCACCGAGTCTGTGGCACTACTGTGGTAAATAATTCATGTAACATGAGGAGAATCCCCAGTTCTTTTAAATTGTTCACACCCTGTGAAATCGGAATGCAGTTACTAAAACTGTCAGAAATTACTAGGTTCAGCAAATGTGTTTCACCTGCTGAGGTTGGCCCATAAATGTTATCACTTATAGGCTTATAGGCTCTAAAAGATATGAGAAGGAATGGAATTAGGATAGCCTTACACAGGCCTAGCAGTATTCTCTGTGTGTGTGTGCATATATATATATATACATATATATATATGTGCATTTTAATTCTGAGTGTTCTATATTTTGCAAAACCATTTTGCTAGACTTGGGAAATGCATTGTATTCCCAGTTCTTCATTTCTATGTTGAATCTTGATAAGTCCATTATACCTCTTGACTTGTGAAAAGAGGAATGGTGGTTTTTCTTTTAATAAGGTACTTTGAGATCTATGATTGAAAAGCCTTTGAGGAGTTTTCCTCCTGGGATTTTAAAACAAGCTTTTTCTTAAACAAAAAACAACTGCCTCCACGGAGAACAAATGTTTCTTGATTTTACTGTTCTTTACTCTGACACCTCAGGATAGGATCCCAAATATTTTTGTTCTCAAGTAATTATGCTTGTGTATTTTTTATATACATCCATGTTCACAAAAACGCTGTTGGCAGGAGTGGGCCGCTCTGTCTTTGCTGGGATAGCGTGACAGCAAATTGTGCTCCCTTCTGCAAAACCTGACCCTGGCAGGCAGCCTGACATTTCTGAGAGGCATGTCCTGACAGAGCCCTGCTGAAGTCAACCAGAGCTGGGACCATGAACTGTTGACTGGGAAACTGCCTGAAAATCAGGGTGAACTGCCACTTCTGCAAGCTTTTAATCTGGCGTGGAGCACCTGGATTGCTCCTGCCTTCCGCTCCCTCCTCCAGAGCCACCGACGTTACCAGGCCTCAGGGCTGCAGCAGCAGCATGGGCGATGGGAGTCATATGGCTTGGGAGAGGAGGATGTTCCCTGTTTCTTACTGCTATTAATACTATCACTGTTGAAATTTTATTCTGATCAGCCCTAGGATTTATGTGGAATAAAACTGACTGTAAGCACCCTGCAGCTGTAATGGAGCCACTGTGGCACGAGCAGGCTGTTGGGATTGAGAGCATTTTCCTGATGGCCCTAAAAAGTACTGAGCTGTCCTTATCATCTTGTGCTCTTTCCAGGTGCAGTACTTTAGGAATTCATCTGCCAGGAATTACAGTAGCATTAGAGGGTGGGAATTTAATTACAATATTGATTATGCATGTGTATTTATACACTGCACAAATCGAAAAGCAGCTGCAAGGCAACCTGGAGTGAGCAGTTTGGCTTGCTGTTTACAAGCTTGGCTTGCTGGGTGGCTGGAATGATTGATTACCTTCCAGTAACCTTTCTGTGTTCCAGGGAGCATACCCTATGTACAGAGAAGTGACTCTTCCCTTAGGGAGGGCAGAGCTTGTAATGCAAATGTCAAATAACTTTTATATTGGAAACTAAATAAAAGGCCACAGTGACTTTTATTAGTAGCTTCTTTAATGAATTCACTGTCCTTTGAACCCAAACAATTTCAGTTTTAAGTACAAGCTCCCCAAACCATATTGTATAATCTGAGAACTTTCTCTTCTAGATTTGGTAGCATTAAAACTGTTGACTTTGGTCCTTATTTAATCTCTATCAGACTAAACAGCTTTCTTTTCAAGAAAAACAAACAAAAGGGAAGAAATAGATGTTTAAAGGGAAAGATTTTTTTTTTTTTGAGCTATTTATTGACTTGAAAATATACAATGGTTTTACTATTTTACTGCTTGAAAATTGCCAAGGAGAGAATTAGCTACAAATTATATAGATTACATATCACACTGTATAATTAGGACAGCAAACAGTCTACTGGAAAATATTTTATAGACTACTTTATATAATGGAAAGTTCACAGCAGTCTAACAGAAACTAGCTAATATGTCTCTTAATATGAATTCTACCAGAGATTTAAATTAAGGTTTGAACACTGGTGCTTTGCAGTCTATCAGTCTTTGTAATGATTACACCTGTCTGCACTGCCTAATTTTGAAACTCTATTATCAGAATTAATCTACTAGAAAAACTGAGCAGAGACTTGGTTTTCTCAGTTTCCTTCGCTATGTGAGCAGATCTTCTGGACACTGCCTTGGAATTTGTTCTTTGCTTCTTTTCTCTGACTTGTGTTACCAGTTTATCACGTATTTTGATAGTTATTTTTCTGCTCTGATGAGGAAGCTGTTGCAAATTTTTGATTAATTAAGATACTATTTCAAGATGGCAGGCAAAAATAGGCTTTTTGGATTTCTGTGTATAAGCCTTTGTAGCATGTGTGACACGCTTAGAATTTGGGTGGAAACATATTCCCACAGCAATAATCAGGAGTGTTAGTACAGGCCAGACTGGATGGAGCTCTGAGCAACCTGGTCTTGTGGAAGGTGTCCCTGCAAGGGGGCTTAGAACTAGGTGATCTTTAAGGTCCCTCGCAACTCAAACTGTTCTGTGATTCAGCTGGCTTGACTGAGACTCGTATCATTACTTTTGAGTGATGTTTTTTTTTCACTGTCTCCATGCAGTGCACCAGTTTTCACTTAAATGTGTGTTCCATGGCTTTCTCTGGAGTTTTGAACCTTTGGCACCTCGTACCTTTATTTTTGTTTCAGGCCTTACCCAAGGAATGTTGTTCATGTTGCGAGTTTGTACTCCCTGTTAGCTGTGGGTCTAGTTACTCAATATTTAGTGAATACAATTGATGGAATGGATTCTGCACTCTCCTCATTCTGTGTGAGCTGGAGTTAATGCAAATCCTTTAGAATGCTAATGAGAACTTGACTTTCTTCAAAACTGTTGCCCAGACAGGGAACCCACAAGACATGTCATTTGTTTTCACTCTTTTCTGTTTTATGGCCACATTTTGTGGCAGTATTCTGCTCGCTTTACTGGAAAAATGCAGCATGGAAAGAATGTGGGCTTTAATTACAAGGGTTAAAGAAACCCTTATGGCTCTGTTTCCTGATTCTTGATAGTCACGAGATGTCTTTGCTTTCTATCCATGTAGACACACTAATGCATCTTGTATTTGCCATAACACTGAGATTGCTGGACTTGTTGGCTCCAAAGGTCTAATAAAAGTCTTTATATTAGCTTTAATTGTCAGGAGGGGAAAAAATGGCCCTAACAGACTGGAAAGTGAATTCTGGCTGCAGCAAGTGAGCTCTGAATAGAGAGACTCGGTGATTCTTGACTGTCCTCTCAAGAGAGGGGCTGTCACTGCCCTTTCCAACCAGGCTGAGTGGGACCAGGGTGTCCAGGCTGAGCAGGAAGAGGAGCAGCACCATCGTGCAGAGAGGCTGTTCCTCAGCAGTGCTCTGGAGCAGGTGCCCTGTGGTGGGTCCATGGGATTTGTAAAGGGAAGTGATGGAAGTCTGTGATGTGTCCTGATGTCTACCCAAGCTGGATCTGTGATCCTAAAAGCCACCTTCCTTCCCAATGAGATTTCAAGCAAAGTGTTAAAAATACAGTTTCTTCACATACTATCTGAATTGACCCAGCTGCTGGAAAACTGACTGCTGAAGAGTTTTGAAGCACTTTGTGACAGTCTGAGAAAACCTATCGTTCATCCTGACCAGGCAGCTGTGGGGGTGGTGTTACCTCTTCTGACAAGGCCTTTCCAGTAAAAGTTCTCTGGCCAGCCTGCTGATAATCTTGGAAAGCTCTGAATGCCATGCATGAAGTCAGTTAAAAGTAACATGTCTTTCAGAACTACTCAGAGATTAAATTATCTTAAATAACACCAATATTTTGATTGTGCTACTTATAAAAGCTAATGAGAACTTGAAAAGACAGGGATTAAAAAGAATTATTTGTCTATTGGCAATTCCCAAAGCTAATTTGCTTCATGAAATGGAAATGTATATACCCAGAAAAGCTTTAATACATATCTATCCTGATAAAGCTATTAAAAAATAGACTATGAAATCTGATGGCATGAATGGCTGCAGTGTATTGAAGTTTCTTGAATCTTCTTTCTTTTTAAACCCCATTTGCAAGACTGCTTTTAACACTCAGTGATCAAAAGGTAGGATGTTTCCTGGGCTTGTAGGACCCAGGATAGCCCTGCTGTGTGCACCATCACGTGGCTTCTCTGGTGGTTTCTTGCTCTGTTTTTAGGCAGCTCCTTGGTGGAAGCAGGAGCATTCCTGACAGGGGGTGGCAGGCTTTGCTCTGGCCACTCAGCATGGGGGAGGAGTGGGGTGTTGGAAGTGGGACCTGTGGTTGCCTCAAGAGGCTAAAAGAAAAGGAGTGAGACTTGGAAGGCAAAACACGTGTGGTCCTCTGCTACAGGCTGAAATTTCTAGCAGCGTTCTGCACATAAAAAATGTGCAGCTGTGTGTGCTTAAACTGCACGGTGACACTTGGGAAGGGACAAAGATCTGGTGAATTGAACTTAATGCTAGTTACTAGTCATGTATTACCCTGGTTAACTGTAAAGAAATCTTGAGACAAGGGAACAAGTGTCTTCAAGTGCAGAGAGAGAGAAAAAAGACAAACGTGGTCCAAGAATTGAATGAAAGTGAAGATGAATTGGAGATTATAATTAGAAAGCAAAGGAGCAGGCAGGTTTTCCAACCTCAGTGGGAAAAGATGATTGACCTGAGCAGCAGGAGAAAAGAAGAGGAAATATTGCTGACAGCTAAAATGCAGGAGCTATTACTTGAGAGACTGACCTCTAAAGGAGAGTGGGGGAGGAATTAAAAAAACTCCCAGCCAGTGAAACCTGCAGTGCTCATGCAGGAGTCAGGGAAGCCAGAGAAATAACATTTGAAAGCTAGAGCACATGAAGCAAAACTGCTAAGGTTATTACATACATGTTTTTTCACGTGCTCTGCCAACATATATTTGCAATGCTTGTATTTCATTCCTTGTGTTTATCAGAGTTGTCAAAACACACTTTACAATATTTGGTAAGGATGTTGAAGGTGCAGGATGAGAATAGCAAGGCAAGGCACACAGCTGCCAACTATCTAGGGCCTCCTCCTCCAATGCTTACTTCTTTCATTCCTTGCTCAGAAAATCAGTGCATCAGGAGCATTTTTTCAAGAAAAATCTTATTATGGTGACCATTCCTTCAAAATACCTCTTGGTGATAAATAATATAGTGTTCTGTTTTCTTGAAAATATAAAGGGTCAGCTTTTCAGTCAGAGTAGATGGGAATCCTGCTGTCAAATCACACTGGACCATGTGTTTCTTTCCTGATGCCTGAAGTCCCCCGGGAATCCTCAGAGCTTTCTGTAACCTCTGATTCAGTGGTGTGAAATGGTGTGAGTGTTCTGAAGAACGAGGCTGAGCCATTGAACCCACACCATCACAGCCGTGCTCCGGGAGGTCAAAGGCTGAGTGCACACAGCTGGACAGGAGTGGTTTGCCAGTCCAGGCGCTTGGGTGGACACGGCTGTACTCTGATCCTGGGCTGAGTGTTGTCTACCGTGCACACAACCCTTGCCTCGGTCTCTCTGTAGATTGCTGCCCTTTGCACCTAACCTCGACTGTTTTTCAGCTATTTTTTATTTCATATTTTTCCCCCCTCCTTATGAAATTTCATCGATAGTTTTCTGTTCTCTTAAAAATTACATATAAAAGACTGATTATTACACATTTTCAGACTTTCTGCTTGTTTCATATTGCTTTTAGTCCTATTTCTTTTGCCTCTTCCCTTCCTAATCAACATTTCTCTTACCTGAAAATATGTCTCCTGTACACAGAACTGTGCATTTAGGTGTCTAATGAGGCACTTTCCAAAAATCCTAATTATGTGTAACAGTTTAGAGTATTGTTAATGATTGCCTTCTGCTATGGAAAATTGGCCTCCTGAAAGACCATGTGAATATGTGAGTGTGTAAAATAATTACTTGTCATGCTAGGTTCTTTTTTTCAGCTAACAAATTAGGTTCTAGTAATTAGATCTTGATCACTGACATCTAGGCAATGGTGTAATTACACCCCCCGCCTTTATTTTTTAAGTATGATCAAATCACTTGCATCCACCAGATGAAATCGTAATGGAAATTTACCCCAAGCATGTGTTCATCTAGGTGACAGTCAGATCGTGGAGGCATTCCGGAGTGGAGCACATGGACAACATTCAGCAGCGTAATGGGCATACTTGCTTTGTCAGGCCATGGTGTTTGGAGGCCTAATGATACAAGAAATCCTCCTAGCTGCTTATTAGTCACCAATGCACCTTTAAAAATCAAGCTGCTATTTAGTCCTGGCCTGAGATGGGACTTTGGCAAGTCTCCTTCCCAAGAAAACCCTGCATGTTTTCAATAGCGTAAAACCAGTTGCTCCCTTGCTTTGAAGCCTCTATGCCACCCCTACTCCTGTGCCTTATGCCCAAGTACCTTCTGCTGCAGGACAGTTTTTCCTTTTGCAAATGGATGGCCTTGATCCCCATGCAGGATTAGTTTTCATGTGGCAGTTACAACATTACAATGAATAATGTCGGCTGCATTTAATGTGAGGGTTAAAAAAAAAAAGAGAATTTAATAAGGAGCATGGGACCTCCAACCTCTACACAGGCCATCCTAGACCAGTCTGCCTGAAGGCTGCTCTGTGAGAATTGCTCTGTTGTGATTACAATATATGAAATTATCCTAAAACTAAGCAACAAAAATGTAACACCTGAAAATGACAATGACTCTTTTTCCACATGGTAACGAGACATATTTGTGAGTAGCAGGATGTGGTGCTTATATCCTCACAGCTCTCTCATTTGTCTGCAGGAAACATACAGCACAATCCCTGTGGCATTCCCCATGGCTCCAGCTCAGCAAAGTAGCTCAGTGTGCCCTGAATTTAGAGTGTGGCTCCAGAAGGACTGCTCATATGCTTAATGTTACACAACGCATGTGATTATCTTGTTAGGAGGAGGAGAAAAATACTAATCTTCCAAGATTGCAGACACAAATGTACTTTCTTCACATGCAACCTGTGTGTAAGCAGCACTAGACCAAAGCCAGCTTGAATCCCCCACACAGAGACCCTATTTTGTGCTTATCTGTTCATTTTGCAAAGATGCAAGATGGTTTTTTTTTTTTTAATTTTTTTTCCCCCTGATAAAAATATTTGAGTTCTGAAGTGAAGCTACAAAGTGAGCAGCTATTATTTCTTCTTTGTCAAGGACCTGTTTTCTTCTATTTGTCATTAACATTTGTCAGCTGGTAAATTATGCACAGTTTTCTTCTGTCTCTGCTATTTTTTAGCCAGCCGTAATTATGCTAGCTGATTCCCGTGTAGACTTGTTTTCAGCTGCATTGCTTACATGCCTTTTTAATAGACTGTAATTTTTGTTAAGTAAGTTATGTCAGATAACTACTTCCGATAAGATGCGATATTATACTTGGGTTTCTTTTTCTCCCAGCTGGATGCACAGAATATGTCACTGCTGACTTGCTTTCTCCTGCCTCCCTCCAGCTAAATGGCAATATGCCACTGCAGCAAAACTTCTGTTTGAGGATTCATTGGCTTTTTTTGTTGGCTAGTAATGAGGCTTTGAGGTAGCTCGCTGCTCCTGATTAGTGACAGTGCGCACAAAGAAAGGAGTAGGGCAAACCAGTCATTAACTCATAGTGAAAGCCTCAGCATTTAACTTCATAGAGATGAGGAAAGATTCTGTTAAATCCTTTCCATTCAGATTGGGCTGGTTTGGGGTTTTTTAGGTGCCTGATTTTGTGGAAATAACCAGTTGAAATGTTTATTGTGCCCCTGTTCTCGCTGAGCTTCCGTTACCTTTGTGCTCCGGTAGCGCCGCTCCCGTTTCACCCCGTTGGTGACATCGTGAGGGCTGGGGCTGGATGAAGGTGGAGATGGGCTTTGTCACTTGGCTGATCCCTTGTGCCCGTGGAGGCCTGGACCACCTCTGAGGCTTGGGCTGTGGGTGGCACTCACTGAGTGCAGGCAGGGGGGATCCCTGGGCAGCATCTCTGGCTGAGAGCTCCGGGTGCCTCTCGCAGCCTCTGCCCCATCTCCAGGCACGGGATGTGCAGGGACACTGCGCGGGGCTCACATCTCCAAGGCCTGAGCCGTGTACAGAGCTCAGTGCTCATGCCCTGGGCTGCAATTCGTCTTCCCTGTGCTGGCTGCCACTCCAGGCTGCGGCGTCCTGGGGGCCCCCGAGTGTGCTTGCAGCTGTCGAAAGAAGCAGAGCTGTAGATCCAGGAAAAAAAATCTCCCGTTATTCATTTCTTTTGTTTTGCTGCTTGAAGAGAGAATGAAAGGTTGTGTGAATCTTCACAGGTTGAAATAGTGAAGTTTCACAGAACTCTGTGTGAGAGCTTCAGCACAGTTTTTCAGCCTGGCAAAAGAGTTCCTTTATCTCACAGATTTCAGTTTCAGTCTTGGTGTTAATAGCTTTACCAGGTTTTGTTGTTTTAATGCAGTACAGTGAATTATATTTCTGGGGTCTCATATGAGAGACGATTAGGTGCTGGAAGCTGTTTATTTGTCTTGCAGTGTCTTTAAAGAAGTAAATAAAATGTGAAAATAATGGTAGCGCACATTGCAAGTAATAGGCTATTTTTTGCTCTGGTTTCATGATGGAATGGATGTCATTTATCAAGTGTGAGGATGAGAGAAGGAATATTATAAATTCTCTTAAATATGATTTGCCACCTGCCTGATTGTTCAGAAGTGTATGCATGTTTAATTAATCTAATTAGTCAATGCATATATAAGAAGCAAATTTACAGGCTCTCTGTCATCTTAAATAAAGCATTTTTGTTTTCCTAGGATAAATAATTCATTATAGAGCTGAGTGCTAGTCTGTAATCCTAGAGAGCTGGCTTCTTGTATAACAGAAAAAAAGTAGAATGGTGATGTTTCTTCCTTTTTCCCTTTGGCTTCTCTTCAGTCAGCGATTTCATGGAAGACAAGAGGAACATCCACACTGGAGGAACATAAATTTCCTTCCAAAAGATAAGCAGAGAGCCCACTAGCTTGGCCTCTGAACATTTTTGTTTGAGAGATAGTGCCTGCTTTGGCACACAAGCACACTGCAATGTGTGCATGATTATCCCTGCAAGTGAAGTAATTAACATGCTGAAAACCATGGCAGAGTTCATAGAGCTTGGGTTTTCCTGCTTCAGAGGTTGGCCCGCCAATTCTATGACCTGAGTGTGTTGTAAAGAGGCCAAGGGACAGCAGCTGTATCTCTCTGGTAGGGACAGTGCTTGACAAATGCACCAGTACGAAGCAGTGCAGTCAGACTGAACACATTTGGATATATGGACAACCTCAGGCTTATAAAGCCACGTCATCATTAGCTGTGAGAGACAGAATATCTAAATCAAAGGAGGTCCTGGAGGTCAAAGGCAGCAAAACCTTGCAGATTTTTCATAAATTTTGTTTATTGGTATGTCCCAGCCTATGCATCAGCAACTTGTCCAGGTGTTAGAACCTTGGCACCAGAAGGATGTCCATCACCACGAGATGCTGCCACCAGCAGACGTGTGGCTAATTCTGTGAACTGGAGTTGTTCTTTTGTGGTGATTTCTTTAGGGGCCTGCTACGATACTGGAGCCACTCTCTGGGATTTTTCCTGCTATCTGCTATTGGGAGGAATGGAATGGATTTGGTGTGAAGATTGAAAGAGAATTGACAAGCTGATTATATCCTTTAAACAGTCTTTACTGTCCAGAGTAGAATCAATTAAGCATTTTGATTTAGATTTTGAAATTTTTTAAACTGTTTTGTAAGTAAAAATACAAAATTAGTTAAATATGTGTTCTTTAATGGTAACTGGTAAATTTTGCTCTCCGATAACATGATACTTCCCTGATTGTCAGGTGTAATTTGGCTTCCTGGCTTCCAGATCCACAGGAAAGTCCTTGAACCTGATTATCTATTGACATACGTGGCTTGATGTTGCCAGAGCCAGAGAAATATTGGCTGTAATCACTGACTGGAGCTGAAGGAGGCCGCAAGGCTGTACCCTGGATGAATTTTTACTGCTGTAGTATCTACCACTGGTTTCCACAGCTCTCTTCACAACTCTGCAGTAGGTTTCACCACCAAAGCAGAATCTATGGTGAGAGGATATTTAAAGACATTTATTTTTCTCGGTTTGCACACACAGATTAGTGCAGAATTCCTGCAAAGTAAATTAGTATGAAACTGCATAATTGATGCATTAGCACCGTGAAGATTGCTGTGTCTCTAGCCAGAAATGAAAAGCAGTCTGTTTACAGGTATTGTGGCCCTGTCCTAGCAGTCCTGCTTGATTTAGGAAACTTTTAAAAGGAGGATGATCAGAAAGCAGATTTGTAATGGGGGATTTCTTCCCGTGCACTGGGGTCAGCCCCGTGGACTCGCTTGTTTTTCTCAGCACTGCTGGGTGAAGCATGCTCTTGTGTCCTCTCTGTACAATGCAACATTGCTTACCTGCCTGAGTTCTCTTGTGGAAACTTGAACTTTCCACAGTCATTTCAGCCTGTGATGAAACTGCCTATTTGCCAGGCTCTCTGCAGGTTTGTGGCAGAAATCCTTCTGTGGTTTTTGAAAGTGTTTTGTCAGCTATGCTTGGTGTCTGCAGAGGTCTCATGAGTCCTGTTTCTGCATGGTCAGTAGTCTTTGGGTTTACATGTGTGCCAAAAAGTTGCTTAGAGAGGGCAATGGACACACTCCTATATTCTGATTGGAAACAGAGGCAGAGAGATTAAATTTCAGACCCATCAGTATGGGAGCCACCAACTGTAAGGCAGTGGGGGCAGGTGATGGTCTTGGCAGCTCTGAGTCAGGTTCAGGAAGAAAGAGGCTGAGTCTGGGTACTTCAGGATGGATTCCAGGGTGTCAGAGTGGTTGCTAACCCCAAATAAATGCATGGATGAGGGCAGAGGGTGCATCGGGCTCTTGAGAGGCAGGGACACACAGGTGCTTTTCTCAGTGCTGCCAGGAGGTGCCTCTCTCTACTTGGGATTTATAGCCCCTGAAGGAAATTGCTGTAGCCTTTTACTGCTCCGGCTCACTTCTTGTTTGTCTCAAAGAATAATGTTGGTGCAATGGACCTTTTGCACAACAGTGGCTAGAAATCCAGGATGAGGAAGATGAATGTTTCTCTCCTTTTGGTAGGGAAAGTCAGAACCTCATGTTTCAGGGGTCTGCATGTGTTTTCCTGGGCCAGCTCAGGGCAACAGGGCTGTGGATGGCTCTGTGCTGTGCCTCACAGGCCTCCTCACAGTCATACGTGGGGATGAAATTCATCCCTTCACATGCCCTGCTTTCCTTCGGCAGGAATCCAGGGTGCTGTGGACCAGAAATGCGTGCAGTGAGGGAGCTGAAGTGCATTTCAGCAGGTCCGATGTGGGCCAAGGGGAGCCAGGAGCCCAGGAAGCCCACCTTCTCTGCAGCCTTGGCCTGAGTGCCCTGAACTAAAGTGT
Source organism: Atrichornis clamosus (assembly GCA_013400975.1). Taxonomy (NCBI): domain Eukaryota; kingdom Metazoa; phylum Chordata; class Aves; order Passeriformes; family Menuridae; genus Atrichornis; species Atrichornis clamosus. Next base: position 77,949 of record WBMZ01007629.1, on the reverse strand, counting down.
GCAGGAGACAATCTGTAAAGCACAGGATTAGGCAAAGGGTGGCAGTTGATCTGTGCCCAAGTTATTTGGGATTTTCCTTTGGCAGGGGCACGCTGGTCCCTGCTCCATGAACTTTCTATATGTTTTCTTTAAAATTGCTTAATATAGGATACGTTCAATGACTGGAACATCTTTGACACCCTCTTCCTTGCTCTGACATTGTTCCTCTACTGCTCAGCCAAGCCTTCCAGCCTAGAGAGGGGATTCCCAAGCTGCATGTTTTATCATTTTCTAACTGCTCTGATAGTTAAGAACAGTTTAAGTTTTATGACACGCTCGCTGGGTTATGGAGTTTGCAGTGCTTGTTCCTGAAGTTTTTTATGGGAGAGCTGCACAGAGACTAGAGAGCAATGCTTGTACCCAGGTGCTGCTGGCAAGGATGGCATGTTAGGATCTAAGCTGGTGCTCTATTTGCTTGCTTGCTTTTTGTTTTTCCATCTGTATCTCTTGGTTCAACCCAGAGGCATGGTTACATCCCACCGCATTGCATTCCTTGGTTTATTGCTTTGTTATCTGGGTTGATTTTAGTTTTCGGCATTGTATTTTATGTCAAATTTTGGACCTGTTCTATTTGGCAATGTCACGTTCCAAAAGGGAGATCTTTCTTTTACTATTTCTGTATCCCCAGTGCTGAGTGCTTCCTGTGTGTCTGATCCCATTCACTGCATTTAACCTATCATAAATGCAAATAATGATAATTAGATGGTGAATAACGCTATTAAAGATGCAGTTCGGTGCATATTTCACTGATTGGGCCAAATCAGGAAGCTTTGCAACGCGTGCTGGCAGCTTTGTGAGTAAAAGTGCTTATTACTTATCTGAGATTGTAATGCGCTATCAATTAATTACTCACAAATCTCTGGTGTCAGTTTGTGTGGGTTGTGAGGAGCGGTAAATCATTAACTTTCAGTGGCGCAGAGTTTGAATTACAATGCCAGTCGGGCAAGGTAGGAAATTTGCAAATTTAATTCTGTGGAAAGAATCCCTTTGTCTCCCAGAAGCCCGCTGGCGAGGCCAGCACCAGACACCCGGGCCCCGGGTTCCTCACGCCCCCTCCTCTCTTGCCTGTGTCCGTCGGTGGGGCTGGGGGCAGCGGCTGCCTCCCGTGCCCTCCCTTATCTGGCCGTGCACGCCGGGCTCCTGGGGAGCGGTACCTGGAGGAGGAACCCTGTCAGCCATGTGTCGCTCCTCGGCCCCTTCTGAATAGCAACAGATGCTTAAATCAAACAATGCCCTCCCAGACAGCAAGCTGGTGTGTGATCAGCAAACACAGCGCGGCTACAAAGCCCAAACCAAAAAAAAAACCAGCCACGGCAATAAAGAGAGATAGAAGAATAAAAAGTGTCCGTGGTTTGGCAGACAGCTAAAATGCGGGGCAGTGATCGTGCTGCTGTGAGCATGGGCACAAATCTGACTCCCAGGGCGCTGATAAACTCTGAACTGTATATTTGTCTCTAGAAGGCAGTGGGGGCAACAGCCATGATTAACATGCTGAAGAACTGCCTTAAAGCATCAGCATTTTTAATTTTTGTATCTAGTGTTAATTGTGTTGAGGGGTTGTGCCAAGGGTTGATTTATGCTTTACGAGAATTGGAGGCACAAAGGGAATAACAAACTTCTCTTTCCCAAAGCCTAAAAGGAATCCTGTCACAGAATTGGAGGGAAAAAACAACAGGTCTCATGAGTATCATTCTCTTGCATTGATTCTAAAGAATTTTTATTAATCATTCAGTACTTTGAGAGCAAGCAATGGAAATTAAATAATTAGTTTTCTCGTTACAAGCATCAGTGTCATTTTTAGGATGGGGACCTTGCTTGCTTTTAATTGTAGGATAAGCGGTATGTGTCAGCAATCTTCCTGCTGAAACCCATGTGAAAACAAGGCTCTCATTTTAGCAAAAAGAGAAGGCTGCAGAAAAGGCTCTGTGATATCACCTCACTATTTTGCTTTGTCTCCACAAAAGCATCATGTACTGCATGCCTGTTTTAAATTAATCATCTCAGCTAAAATCTTTCTACAACTGTAGTAAAGGCATTGATGTTCCTCTGGTGTGAGCCATGCGTGGCCTGGCAGCAGATGAGTGACTCAAAGGGCCTTGTTGGTACACCTCTTTGTGTCTGATTTCTCCAGCTGACCAGGAGCCCTGGGCACACTGCAGTTGGGAGCAGCCTGCTGGGCATTTCTGTGGACACAGTGCTCAGCACCTCCCGGCTTGGCTCCCTGTGGTCTCAGGCTCCTGTCCTAATTGAATTCGTGCAGTGCAAATCTCCCTTTCCCTCTTCTACAGTGATTACCCTCTCTCTGCTCTCCAAACACTGCTCCTTGTGCTTCCACTGAATCTGCAGTGACTGGTTTCTTTGAAAAGAGTGTCTACAGCTCTCTTTCCCTTTTGCTCTTCTACCAGCATTTTCCAAGCAGATCTCATAAGCTCAGATAGAGTTGGTGTGTGTCTGGTGTAATCCTTCTTTGACACTTCTCATGATGGATACATGGTCTGACAAAAATTCTTCTCTGCCTTTAACACCATTCACACTAGAGAAAGGTCTGAAGTCAACATGTGGCCTTTCAGAAGGTAAAAGATGCTCTGAGTTCCCAAATCTAAAGCAGTCTTTTTTTCTCTTCTAAGTAAAAAATGGCATTCTTTTCCACAGGTCTGTCTGCTGAAACTTTGTGGAACTTTGTTTTGTTGCATTTTAGTCTTGCCTTTCCTGGGAATAAAAAAGAGGTCCCTCTAGTTTGAAAGAAAAAACCTTAGAAGTCACAAGATTAAGCTGCAGAAATACTACTTTTATCTGTTATATAAAGCTCATCAAGCCTAGTGTGTGCAGAGGACACCCTAGCCTGACCTTCTGCTGAAGACTCCAATGTTTGCTGCTCTGTGTTTACCTTTATAAGCATTTTTTGGGAATAATTTATTTTGCTGAGTTTTCCTGGCCAAACCATACTTTTGTACCCTGTGGCATTGGAGCATTGACATACAGACACTATTGCAAATGACACACCATGGGCTGAGGACTTCAGAGCAGGAATGCTTTGACCTGAAATAAATATCTGTAGAAATGAGGTAAGAATATATAAAAGCTGTATGTTTCTACTACTTCAGAAGTGTTTTGTTGATATGGGAAGAAATGTATTGAGCCTCTGAATGAAATGCTGTATTACAGTTTATCACCTTTGGAGGAGGACAAGCCAGGGCTAAACCTTCAAATGTCTTTTGAGTTTGTATGCAGGTATTTTCAATGTTATCTGATCTATGAATAGAAAAAGGAAAAAAAGGACTAATCAGGATAAAGACTGCTTAGCATATATGAAAGCTGATGTGCCTTTCAGACATGCCAGTCAAAGGGAGTGCTTACTAAAGAGCAGCAGTGATTATTACAAAATTTGTGTATGTAAGGGATTTTTTTTTGTGTATAACTACAAGGGAGTTGTCAGTACCTGCAGAGGGAATCTTCATCCTTTTCTGCCTTTCCCTGTAACCTCATCTCCTCAGACAACCACGTTTAGTTGGGTCAATACTGTGGGCACTCCATGGCTGGTCACACAGCATTGGTACCACGCGCCACTGTCAGCAGTGAAGGCCAGGTGCCACTGTCAGGAGCAGCAGTGGTGGCAGTTCTCAGCTCTGGTCGTGGCACTCACTCTCCAGGCTCTGCTGGAGAACCGCAAGGAAGCACCCTGCATAAGGGGTGTAGCTCAGGTCCTACAGCTTGGGAAGCCCTGCTTGTGCTGCAGAAGATTTTGTCTTGTCCTTAGCCCTCTTTAAGATGAGTGTAGGGCAAAGCTGCTGCAGCCTCCTCAGGTGGGGAACGGGAGATCAAACTGTTCTATCTGCAAAAAAAGAAAGGTGGGACTACTCACACTGAGTCCAATACTGATTCAAATAATAGAGACTTTTATTAAAATGTAACTCTATCCAGTCTGGTGCTATTAACTACAATAAAAATGTTTTATTTATTCTATCTGCAATATTTCCACTTTATGATACATCCGAGGAACTCTGATAGGTTCATTTATTTGTCATTTGAGCAGTGAAATATGAAGGAAGGGTTGAAATCTATAGTGTTATTATGTGGGAGTTATTTGTGCCTTGTGTTCAATATTGCAGATCATAATGACTCTTCTTTGGTTCCAGTCTTTCATCTGGCATGAAGGTTGCTGAGCTTCGCAGTCATTTTCTGAATGAAAGAAGGGGGAGGGAGGAGTGCTGGCATGTCATGCATAATATGGCCTTCATAATGCCTGTGCTAAGCAGATGTTACAAAATAAATGTAAATGGTTAAATTCAGGTGCATAAGAACCTTTGGTTTCATCTGTCCCATTGCATAAGCCAGGCTTCTCGCTCAGGCACAGTGAGTTTAAACAGCTGACTACTGGGGACCAAGCCACAGGGTTAAGGCAGTGAGCAAAACTGTTGCTGAATTCCCTCCCAGCAGGGAAAAAAACAAAACCCAAAACTAAATTTGCTAGATAAATAATTCAGTGTGAATCATTCCCTTAATTCTTGTAATAAATGGTTTCCTACCCTTGGTTCTATTGACTAATTACTGTCTTTAATGTTTTTACTGGCTTTTGTTTTCCATGCAATTTAATTTTGTTGGGATGAGATAGTCTGGAAAGGTCCAAGTGAGGGAATGAAAGCTCTTTGTCTGTGCTGGTGCAGCTCTGACTGAGAGCCAGGAATTCAGCCACAGATTTTGCTGCAGTCATTCCCAGATAGATCATGCTTAGTGATAGAGGAAGATTTGGGTCCTGACTGGTGCAGCCTTTCCTTAGGCTTCTTGCTGTGGAGAAGACCATGCTCCTGTGCATTAGTTGGGACTATTTTCTGCTCTCTTTGATTGTTCAGCTTCATTGGGTTGCTGAAGCAGCTTAGAGCTGCAGCCCTGCTCCCTTTTTTCTTCTCTTTGAAAGCTCTGTCCTGCACACTCTGTGTGTGCAGAGCCTCTGCTTCCAAGGGGCTCCGGGCTCCCTCTCTTCTGTTTCCAGTTGTTGATTGTCCCAGGGACTAACCTAACAGGTTGGTCTGGATCTGAAGAGGCAGGTGGTGGAGTGTGGCCAGAAGAGCTTCTTACACACTGCATACCCTCAGCTCCCCTCACACTTGTGGTCAGTGGATGAACTCACTGTCTTTGATGCTCACAGCAACACAGTTTTCTCAGCACAGGCGGGGATTAGCAGATTAAGAATAGTTTACAGTTATGAAAATATACCTCAGAATTTATCTACAAGCAGTTTTATCAAAAGAACTTCAATTCTTCTGACTTTTCAGTATCAAAAGTACCCCCAGGATTGGCATGTTTCAGTAGCATTGAAACGCCCTAGTCAGGGTCTTGGATATCACCTCTGCCGTGCAGTCGGAGAGCAGAGCCCTGTCCCAGAGACTGCAGCCAGGCATCTCTCTTGTGCAGTGTCAGAGGTCTTGAAGGAAACATTCAACACTGAACTGGGTGCCTACACTCTGTAGTTGGTAACATTGGCAAATGAGCTGGAAAAGCTTGAAGGAAACTCCTCAAGTGTGAACTCCTCAAGTGTGAACTTGAAAAGCTGAAGGTGATGCTGCAGCGAGGTTGTCACTGTCTTCCTCAGGAAGCCATAAGGAGGATGGGTAGGAGAGGAGGGTGCCTATTACAATGCATTCAGTGTTGCTTTTGTGCCTGTAGATACTGTACAGATGGATCTACTAAAATGAACACATGATGTGACCAATAATCGTTCAGTAATGAATATTGAAAAAAGGATTCCTCTTTCCCTCTAAGTGCTAATAATGATGCATAACATCACAAGAAGCAGCGAAACTCTGACTGGTATTACTGAAGGAATACTGAATTTGAAGAATTTAAAGGAATGTGAAACTGGAAGTGCAGTTTAAATAAATCTTCTCAAGTGCTCTTCTCACAAAAGTACCTTTGACTTCTGCTGCACACAGATTATTTGCATGACCTGAGGAAAAGTCTGGAGATTATTTACTATCTAGGTTACAGAGTTCTGTTTGAGTTTCCAGCAACATGTGCCAAAATAAGGCAGATACAAAGTGAAAGAGTAACAGAGATTTTCTTTTTTAACTGAATAGAAGAAGTCTTTGTAGCTCATTACAAGCCAGCTCTAGCCCACTGCCTAGAATTTGATTAGCTTTTTTGATAATTTATCACATTTTGATTTTTCTTTCCTTTTTATTTTTTCTTCTTTTTTTCTTCTTTTTTCTTTTCTTTCTTTTTAATGCCAGCCTTCTACAACTTGATGTTGAAATCCTCATTTCTCAAGTGTTGTATTGCCTTTCTCCCTCTCTCTTTCAGTTTCCTCTCCAAATTGTAACATGATGAAAGTTAACTTTTTAAACTCATAAAACTTTATACACGATTTGTGGCATGTGGGCAAGCACTGAAGCTGGCTTTGCCCTCCTGGAAGTGTTTGAGGATGGGCTCTGGAGGGCAACCAACTCCTGCTCCTGTGGTAGTAAGGTCAGTTTGAGTAACTGTGTCCTCACATAGTGATGAGAGTAGGAGCTGGCAGCACTGAACCCTCTCCCCTCTGAAGAGATGGCTCTGCCATGGACACAGAGCTGAGAGTCCCTGTGCCTGGTATTTTAGGCAGCAGGCGCTCTTTGGAAGACCTGAAGAGCTGTCCATGCTCCCTGGGGTAGGAGTCTTGAATTCTCCATTGTTAGCAGGACTTCATTCCTGGCATAGTTTTCCATCCTCTGTGACCAAAAAAAGCTAAATTCCAGCAGCGGTGGTGATTTTATGTTGGTTTGAATGGACCTGTTTCCTGGGTGGGACAGTGCTTAACATCAGAATGGCAGCAGGTTTGAGTGTTTCCAGTTTTTGATGTGTGAGGGTAAAAGGAATCCAACAATACTTAACTCAAAAGGCATTGGGAAGTCCATCAGGTAGAGCACTTACTAGCTGTTAGCAACAAGCTATTAGGAAATATCCGTGTAGTTGACTCCTAACATGGGAGAGTTGAGGCAAATTCTAGGAGAACTGTTTACTGGTTAATTATAGTAATAAACAAAGCAGTATTGCAAATAGTGCACCAAATCAGAACTGTTTTAAAAGCATGCTCCGGTATGTCTATAAATCTTGAAAAGACGGAAAAGCAGGGCAACCTCATGAGAATTTCCTAACATCTTTTTACTGTCTTTCCCTTCTTGTCTCAGCTCTATTTGCAGTGATTCATGAAAAAAGCCCTGAAGAGCTGACATTTGGGCTTTGGTCCTTGACACTTAAGTAAAATACTTTAAAGTGTAGTTTGGGAGCTTTAGACTCCTTCCTTCCACTCATTCTCTCAAACACTTTTGAAATAAAAAAAAAAAAAGCTCTAACGGATGTTGGTTTTCAGTTTTCCTTTCTTCTGACTTAATCTGTTCTCTGGGGTGCTTGTGGAAAGCGAATCATTTCAAGGCACTGCTGCCAGCCCACTCGTAGGTTGTAAACCCGAGGGGTTCAGGACTCGGGCAAACACTGCCACTTTGTTTGTTCAGCTATTTGAGGGAAGTCAGAGAATACAAGGGCAGTGAGAACAGCTCTGTTACTGTGAGGAAAAATCAGGAGAGAAGAGTTAACACGTGGGAATGCACATTAAAATTACTACGGCTTTTCTACTGCAGACCTGCCTATGAAACTAATAAAGATAGCACTTAGTGCTTATGCAGGGCTTTGATTTCAAAGATCCCTACAAACCTTGCCTAATCCCCTTCTGAAACAGCTGTGGGAGTGACTGAAAATATTTCAAAGTCTCTGTGTTTCATATATGGGGAGGTAAAGCCTCTGAATCCACGAACAAAGGCTGATATGCTATTTCCATGTGGCTCTGTGATGAACGGGTAGCAGAGCCAGAAGCTCCCAGGCTCTCCTTCTGTTTGTGTCTGTGTTCACTGCACAGAACATCAGGGCAAAGAGAAATCTGTGTTTGGTAATGTATTCATGCACGGAAACCAAACGTACTGTAAATAATTAATAATAATAGACCAGACCATGATCTTGGTTATTGTGATGTAACTCTATTGTAGCTCACTGACTGCACTGCATGCATTTCCCAATTAGCATATTTTTTTGTTTCACCATAAAAGAACATGATATGTTATAAGGGTCAATAATGTCTCGTGCTGACAAAGTGCTTTTTCAGCCTGCTTCATCTCTGAGGTTGTGGGTACCGAGTTTCAACATGTGCGTACTTCAAAAACATTTGGGAGGCTGCATCTCAGCAGGAGCTCTGGGGAATAGCCCTTGATCCTAAGAGCATTAAACAAGAAATACACAAGAGGTAATTAGGTGGCAGCAGCTCAAGTTTATATTAAACATCCTGCAGCTGTATCAACTGAATTCTCTTGTCTGTGTTGGCTACTGTAGATGTCTTATCTCTTCACAATCCAGCTTTTCACTAAAACCAGCCATGGTTCTTGTGGAAATGACAAGTTGGCCAGAGGGCTGAGATGTATCCAGCTCTGTCTTCTGTGGCCTAGTATGATTTGGGCTCTTCCAAGGGAGAAAAGATATTTTTGCTTATGATAACTCCTCAATTTGAACACTAAACAGTTGTAGTTGGACAGAGAGAGGTGTCCTGTCTGATACTGGAGTGAATGTTTTGTTAATACCAAATCCACTTGGGCAGAACCCAGAACCTCATTCCCACTGATCTGTTTCTACTGAGAAAATAGCTTTTTGTTGTGGAGTCAAAGCATTAGTAAGCAAAATTGAAGTCCCTGCAAAAGGTCATGAAGTCATTCAGGGGTGAAATGACTAGTTTTAGGTGATGCAAAAAATGAAACCTTCTCTGTCAACATTTCCAAAGCATCATTTCACATGAGATTGCTGAAAATAAGCATAAGATAGTACTTCAAAGTAAGATAATCTACTTGGATTGCATCTTCTTGCATGCTTGTTTGCAGCCATTACCTTTCCATCAAAGATGTAAGTCTCATGACTTACATTTTTTCAAAAGAAAAATCAGAGCAGAATATTCCAAATATTTTTCAACCAAATTCAGCTATTTTCCCTAGTTTCTTTTTGGTGTGACTTTTCCGATTCAGAGGTTCTGATTGGTTCATTTGGTTGCTAAAACAGATGTGACAAAAGTCTACATGGATTTTTCTGTTTGTAAATGAGCACTACAAAGGGGAAGATATGACAGAAACTAACATCTCTGTCTTACAGTAAACAAAACAAGCCACTATACAATGAAGAAAATGACAGGAGCACGTTGTATGTGTCAAAATGAAATAGGACATCTGTGTAGTAAAAAGTGCTGCTAAGAAAACCTTTCAAGTGTTTAATGAGGGAAAACAGATCGTTAAAGTATGGATTTGATTGTTGGAAAGAACAATGCCTACTGCTTTTGACAATGGCTCTTGGGTTGTTTATAATCAATACATTATCACACAGCTCTTCCTGGCCCTTCTGCAGTTGTGTCAGTACCTGGTTCAGAAAGAAACTGAGCCTATTTATTGATTAACTGCTTTGTAGTGAAATCGTCGCCTATCAAACTCCAGCATCTAGAGGTCACCAGCTGAACAACCTGCTTGGCTCTGCCTGGGCCTGTGTGCAGGAGTGAAATGAGAAAGGAGGGCCAGTCCTCAATACAGGGGCCCTGTGTGTGCCTCTTCAGACTCGCAGGGATGAGAAGAAATTTGCAGCTGGTGGTAGAGCAGCCACAGGACTGGAGTATAACTTTTTTTGGTGTATATACTTGGAAGGGCAGGAGCTGGACAAATGTTTGAATTACCCAAACTTCAGGAGGGGGATGCCTACTCAAGTTCACTGTCTGTCTGCAAGCTGATAGTGCTGGCACAACACCTGAGTGGTGTAGCTAACCATAAATGTGGGTAAATAAAGTTTACCCAGTTCCAACCCGGGCAGCAAGGGATTTACCAGCATCTCCCCACGGAGCCCAGAAAACAAGGCTCTGCCTGAGCTGTGCCATCCAGCAGACCTCAGTGGTAGCCTTGCTGCCCAGCTCTATGTCCAGCTGCCTCAGCTGATGCTGCCAGCTGATGCTGCCAACTGATGTGGCCATTTTTCCACTTTGAAGAAAATTCTTCTTCCTTTTAAACAGTGTCTTTTGGTTGGTTGTTTTTTTGGTTTTTTTTGTGGCATGGAATACATCTCTAGCTCAGACCCCTCATTATGCATTTCCTTAATTATTTGGTTTCCCAGCGGCTTAGTAATCTAATATGACTCCAGGGACAAATCCTTGCCTGAGATCACAGCCTAAATATCTAATGTTATATGGGATCCAGAGATTAGCAGAACTAAATCCTAAATCCTCTGGGGCTAGAGAATTCCAGTGAAATTGATGGGGAGCTGCCAGTATGTGGCTGAAACCACAGGGAAGAGAAGTCAAATAATGGTGCATCCGCTCCAGCCTCTCCCACCCTGAGCCTTATTTGTTATCGCAGGGATTTGAAAATCAGAGCGAGGTTTGTTAGAACATCGCCACAGGTCACTTGTAGTGGTTGGAAAGAGTTGCCTGTTGTCATACACAAAGCATTAGTACCGAGGAGAGGGAGACGGGATGGAAGAGGCTCTTTCTTACTATGCTATGTTGCTGTTCTCTGCTGTTTTCTGGCTGCTGAAATACCCATTATCTCAGGAGCTGTGTTATTTGTCTGATGCAGAGTAGAGAATCACAACTGAATTGAAGGGAGGGTCCCAGGTTTTGATTGAATCCCAAACCAGACAGGTTCTATTATCCTTCTTTTTGTCTCTTATTCAAATGTGCCTGAATCATTATAGATTTTAACACGAGGCACTGAAAAATATGCAAATTTCTGTAGAATTTCAGGCTTCTGAGATCTGAATTTTGCAAAACAAGCTAGTAGATTTCAACATCCTATCTTACTGCAATGTTACCTGCAAATCTGGTCACTGAAATAAGCCTTTTCCTTTCTCCTAGAACACTTTGAATTATAGCTTTATTATTCCAGGTCTGGAATTGATTTTTTACATACATATGGACTCAATTTTTTTTTATCCCATCCTACTTGATAGTCCAGGAAAAAATGTCTTTATGAGTTTCAAGATTTTCATCACGGTAGTCCTGAGAGTAGAGCTCTGTCACCCTGTATGTTTATGGAGTAATTACAGACATCCACTCCACCTTTATCCATGCTAATCCAAGGCGGCCCTTGCCATGAGTTTGGGCATTTAAACTGTACCAAATATTGCTGGTTTTAGTGGCCACTTAGGTCCCTCTAAATCCTGGTGGTGCAGAGTTGTCCTTGCATCAGTGCAGCTTTGTCCCATATAGATGGCTTTGCATTGGAATTATTGTTACAGCAACACTATTTTTAGGAGTGTAATGAGGTGCAAAAGGATGGAAAAAGTAGCCTCCCTCCCCACTTTGTTATTAGTGTAACTTTTCACAGCTCATTCTAGCAAATTTTGTGGCTGTCTTAAGATTTCCTCTTCAGCAAAAAGAGAATAAAGCATTAGGCACATCAAACAGTATTATCCCGAACTGTTACCCTTTGCTCTTATGATAAAGGCTTGTTGTTCCTATCTGTTTTGAGAAAATACCAGTGTTTGGTACTTCAAACCTAACGAGTACCAGCTGGGACACATCTCTGTTTATATAGAGGAAAGTAGCTTTAACCTTTGTACAGTGGTGTTCACCCAAATTATTCAGCCTTGGGGATATTCTGCTGAGTGGCAGGATCTTGCCAAGCTGTGCATTGCTCATTTCTGCCCCATTTGTCATTGCAGTGCAAAGATGCCTCAATAAACAACATCTGGAAAGTGACTTGAGAAGTTCCTTGTTAATCATTTATTGGTTATAGGTTGGAGAGCATTTGGTAAACAGGGGCCGATGCCAATTACCTGGCAAGAATTTTGGTTTGCTCAGAAGATCTAAAGGATGCTGTGATCATTAAATTCTTTCAGTCTCTGCTCTGGAAAAATATTAACCTGAGAGAGACAGAACTGTTAAGTGAGAAATTTTAACAATTGACAAATGTATGTGGCAGCCTCTTCACACACTTGTCTGCTGAATAAAATGTTTGCACTTTTTATCATTGGTATTGAAAGCCCAGTCCGTGGAGTTGTTTGCTCAGTCTCCAGAGAACAATCGGTTCAGATCATTTACTTTCAATCCTTATATTGTACACTGCACACCGCCTCAGAAATGCTACTGATGTCTAACCAGAGGCCTGGACAAGAATCAAAAACCTGGATAACAGCCTACCAAGGCTGTGTTCAGTCTGTGTTAGGAGCATTCCTCTTTGGCTTCCCACAATAATGCCGATATTACGCCTTGTTTTCCATAACAGTACAACATTGCTCTCTGAATCTTAATATTTCTTAGGAAAAACAACGGTGCAAACACATTCCCACTGTGTCATAGCAGCTGCCTCTGTGGCAGGGTGAACACCAGGTGAGCTGGAAAGCTCTTAAAGAACTGTGACAAAATGGCTTCATTTTGGGGTCTGCACTAGCCTGCTCACTGCTGGGAGCTTGGGTGTGGGGGAGCACAGACATGCTGCAACTTTCGTGGCAACTGTCTACATTTTTTTTCAAAATAGAGAAAATATTTAGAAAATATAAACTAAGTACACAACTCCTGCAGTTTTAATTTTCTAGAAGTGCAGACAGAATAGTCTTGATGATGGCGAATTCATTTAAACTCTCCAGATCAGTGGTTTTCTTAATGTGTGATTTTTATCACAAGGAATGCTCTGTCTCCCTTGGCCTCTCAGGACTACTGTAAAACAAATAATCACTCACTGAGAGTTAATTGATAACTTTCACCTTTTCATAATCTTTGACCTTTACTCTTCTAATTTATACCACCGCATAAATTAAAAATTTATATCAACAATTCTGGTAGGCTTGCTCTTGATTTACACTGAGCTCAGACAGATTACTGTTGACTTCTGAGAACCTTCTTTCCTAAAACTTGTTGTGAGGAAAATATAATCGGCAGGGCCTGTTAGAGCATTGCTGGGATTCACAGAAGAATTACTGTTTGCAGAAAAACTGCAATAAAGAAAATAAAATATTTAAAGATTATGGATATTTTGGTGTTTTTAGTGGCATGTTTATGAGGGTTCTTTAAGTCTTTACCGTGGAACTATAATTGTACATTCAAAAATAGTGCATTGATCAGTGTTTCTTAAAGATGTAATGAAGAATTGGGCTCAGTAATTACTTAAATACCTTCTCAGTACTTTCTCTCTTTAGAAATTATATTTAACTATATGTGGATTCTCCACTGTTATAGCTGAAGTCTTCAAATTACAGGAAGAGAAAAGAGGGCTAAAACCCAGGGACTTAAGAGAGCCATTTTACCATGGGGTTAGTCCATCTTAATAGCCAAGTAACACAATCAGAACTGTTGTCCACACTTTAGCTTGCAGATCTCTAATTTTTCTATAATTAGAATGAAATACAGAGCTATGTGACTCTCACCTACATTATGCAAAGTCATTTTTTCCTCTCTACTATAATTATAGTGCACAGTTTAAGAGACTGCCAAGTGCTGAGAGCAGCTTTAGCTTACATGGTAGTGCTTCCCAAGAGGATCACATGGACTTGGTTTTGATTTGAAAGCATGTTGCGAGGAGGGGAACGTGATTAGGTAATCAAGCATCTTTTAAAAGTTTAGAAACTCTGAGAAAATTGCACACAGGATCTTTCTATTTCTAAGGAGTTTTCAAACAAGGTAAGGATTTTAAGTAAAACTATAGGGCTTCTATTGGTTTCTGAACTTAGCAGCAATTCAGAAGCTAACTTGGTAGCCAGATTTTCCTAATGTAGCACTGTTCCAGCTGCTTTTATTTTTATGGTTTGCTTTTGTAATGTCCCAACAAATAATTTTGCACTAAGTCTCCATACAAGAATTTAATCACACGTGCCAGCTCTACTGTTGGAAGCAAGAGAGCATGTTTTTAGTGTCAGGTAATCATCTGCCTTTTGCCTACATTTCCACCAGCCTGGAATTGTTCAGATGCTGATTGTGTGCACATCACTCATTACATGAACCCGTGGTATGTTTTGAGCCCAATGCACACGCTCAGTTGGTCACTTTGCCTGTCAGGTGGCTGCAGTGAAGGGGACTGTGTCTCTCTGGCCTCTGGATGCCCAGTGGTGCATTTCTGGGATGGCTGAGGAGGGGATGGAGAGAGCTGTGCATCCTTTGCCTTTGGTGGAGTTGGTGCTGCCTCTGCAGTCAGATGAAACATTCTTGTCAGAGAACACTTATGGTACTTCCTTTCAGGAGCAGCTTGTTTGCCTTTGGAAAGGCCCAAAAGGCACCAAAAGGCATTTGTTTTCAAAGCATTCCTAGGAAGGATATAACAATTCTGTGTTTTTCTCCTTCTTCAAGTCAGTCTTCATCCCACAAAAACAAACAGATCGCCTGATGAGTTGTCTGCATTCAGCATTTGGCAAAGCTTGATCAGTTTGCCAAATGTCGGTGCCTCTTTTCATAGATGACCTCGCAGGAGAGAGGGGTTTTGAGTTATTTCAGATGACTAGAACACACTATTCATTGTGGCTATTACCTATTTGCAGTAAATCACAAGATTTTCCCCAGGAAATGGAGATCATATTTTGGTGGTTTTGACTAAAGTATTGGCTGCTTATACTAAAGATTTAATCTATTTGACTGGGGTTTGAAGTGCACTTAGACTGAGAGAACACCCTCAAAAAGGAGGGGAGCTCATCTGTGTGCAGTGAGTCCCCGGTGCCTGGCTGCAGCCCTGCGAGAGGACACCTCTCAAAGGGACACCAAGGGAAAGTGGGTTCAGCTAATGGCAGGGTGAAAAGCTTTGCATTTGGATCCTGGCTGATTCTTCCAGTTGAGAGGGAGATGCTCAGAAGAGTAATATTCTCTTCTGTGCCAGTGTAAACACTGAGTGAAGACGGAGGTGAAGTGTAGGTGTGGGCTTTTTAATAGAAAACTGGGAGAGGGGAGGCTGTACTGACAGACCCCACTGGGCGTCCTGGCAGGCCCTGCCTGGAGCAGGCAGGAGTTGCTCCTGTTCACAGCCAGGCTGTGTGTGAGCAAAGGCAGCTCAGCCATTCAGGAGAACCTTGCCGTGATGTGGGACACGGGAGGTGAGAACAGATCAGGGTAAGGTTTGACAGAGCAGTGTGATCAGAGCTGCCTCCTGTCTCTGACTGCAGACAAAATAGATGACTAGGCTTCCTCTCTCTGTCTTTATTTGTAAATCCTCACACAAGCAAGAAGCATGTGTGTGTATATAAAGCTTTCTCAAGCCTCTGGTAGCCACTTCTACAGTGAAAAATCTTCAAGTGAGGTGCAACTAAACAAAATGTGTGTGTCTGTGACAGTGACCAAGCTATCCACCAGCCAGAGCGAGTCTGCTGATTGAGATTTCACAGGTCTGTGTGGCTTGCAGCAGCTGCAAAATCACTTTATGCAGGCAGTGGATGTTGCCTGCTAGAATTCAAGCCCCTTTCCCCACTGTGTTACTTATTAGGGCGACCTGTACAGGTGAAGCACTGAGTGCTGTATTGATAATCGAGGCTAAAGATCGTTCGTGCCAGGGAGCAAACAGAAAAACCCATTGTCCTGAATACAGCACATCCTCTGAGCCTGCTCGAGCTGCACCAACTTCCCGAGGACCAAAGTCAGATCCATAAAATAGCTGCCTTGATTCTGCCAGTCAGAGTGTTTTTCTGTTTCCTGATTCAGGTTCTCCATGCATGCTATCCTTCTGCCTCTATCAGGAAAGGGAAGAATTATGTCCAATGTAACTGTGCAGTTTTTTTCAGAGTTCAGGGGAACTGTAGTAAATTGGACCAATTAAGAGTCTGTCCAAAAACTTGATGTGTAATAAAGTAGTGGAGGTAATTTAGCTCAGAGAGCATAAATCTCCCTGGTATCATCATATTTGGGGTAACTTCAGTAGCTACAGAGCTTGGCCTTCTGGAAACTCCTGAGGCCCTACTGCATGAGGGAGAGAAGGGATACCAAAGTCTATAGCTCTTACTCTTGAATGCAAGGCACAGTGCCACAAAACCAAATATGTTTCTTCCCCTGTGGGCCTAAACTTACCAGTGCCTCTGTAAAATTTACAGTGTCTGAGCCTGGTGCTCAGAAGTGGTGGTGCTAATGCAGGAAGGGATGGGAGGTCTTACTCTGTTCAGTTTTCAAAAGTCCTCCACGGGCTGTAGGTTGATGGAGAGCAGCCCACAGGCACAGCCTGTGCTTCAGGTGAACTGGTCTCAACCCAAAGTAACTCCACTGAGCTGGAGCCAAGGGTGCTGTGGCAAATTCACATGGCAAGAGCTGAGAGCAGAGTCTGTTTCACAAGCGGGAATCTGAAGATAAGTAAAGTTTACCTTTGCACTTCTTTACAGTAACATAAGCCATCAGGCAGAAAAGTGACAGTTTCTCCATTATTGCTGGGCAGATGTACTGGTGTGTCAGTGTTATCATGTTGGAAAATAATATCCAGCAGTGCTTTCCTATAAAGGAGTCAGTCACCAGAGTAAATGCAAGGAGAGCATCAGGCTCTGAGCACAGTACTGAGTTTAACCAATGTAGGCAGGTACTGGAGGTGTGAAATTGAAAAAGTCATGAATGCTTCCTGCCTTATTCTTTCTAGACAGGTTTCTTGTACTTATTTAAAGGCCAGGAGTCCCAAAGGACAGTGTTGCCACCTTTATTACTTTCTCTCTAATGAGATTTTTCAGATTTGTGCAAAGCCACATCCCATGACACAAATGAGATACCAGCGTTTGCTGCATTGGCTGACGTGCCTTACAGTGAAGGGGCAGCTGTAACTCTTGCCATTCTGGATTTTCTCATCTTTCTTTAATGCATTTGCACCTTGACACAGAGATACTGCCCTTTCTGAAGGGGAAAAATTCAGCCCTGACAAAACTGTTACATCAGTCAGACCTTGGTAAGAGGGAAGTTTGCTCAGAATTGGGTTTCATATGAGGCTTAGGACTAGATTGAGAACCCTTTGCTCGCAAACAAAAATCCATTAAAAAGTAAGGAAACCTACTCTCTTAAGTCAGTAATTATACCAGACTGCCCTTAAAGGCTTTAATTCACTATTACTTAATCTCCCAAACATTTATATTTTACTGCACTTCACTTCCAACTTCATAGAGTACAATTTCATACACCTGCAGCCTTTGGTACCACTATTTTATTTTAAAGAAAATTTAACATATGAGTCAAGTGAAGCCAACTTGAGCTTACCTCTAGGAGGGACAATAAAGTTATGTGGGCATGGTGACCATTTAATATTCTTGGAGGTATTTAGCACAGGGTAGAATGACAACTTGAAATACTAGAGCCAGGAAAAACATAATTTTGAGTAGTCCTCTTGTTTTTTTCTTATCAGAGATGTGTATTTTAGCAATCAATAGTGACTTCTACAAAGCCAGACTGGATCATTTATATATTAAATCTATTTTATATTTTTGCATTTTGCATGGCAGATTTTCCTGTGAAATATCCAAATGGATGGTGGTTTATTTTCCTCATGACTCTGTGTATCTCAAGTGTGCATGCCTCTCACTCTAGGAAATGTTGCTGCATTAAAAAACCCGTAATGAGTTTTGTCTCCTGACATTATTTTGAGCAACAGGACTTAGTCTTGCTGCTTTCCAAGACCCTCTTTGGTTCACTGCTGGCATCTGCATCACCCTGAAAGTGTAAGAAATCACATTGCCTAAGAGCTCGGTTATGGGGCTGTTGAAGGCATCACTTCTCTCCCCTGGTTTTATGTGAGCACTGCTAAAGAAATATACCAGTTCAACAACCCTGAAAAAACTTGCTCTGTCAAGCAGACAAACAACAAAAGTGGGAGGGGAGTAAAATAGTTAGTAAGTGGAAATCCTGGAGGCAGTACAATGTACAATTTGTCTTTTTTTTTCCTTGTGTGTGCAAGATGTGAGGTGGACTGATACAGATTTTGGAGGGAACACTGCCGCGGGGCTTCCTGGGGTCTTGTAGAGCTGACTTCGGGAATGAAGAGCAGTGTTTCTCGACAGAAGCTGTAAATGTGAGCAGAGTAGGATGTCACTCCCTTCCTCAGCCAGGGACTCGCCTCTCCAGGAGTTGCTGCATCACAGGTTCCTTCTGTTCTCCGACTTCCCTCCCTGGCTCCAGAGCGGGCACCTCCTCCACCCTGCTCCCAGCGGGTGGATCCACGGAGGACCTGAGCGCTCCTGGGGCCGTGCCTGTGAGGTTCGGGAGCCCTGCTCCAAATCCCTCTGGGCTTCTCACATCTTGCACTGCCTTGGAGGTGCTGTTGGTGCGCAGGGAGGCAATTAGCAGTGACTGCTTAATTGGTGCTGTAAATGCATGAGTAAGTCTTTTAGTGTCCATGAAATCAACCAAAATGGCACGAGAGAAACATTTGTTTTTAACAGCCACTGGGCTGGGGAGACATCTTGCATTGATCCCGGGCTATTGGACTGCCAGGCCTTTATTCCAGCACGGTTGTCAGTAGTGAACTGGTGGTAAGGGGGACTTGAAGGGCTGAAAAGACTGCAGCTCTCTAATGTTAATCTCACCCCAGAGAGAAAGGATGACTCCAGCACACATAAATATAGGAAAAGCATGATCTGAAAGCAAGGTCCTGTTGCTTGTAAGGCTGCTCTCAGACTTCAGCTCTGCTCATTCCAGCAAGGTCCTGGTACGGGAGTCTTGCTATAGAGTGTCACACTGTACTTCTCTGAGCTGAGAGGGGAATCTTTCACAAAAAAGTGAAAAGTTAAAAAAATAGATTCTATGACTGAAAGAAGAGCAGATAATTGCTATTTGTCTCTCTGAGCTTTTGTGGGCAGATATTGAATAGAAAATGGTTCATATAATTGTATTTTTGGGAGCCTAGTTGCAGCCAAAGATTTATAGAGGTTTTTTTTTTTCCTGCAAAACCCCTGCTCTTTTCTATTTTAAAAGAGGGACTATCACCAAGTGTCACCCTGAAGAATTGGACCCACTACAGTATTTTGTTACATATCAGAAAACAAAGTGCAAGGCTGGTACACTATTAAGCAACAGCAGCGGAGCTGCCACTCTCAACCTCATTATTCAAGCCTCTCTTTAGTTCAATTATACACCTCTACAGCTAAGGAAGATAGATGAAGGTCATTTGGGAGCTGTAAACCACAACGCATTGAATGCAGAACTATGTTCTTAAGCTGATTTACACCTTGTTCTCCGGTGTTGTACAGCATGGGGCTTCGATTGAAATGCAGAGGCAGTGATTGAAAAGCCTTTTTCCTCTTCTTAGCTCCAGATCCACTGCCTGTAATTATTATCTTGATTAGATGGTGAGAGACAACGGCTTCTGCTTTCATACCTGGGTGGTGATAAACCCCAAAATCAGCGGACTTGGGCAAAGGACCCACCCGGGATGCACAATGGTGTTTACATCTGCAGAAAGTGAATTCTTGGTTGTGTGTATTGGTCCAACAAGGAAGAAAAACTGTAATTGAGGGAAGCAATTTGCCTTTCCAGGAGACACAAAGAACTGCCATCTTGTACTGATTTACCTCCCATATATCTCAGCATGGGGAATGTGGGGAACATTGAAGAAAGTTAATTGAACAATACAAATGCACACACAAAAAAAGACAAAAGCCAAAGAAAAGAACCCTTTCAAGCTAATGACAGATGATTGTAGGCTTCACTCTTAGGAGACAGAGACTTGGCTGAAGTGTACTGTACAAACCTATCTGGGAGCAGATCCTTAAGGCAGTGAATCTGTGGGTACCAGTGCTGTCAGACTTCTGGTTCCCCGGTAAGGCCTCAGGGGGAGACCAGTTTGGGTTCTCTGGCGCTTTGGCAAAAATAACTTTGGTAAAAACTGTAAATCAGCCTCACTGACCCTAAACATTATTCCAGAAGTTGTGCAATGCAAGCACCTTGCTTTGTACCTTAAGGTTAAGTTGCACATTAGCACTTTTACCAAAGTCAGTGGAAGCAGATGCCAGCTCTGAGGAGTAGATCTAACTAAATGTCACCTTCACTTCCAGGGTTGATTTGGGAAATGTTTTCTCAGTCTAAGATAACTTAAGAGGGGAAGATAGGCAATAAAATCAAAATGATTTGAATTCTTTTGTGAAATGTGGGCTGCTGAACATCCTGCATCTCTAGCAACTCATCTTTGTTTAGAAATGAATCCTAACAATACTCATGTTTTTGTGCATTTAACAGAGAGAACAGGAATTAGCAGAGAGCCACAAGGACTTTTGACAGAGAAATAAGAACTATTTTAGCAATATTGTATTTCTATCCATGGACTGGAGTTTACTTCATTATCATTTCCTCTCTTTTTATAGTAAGGTAGAACATTAAGCACCATGAATGCATTTTTATTTATGAGGTTTCAGAATTTGTTTCAGGTGGAGATCTTTTTTGGATATTTTTATTTACTGGAAATAACCACAGGAGACTTTTAAAGATTAATATTTTATGAAAAGGTTTTTACTCTGAAATATTTAAACATTTATCGAATATATAGATATATGTTTACTCTTTAGAACCAGTCCTTTCAAGTTAAAATCATACTATGATTTCAGTATTGTGGCACTGTAAAAACCTAATTCTGTCCACAGATGTGCACGTGTGATGCCCACTAATTTCATAGTGCCTTCACCTTAAGGCCAACATTTCCTCTGTGTTGTTTGCCCGAGTTTTTCTTATTTGCAACACCTGGTATCCTTAAGAAAAGAGTTTTCTGTCCATGTGCATGTCAGGTTCTCCCTGCTGAGTTTGGTCTAGGAACAAATATGCAGCTCCCACTTCTAGAATGGCCCCATCCCATTGTTAGCTCTAATTGTACGTGAATCCAGCCCTGCCCTCGTTAAGAGTCAATGGGAGCACTGAAAGGGCCTGAGGCTGCTGGAAATTGGAATCTCTAAGAGTCCACCAGGGATAAATGTAATGATAGATACACCCAATGACAATAAAATTGTAATTATATATAATTTGCTACTAACTTAATTATAGATATTCTAAACAAAAATCTGGAAACCCCTTTTCTCACAGGAGAGATCCTGCTTTAGTCAATAAGGCTGTGGTGTAAAAGCAAAGCAGGACTTGGCTCTGATGCACACGACTACAATTTCCAGACTTTATCTGAGATTTTGCATTGATTCTTTCCTGCACTGAAGATTTGTGCTGCGCTGGTTATAATCTTTTATCTTCCATTAAATGTCTTTTTAAAGGGAGGTACCAATCTCTCAGAAGTAAACTAAAGTCCCTAACTTCAAAATACATTTGGTATGGACATACTGGATATGCTGGAAGTGCTTCTCAGCTGTCATTACAAATGTAACAACCTTCAATTGATAAAATGAAACTTCTTTAGTATTAATCCA
The DNA here is from genome assembly GCA_013400975.1 of Atrichornis clamosus. NCBI lineage: Eukaryota > Metazoa > Chordata > Aves > Passeriformes > Menuridae > Atrichornis > Atrichornis clamosus. The sequence continues at coordinate 56,598 of WBMZ01007629.1, read as the reverse complement.
AAACTTTCAACATAAACAATTAATAAAAATTTTGGGCAGCAATTCCCTCGTATAAATCTAAGGTTGTTCCCTGGTAAGTTTTTATTTGGTTGGTTTGTTTTTCCACCCCACAAATAACAATTTATTTGCTGTCTTATTTTTCCCCCTTGGTTGTACTGATGCAATAATTTGTAGGGCTGCCTGATAGATTAGGGAATGATCTGGCTTAAAAATCACATCAAAGGGCTCCAAAACCTGTGGTCGGAGAACAGTGCTGACAGAATGGTGCAGGGGTGGGAATGCCTGGTGAAGGATGAGCAGGAAAGCTGTTTATGCCAGTAGGGATGCTGACATTTTAAACCTCAAACTATGTATCAGCTGACCCAGTTCCAGAACAGGTAGTGGAATACCCACTCTTATTGTGAGGGTGGAAACTACCCACATGTTGCAGGCTGATAATAATTGATTTTCTTTCACTCTGCTATCCCCTCACAATTAATTAATAATTGTACTTGTGAGGTAAAATGAACAACTTTGAATAATCCTGGCTAATTTTTTCCCTCTTCTGGCAGTAAATTTCAAATCTGACACACGTCCTATTCCAGCTGAAATGCTTTTCTGAGCCTCTCCTGGCATCCTGCAAATTCTCTTGGACAGGGCAAGGCATGGCTCTGCTCCAAAAATAGGGGAGCAGGGAGGAGGAGATGTACTCACTCTGGGATGCATGTTCTCTACCCTGTGTGAAGAAATTCCCTGCAGAGAGCACTTCAGGGGTAAACTGGTCCATTTTATCTGCATGAGTTGGCTCATCTTCCAGATCCTTTCTTTGGACACACAGAGATGTTGCTCTCTCTGATGCTGCCATTCACAGCTATGCTCTTAAATGTCATTGGGTTTTTGTTTGCCAGGTAAAATAACAGGCCTTAATTCCAGGGATTGAAAATGCAAAATATCATAACAATTTCCACTCTTTGTTCAAACCAGGGATAGACTAAGTCTTTTCCATCTAATCTTCCATTTTTCCCCCTGCTATTTGTTTTTCAACACCATGAAACCTAGCAATGTCAGCTCCAGAAATTATTGCAAGCTTGTGGAGAAGGCACTGAGTGTGTTGTAGAACTGGCAAGCAATGCTTTCTAGAAAGCATGCTGGTTCTCACAGCACCACATGTGGATCACTGCAATGCTTGCACCTTCCTTCTGCACCTTTCTTACAAGCACAGTGTGGACACAACAAATTGTGTGTCCTGTCTCTGCTCTTTTTCTTCTGTAAAATTCCTTGGGATTTTTCTGTTGAGAAGGGACCAAAGACTGAAATCACCCTGCTGGTTTATTGGAACACATGGCAGACATGAGAACTCCCTCCACTTGTACCCTTGGACCTTGGGAACCCTGTGCTTGCCAAGACGGGATACCCACCAGCTCTTAGCTGGAACCTTCCGAGAAGAGGATACGGCAGTATCGGCTCATTGCAAGAAGTATTGGAGAAAACAATCTCATGCATGTGCCTAAGTGCTTCAACAGAATACTTAGGGGGTTATTTCAGCTTTTTCATGTAATAATCTTCTTCAGCAGCAACATCTGATAGCTTTATACAAAATCATAATGAAGCACTTGAGCAGATTCTCCAGACCAGCTCTCAATTAGCTGAGACGTCTCGACTTATGAATCTGGGTAAAAGGTGCTGAGCTTATTATTGTGACCTTTCTAACAAGCATGAAACTGCTGTGGGTAGAGGAGTCCTTGAAATGGCCACAATGTGGGGCAGCAATTCTGAGAGAAGGTTACGCCTACTCAATTTTCTTTTTTGCTCCCTATATGCCACAAGAGGGTTTATGAGCTTTGGTTAATGATCCCAGCTGTTCCCAAGGAACTCTGATGTAGATAGGCTTGGACTGAGAAATGTATCATGAACAAGGGGTAACCCTGTGTATCTGTATCTTTCCTTTATCAAGCTGACTGTAAAGCATTACATGGGTACATAGTGTGCACATCATTGAAATGCAGAGTTTTGTAGGCACTAAACAATCAGTAAATTATATGATATATCAGAGATATATATTATAAGCAAAGACATCACTGTAAACTTCTTCTGTAATCAAAAGTACAACAAGAAGTTAAGCGGAGGGACCTGCCTTTCTTAGTCTTCTTGGCTCTTTTCCATAAGAAGTTTGCATGCACTGCATTGTTTGGTACTCCATTTGTTTTTTTGGAAGGTGTTGAGCTGATCCTTCCAGCCCCTCAGTCTGCTCTCAAGCAGCTACTCTGTCCTAGTAAGGATCTATTAATTTGAACGTGTGTGCCTCCTTCCATGCCCCTCCATCCAAAACAGCCTCCTCTAACCAGAATGCCTGGTGCTGCCTGGTGTTTTAATGTGAGATAGGTTTAGACTCATACACTTCTGGGTTTTGGATTCTTGCTGCCTTGGTCAGAGCCAGATATCTTAGAAATGACATAGGTTCATTAATATCCTTGTGTGCAGCCAGAACCAAGGATGTTTCTCCATGTGTCCTGGCCCCAGCTCCTGTTTTCTCTTTGCACCAACCAAACAGGTTCAAGCATCAAAACGTGTGATTCTGCCCCAAGCACTTGAGGGCCCTGATAACAGGACCTTGCCCCATCCTGCATGTCCTCTAACACTGGGAGCTGCATCATCTGCTTCTGTGAGTGCCACAGTCTCTGGAGGGAATGAAGCTTTCTCAGGCTGTTGATCGGGGATTGCACTGCTCTCCTACGAGACAGATCTCCGAGTTCTGCAAGCCTTCTAACTACTCACCTGCTGTGTAAACTCCAGATGGCAGTGATACCACTGCTCCTCTGGCCATCTTTGTTTTAAAAACTAAACGTGTTACAGGTACATTTTGTAAGGGCTTTATTCCTTAGACCTACTCTGAATGTGGCTGGTGGAAGGGGCACCTTCCAAAGGACTGGCATGCTGCTCTGCCTGCCTTCGGATCCTTGCCAGACTTTATACAGCAGTAGGGTTCTTCACTGCTCAAGTTGGGTCAGTTTTGAATAAATGCAGAACTAAAATGTAGGGAGAGAGGTATCACTTTCAGGTGAAATTAAAAGAATTATTTACTACATTTACCCACTCCTTTGCAGAGGTGTTTGTTGAGATGTTTAGAAAAATGCAGGAAGGGAGCTTTGGAGCTCATCTAGTCCAGACCCCTGCACAAAGCAAGAGTAACATCAGAAGGTCCTGAGGTTAAGTGTTTATAACCCACAGACCACAGAACCAGTTTCCACAGTCTTTGCTGGACCTTTTCCAAGCCTGGGACCATCACGTTACCTGTGTACTGGCAAATGGGTGGAGAGGGGAATTAACAGCTCTGGAGGATGAGCCTTCTGTAACACAAAAAAGGAAGAGTCCTTACTGAGTTACACAGGAACACAGAATTGCAGCAGAGTATGGTCTGGATGGTTTTAATACACTCATAGATTTTGATGCCAGAGGGGACTATTACAATTGTCTGTTCTGACCCTCTTCATGGTGATACAGGGCCACTGAATAGTCCTAATGCTGGAATAAGAGTCTGCTTAGCACTACTTTCTATAATGATTTCTAACTATTATAATACTTTTCTGATTTATTCTCTAACCCCTAAATTACTCTTTTTCATATAAGGCTGTCTGTCAATCTGTTCTTTACTCCTCATCTGACAGCTCGTCCCCACCTTCCAGTGTCTTGGGTGCCTTTTTTTCTGCTGTCAAACTCAGGCTAATTCATTTTCAGTTCCCCTAAGAGACTTTTCTGAGCACTGAAAGATCTGGACTCTCGCTATTTCATTAGCCCTCATTATTTTTCAGTTAATGGTTAGCTGGCAGCATTTGGTTTTAATTTTTTTTTTTAGTAATAGAAATGAAGCCGGTTTGTATTTTATAGTCATTTCTAATCAGTCTCAGGAAGAAAAGTATATCTGTCTAAAAAGATATTACAGTCTCCCTGAACGCAGGCTTTATCGTTATTTGCATCACTTTCAGTTATGCACAATTTTAATGGGAAAAGTATATGAAGTTGGAGTGCATGCAGCTGTTCAGGATGCTGGCAAATCCTGCCACAGATGCTGCCTTCCCTTCTTTGTGACAGGACTTTCATTTCATCACGGCACCGAAAGGGAAGCTACTGGCAGAGACAGAGAAACAGCACTTGGTTTTCTCATAATACTGTATGTTTTCTGAGATTTAAAAGATACAACAGAGCTTTTAGGAGTAACATGATTAATTTTGCTACTCTGGAGTAGAGCACAGAGTGTTATCGACTTCAAAGTGTCATTGTTCGAGCTGGCTTTGGAGCCAGCCGACACTGAGCCGCAGTTTTCCAATAGGGAAGTGGGAGTAGCTGCTTCCCTGATTACCCTCTACTGGTGTTATTAATTAATCAAGTACAAGCTCGTTGCAATGACTGAAGAATGACTCACGAACAATCATACCAGCTTTTTTTTTTTTTTTATTTTGTGGAGGAGAGATGAGAGAGATATAAAAAATGTAACAGTAGCATGTGCCAATATTTTCCTGGAGACAGCAGAGTCACAGGGAAGGAAAGATTGGAAATATTCGGGTCATTAGCCTGAAGTTTTCAAAATGAATAGGGGTGTTGGATTCCCACGTTTCCTCAGCATCTTTGGTAATCTCAGCTCACACAAAGTCTATCAGAAAATCAGCTAAGCATATCTTAATTCAGAGTAGGCTTAATAGTCCCGTTGAATTTACCTGCATAAAATTATGCATGCAGGGTGATTTGCAGTTGCTGATCCAGTGAGAAACAGAACTTTGGAGTCTGGGATTTGATGAGCACTAGTAATAACCATGGTCTTGAGCAGAAATTACACATGAGCAACTCCACTCACATCAATGTGCTTGTCACTCCTGATTATTTTAGCAATAATCTGAGTTGTTATCTGCAAAAAAACCCCATTTTATTCTTCCAACCTGGCTTATCCCAGAATGTATATGAACTCTCCATTTTTTATTTGTTCTCTTATTATTTATCATCTGTTAATCTACCATAGACAAACCATCTCCATAACAGAGATTACACAGAATGTAAAACCTATGCAATTGACATTAGTTATAATTATGTTTCAGCCCTGATGGGGGAAATGACAAGAAATTTATATGTAATGGAGAAAGAAGGAGATGGAAAAAGGATTACAAGTAGTAGTGTTTGGTAATGAGGTTAGTGACATAAAGGAGTTATCCAGAATTAGCAGCAGGAGCAGCATTTGCTTTCCTGTTCTTCCCAGAAATGGTTCTGCTAATAAAACAAGCACAGATGTGGAATGGTTTTATAGCTCATCCTTAAGTATCCTCGTGCAGTGTCTGAAACCTAATCATTACATTGTTTTGCATGAAAGCCAGAAAGCGAGCAAGTCATTATGTTGCTACGTGTTGACATGGTTCCTCAGTATCTTCCTCCTGAAATAAATACAGCCTCTCTGTAGATTTGCTATAATTGGATTCTACTGCACTGTAATATGTAAATTATAAACTTCAATTACCAGTGTATAAAAATAGAAAGTCATGTAAATGTCTTAGGGAAAAGTGTTTGAGCAAATATGAATATTTAGGATAACCAAAATGTGTACTATTTTGTTACAGTCATTGTCATTCCTCTGGATCTTTAAGGTGTTTTTGTTTGGTTTCTCTTTCTAATTTTACAGTTCTTGTTTGGGTCAGCTGTGGCAGTGAGCTGTATTTCACCCACTTGGTCCCATACTGCTGACTGAAGTTGCTCTTTAGTCTGTCTGTGGTATTTTGATACCTTAAAACAAATAATGAAAAAAGGCATTTTAATTTGTGGTATTTGGGGACTCTGTTATAATCAGAGTGTTTAGCTTGCCTCTTGCTGTTCCTGTGCAGTCTGTGATGAGTGACTTCAGCAGTTTGCAAGTCTTGCTTTTTAGAGGTATGGCAGCGAGGATGGCTAATGCAGCACCTCCCGAAAGGGGTGTCCGTACGGTGAGGCACATTCCCCCAGAGGACACTCCTGCTTGTTGTTCTGAGAGGTGACGTGCTGCAGGTGGGTCCCCACAACAGAACAGGCATGCTCACATGACAAGGAGGGGAGAAATAAGGAGGCTGGTTTTCTTTCAGGCAGCATTTCCCAGCCCAGAAGCGCTGGGTTCCACACCGCGCGCCGTGGTGGCTCTTGGCAGACACTGCTCGTGCCAGTGGAGAGGCTGTTGTCTTACAGACCTTAGCAGGGAGCAGATGGGAACAAAACCTGCAGCAGCTGTACTGATCAAATGATGGAGCCTCATGCACAAGGCATGAGATTGGACTTGCTGATGTAATTTGTCAAGTACAGTTGTTTAGAGGCAGCCAGCAGGAAAATGGGAGAGGGGTGAGTTCATCGGTGCCAGCTGAGTTAATACAACAAAAGAAGCAGTCTTTGCTCCTTTTCTATTTTATTTTATCACTGATGCTCATTAGCTTTGGTCCCTTAAATAAGGAGGACCAAACTTAAATTCCGTTTTCATCTATTGCACCAGCTAAACAGTTTTTGTTTTCCTCAGGCCTTTCTGTTCCAAACTGTCCTGCTGCCTGATGCCAGCTACCTGTAGAAACATGTTGCATTTACATTGCACTGACACTGCATCAGATTCAAACAAACGGTCTGGTAGTTCATGTCTTAAGATGAGTTTTGCATCTGGTGTCTGTCACCATCTTCCAGAGAGGTCATTCCATTACAGTCAAATTACATTTACTTCAGTGACGTGAGTAATGCCAAGGCTTCTGTGGTATAGATTATTCTACATGGATGTGCCTCAGAAAGGTGGAATTTATTTTCTTACCTGCTTAAAGAACTTCAGTAACAAAAAGAAATCAAGAAGGAAACGTGCATTTCTTCTACCTGCTACTTAATTCTAGACTTGTTATTTTTATCTTAGTGCAGTTTAATGTTATGCCAAAGAAATTCAGTATTCTCTTTCTATAGAAAATATGTCAATTCAACTCTTGTCTGTTGTTCACCTCATATTCTGTGTATAGGTCCAAAGAATTATTAATGCAGAAACTTTCAAAGATACCTTGGAAGGACAATTACTTAATTTTTCTCGAATTCTAGTGTGATATTGGTATCTAGTTTTTGAAAAATGTGTGAAGCCTAAACAAACTTATGTTACTGTCAGGGCAAGTTCAAGTAACTTTAGTAAACTGCTGTATTTATCCACTCTTCATTAATGTTAGATGGTACTGAGGTCTGCACTTCGAGATGATCAGGTGCAATACCTCAAATCCCACAACAAACCAGGCCTTGAATACTCAGTAGAAAATCAGACCAGAAAAGCTTGCTTAAAAGCAGAACTGATTTCAAGATACTTTTGTACTAAAGTGAAAGAATGAAAAACCTGTTGCTTGCTTCAGCAGGGCTTACAGGTATGATTAAAGGGGAATGCTTTTATTGTTAAGAATTGTATTTCCAGGGAAAGGCCTTTGATACTAAAAAAATAAAAAGTAAAAGGAATTGGTTTTGCAGTGCTGGAAAAATCCCTTCACTGCTTTCCAGCTAGGCCTGAGCCTATAATACAACAGGATCCTATCACGGTCTTTCATTCACTGAGACCACTATATTTTTTCTTGACACGGCAATTACTGCTTAATCTCGTTAGGATAGATGGTAATGGAGCCTAGTTGTAAAATATCCCTTTGTATTTTTTCTTCTATTTTGTTTTGAATATACTGCTTTGATTTTTATCACATTTATGTGCACATTAAGGCACAATTCTTCATTGTTAAAGTCAATCTGCAATCAATGTCATTTTCTGTATTTTGTTTATCCAGATTAGAGGTTTGATCCTGCTCATTGACTTCAATAAGTGCTTGACTTACCCTCTCCCCCTCTCCCTTGGATCTCCATTTTACAAAGAAGCGTGTCCTTGGCCCTGGCCTTGGTGCACAATGAAAAGGGGCCATGATACAGACTCCTATGGGTTCTGAGGAAAGACTGGGGATGTTTACCTGTGCTGGGCAGGGCACAGTGTCACCCCTTCAAGTCTCCCTGGCTTCCAGTAAAGGATAAATGGAGGACAGGGGCTGGAAAAGGGTGGAAGGAGAGGTGTAGAGACAAGGAGGATGGCAGAAAATAGCTAGCTAGTGCTTTAGAAAGAGACAAAGCCATGACATCTCAGGGCAAAGGCCTTGTCTCACCAAGAGCTGGGACTGGACACTACTCTCCTGTCCCAGGACAAAGGCTTTGTCATGCCCTTTCACACAGGGAAGAGCTCTCAGGACAGAGGACTGTGTGTTTGGGGAAATTCAGTCAATGACAATGGCTGGATGGAGAAAAATATTCTCAGTGCTTCTAGGGACAGTCTAGGACAACAGCATTTCCTTCTGACCTTCAAATATGTCACTGCTTCAGAGTGGTGCCATGGAGCAATTTTCTTTGCATTCACTAGAAACCTTCCTCTCCAGTGATGGGATATTTGTGCTCTCCACCCTTTCCTGTGATTTTGCCACTTGTCATATATCCCCTTCCTTAAGTTACAAATAAGTAGTTTTTTCTCCTCTGAGCTGCATTCCTGTTCTGGTGAACAAGAAACTTGATGTAATATTAAGCAAAGAAAGAAACTCATTTCCCTATCTCTCTAACCTGACTCAAGCTATCAGTTACCCTGGAGCAAAGTGGAGATTAATCTAGCCCATGTGTACTTGCTGTATTTAACAATAACACTCTGCTTGTCTTATCAGTCTCCCTGTGGAAGTTTTGATCACAGAACCGAAGGGAGAGTAAGCCTGTGTTTATTCTTGCTGAGGATCTTGACGTTTGGCAGAGTGTTTGCCTTGCTGGTTCTGTGCCAAAGCATTACAGCCCCGGTTGGCTGTGCAAGGGTGGGGGAAGACAAGGAGGAGAAAGCCCCCATTAGGGAGTGCTGGGAGGAAAACCTGCAGAGGTCACAGAGCAGTTTTGCTACCCAAATTTCATTGGGAGAAGTTGCACAGGCAAAGCAGGGTTGTCTCAAAGGCAAGGAACCCTGCCTGCCACAGGGACCATGCCGACTTAGCCACCATAGCCAGGTTGTGATATTTTCACTAATTGAAGCTTGTTACTTTTACTGTTCTTGTTTTTCTCTAAAGCCAGACTAGTTACTGTTGCTTCAGGTGAGATCATATCCTCCCACCATGTATTCCATGTGAGGAATATCCAGTTAGCTTGCTTCTTGCCAATCTGTCCATACCAAAAGGAATGTTCTTCCTTGAGTGATCTGAAAAGTACAAATCATCTCTATCTTTAAGTCCTGCTTCAAGAAACCTCTGTAATGTGCTGTGCACAGGAGTTCAGCTGGTCAACTCTGCAGATTAGTGGCACTTAGGATAGAACATGTTTCATAGAGAGTTTTTGTTTAATAAATGATAGTGGAAAGTGTCCCGGAGTATTGTAACTGCTAACGTTGCACTTCCTCTACCACTGCCCTAATTTAATTTCCTTAAAAAGTACATTTTGAACATTTCATGGCACTGAAAGTGCCTGATGAATGCAAGTATGTGGAGTGTGTAATTTCGACCTTGTAATATTATTTCACATAAATAATAATTAATAACTTTGGAGAATATTCTCAACGTCAGCTGTATGACCACAGTCTGGTGTCAGCCTGTCAGGTGTTACTGTGATTTTGCATGCATCGATGGAAACTAACCCCTCACTCCTTTTCTGCACCAGTTCTGTGGTCCAGATAATCTCCTCCTCATGGATCATCTGTGGAGCAGCATGGACAGTGTCCCACTGATTGGGAAGGCAAGAGTGCAGTGCAGACCTGCCAGGCTCCTGGATCTCATGGGACCCAGGTTTCCTAATGAGAAGGGGAAAACAGAGTGAGCAGCAGAGATTCTGCGTCTTGCTGTGTCATTCCCATGGAGGAACACTTGTATGACGGCTCAAGTTAAAGAATCCAAACTTTACTTTTTAAGAGGGGAGAATAAGGATAAAGAACACTTTTAAAAAATAAAATATTATTATCCACACTTATCTGATTCCTGACAGTAGATTTCTAGTCCTTTTTTTAATTAATCCTTAGCCTAAAATTCAACATTACAAATATATCATTTTCATTTCAAGCTATAGCTATTTTGCTAAGTTCTACTTTTCCCCTCTATTGATTTTATTTCTGTATAAAACCCCTTTCTGTCATTCTGTAATAGAATAAAAATAGGCTAAATCAAGCACTTTATCCAATCGATGACTCTTCATACTTGACCAAGAATCTCTGTGCCAGAAATAACATTCCACAGTCTGGAAGTGATAAGGATGAAAATGTCCATTACAACATATTAATCATTGTTCTTTCATTTTTCTTTAGGCAGGACAAGTTCCATTGCTGTTTATTCTGTGACTTGTGATGGGTATCTCTGGAGCTGGCTTTGCAACAGCAATGACCTTAGGTTCTGCATGCTTTCTTTGCCTTTTTAAACTGCTGTGCCAAAATATATGTCCATTGGTTTGCATAAATCACATGTGCAGTTCCTGGGACTGAACACAGTCCTGACTCAGGGGGGGAGGTTGGTCATTTTTCAAAGCCTGACCTGAAAGAGCAGGTGTGGTAAGTGGATGGTGAAATCAGGCTCCAACCACGTGTGGAAATACTGGGATGGGAGATATGGTCTGTGCAGTGAGAGAAGGCAGGAGGAGAGCTCTGGCGGGGAGCAAGGAGGCTGCTAAATCCATCTTCCTCTACTTGTTGCAGTAGAAGGGAAAGAGGAAAAAAGGGTTAGAGGTCTCGGGGTGCTGAGAGCTTATCAAAGAAACACAGTCCAGCTGCTTCTGTATCACACAGGAGAAGTAAAACTTGTGCTTTAGAGTAGGGTTGTTGATGCTGTAATAGAAAATGCCAGAGACACAGTAGCAGAAAATCTTTTTATTTTCAGCTGAATGTTCATCTCCTACCATGTTATTCTGAACTGTATCACGTGTGCTAACTAGGACCTGCGGAATCAAGTGTTTGTGTTTCAGTGGTCAGTTTGATTGTCACAAACACCGGTGTAGCTTTGCTCAGCTTGGGAATAGATCTAAGAAAATGCTTCAGAGTAGCTGCAGTGCCTCGGGCTTCCTCACAGTTCGTGGGGAAAGCACAGGGCTGCTTCAGAATGTGCCAAACCATGCAACATGCTGAGCATGGTTGTTTAAACCAGCCAGCAGGAAAACGGGAGAGAGACGTGTTTTCAGTAATTTTCTTCAGTCATAAAGAGACTGTGCAATGCATTATCCAGAGCTTGGAAACATCTCCTGAAGGTAAAGATTTCTCAGACAACCAGGCAGGGCTCTTTCTCTCCACCCCGTCTTTCTTCCTCCTCCTATAAAAGCAATCAGAAGAACAAAATGAAGAGTGATGCTGCTCACTCTTCAGTGGTTTAACAGTCTGACCATGATCAATTCCTTCTTCTGCCAGAATAAATTCATCTGCACTGCTTCTGGAAGGATACTCTGCAGACAGTTTGGAGAAAGGTATGGTATCAAGAAAGGAAATTGAGGTTACTGAGATCAGGGAGACAGCCTAGACAAGGAACTGCAGCTGTAATCTGGTGTGGATTATGTGTAGTGGGACCCCTGCTCTCCAGATTTTCCCAGTGACTCTGATTCTGTAAACTCAATTTTTTTTCTCTTAAATTCATTTTTACATGAAAGGATAAGCACTCCCATTTTCTATCTCAGTCATATGTGTTTGGGATACATTCAGAAGCATTACTCTGGCCCTGGAAGAAGGACATTTACGCAGGGTTAGGAATTTCCCAGCAGAAGGCAGGGATGGCTTGGGATCACCTCATGCAATAGAAGATCCACAGTTGAGGTTAGGCTGTGGTAGAGGCACTTCCTCTCCACATCTGTCCTCAATGTAACCACCATCAAGATTACATTATATTTATTTGAACACAGGCGTTCAGGATAGAAATTTTGGCATCGTCTGAAATAGAATTTTGGTACTTGAGCCCAAGTCCTTTATTCAGTAACTGGCTCATGATCAGTGCAGAGTTGATGTGTATTGCAATAGAAATTGAATCTTTAGAACGAATGTTCTGCTGCATGTGCTTAGTGAAGTATTTGGCCCACAATTATTTTTTAGCATGTAGAATCTGGCACCTTACTTCGGATGTTCGTTCTCGCCTTCTTTCCCCCTCAAATAGTTAGACTTAAAATAGTTTACAGTTAGACTTAAAATAGCTTACGCTACTTCCTCTTTACAAAGCAGTACTTACAAAGCAGGTAAAATTGAATATTACGTGGTGTGTAACTGAGATCCGTAATTAGAGTTACTTTACATAATCTCAGCCTAAGTGTTGGGTATTTCTCATTAGAAGTTTGTGGAATGCTCTTACTTTCTCTTGCTTAATGTTACCTGGTTCTTTTGTTTCTGCACAGTCTTGTTGAGATAATTTTTTGTGTGTATTCTGCCATTTCCTCATGGATGTGGATCCCCATTTCTTGTCTATTTAGTTAATCAGAAGTTTTGCAATAACTTATGCAGCCCTCAAAATCCAGGTGGGAAATATTTTCAATGGTTTGTCATTTTAAAATGATACGGATTTTTTTAAAAAGCAAACATTCTTGATGTTGAATCACATGTTATGAAATAGAGATACATAATGTGGTGGCACTTCTATTATTCATGACAGATCTATTTTGTAAGGAAAGTTATTGTAAAAAAATGCAAAACAGACTGCCACAAGAGGTTGTAACAGAGATATATCACAGCTGACATTGGTTTCTGTAGAAACTACAGACAAATAGAACCAAACAAAATAGTAGAAGAATGCTTCTTTTCTGGTGTTGTTGGAAGAAGGATTAGATAAATTAATTACTTCTTGTCTTACAAATAACACAGAAAAAATGTCAACAGAAAATATTTTGGCCTCTTGATCATGTCCTAGTACTTCTATAATCCTAGGAGGAAAACAAGCAGCAATGTTGTCGTTTTAAAAGTGTGAATTGTTAAAATTCATCCATTTGTGCCTGGATTCTTCCATACTTCTTGTGCTGGGCAGAATCTTTAGGGAGCCCTCATCCTTCCAAAGCCAAGTCTCCACGTGGAGATGGAGATGGCGAAGTCACAGATCCTGTCCCTTTAGAGCAAATCCCCCACCCCATCCGCGAGCTGGCACCACGCAGCACCAAACCCGTGGGTTCCCGCAGGTGAGCAGCTGGAGCTGGAGTTGCAGCATCCCTGGCACTGGGCTGAGGGCTGCTCTGGGCTGTTCTCGATGGGGAACAGAGACAGTGGGGAAGGGCAAAGGCAGCCCTGGGTGAGGAGGCGAGTTGGGATGCGGGGCTGGCGGGGAGGGCAGTGCTGCTGGGAAGAGCTGTATCTGCACAGTGACCTCCCCGAGATGTCTGGCCTGGGGGCATTGCCCGCCTTTCCACCATCGTGCTTTCCCTAAAGCCCATGAGCCAGGGCTGGTCCAGGGGTGCTGTGCCTGCAGGTTTATGTGACAGCAGTGACTGCCCGTGGTTGTTGATGCAGACAACAATTTCTCCTCCACATTACTTTTGAATTATCAGTTCTCCTATGACTAGAGGGTCCAGGTTTTGTGAAGGATGTTTCTTCACACATAGTGAAACAGATATCAAATTAACCTAAGGGCTATTTCCTCTAAATTTCCTTTGGGTTCTGTTTTCTTCGGCTGGCTGAAACCAGGTTATTTCAAATGAAATTAGCCTGCCATAAATCTTCTTTCACTTCCTTTTCTGCTACAGGCTCTTGCTTCCATGTCTGTGGTCTTAGATTTTTAAAAATATGTTTATTTTAAGATAGATCTTAAGCTGATAATCACAAGAGTGCAAATTCAATTTCCTATTACTGAGGATGGGTAGCATTCCTGGGATAGGTAGCACCAGAGGTTCCACCCTGCCCCCAGAAAGGATGTTTGCCATCTTGCTTCTGTTTTGTTATGAATAGTCATTTTTAGGATGTCTGTATAGGGTGCCTTTGTCACTATCAAATTTTCAGGCTCTTTCTGAAGTAATTCAGAAGTAAATGATTGAGTTTTGTAATATGATGGCTTTTAAATGAGCCAGTCATCCATGAGTTAAATGAAGATATTACAGCTGTTGCTTTATAGGTCGTAAGTGCTCAGTTTTCATCAAAGCCTTAAAGGTTAGCCTATTCCAAGGGGTCAACCTTTATATTAGGTATCATTTATCAAAGATTAACACAAAATTAAGTTTTAATTGTACAGTATGATGGAAAGTTGGATTTGTTTAAAAGAGGTAATAAAAGGAAATTTATGTCTTTAACTGAATATCAGAGTGGGACTGGGTGACTAGAGAATGCTTAATGTTTTTTCTAGGAAAAGTAAGGAGGTGAAGGCAGAGAGGGCAGACAGGCACTCTGCTTGCTGATAACCTTCCCAGTCAGCGAAGCTGTGCTGGGATCTCGTGCTTGGGTGTTGGGGGATGACACTGCCATAAACTTTCATCTAAGCCAAGCCCCACAAAGATTAAAGCCACTTAGGGAAAGGCCAACGAGCCAGCATCTCGTCCGTTTTCAGTCGGGAGTGAAGCTCACTCTTCACTTGTGTTCTCAGCAATTTGGGGCTTGACTGAGATTGAGTTTGACAGTAAAAGAGATAAAACTTATCATTTGGTGTCATGATTCAGTACATAGCCCCGAAGATAAATGACTCGTTTCAGAGGTTGATAAAAATGTATTTGTTCGTTTGCCATTATATGATCCGTTATATTTGCAAGCAACCTTACAACTGAAGGAACATCCATTAGCTCAAAACAGCTGCGTGCTGTCTGTAGAGTTAAAAGGAATTAAAGCACAGTTGTGTTTAAAAAACACATGTGTGTTTTCAGATTGCAGCCACAGCTTGATGAAGCACCATTAGATACTTGGGTGGCCAGAAGAACAGGCAGTGCTGACAGGGACACCTAGGATAAAGACAAGTAAAGTTCCTCCAGGAAGTTACTCACGGTGTGCCAGTGTCCAGGCTGTGCCCAGCCCCTCACTCTGGGTTGGCAGCTAAAGCTCTGCCTTCAAGGAGCCCAGCTGTAACCCAGGGCTGATCCCTGCTGGAGCTGGTCTCTGCCTGCCAGCCTGTGCATCGGGTACTCAGCCCTTTTGGGAAAGGTATCAAAAAGCCCACGTAAATATGCAGAGATTACAGGAGGATGGATCTCTGTGAGTGAGAGTTAAGCAATCTTAATGGGATTATGTGTTACAAATATCAAGGCTTTGAAGCCTAATTTTAAACCAACGGGAGAATATTCCTTCCAGCAGGGCTGGAGAAAATGGTGTCTATTTCTGTCAAAGAGCTCTGCGCCAATTTCTTCATCTTTTATGATGTTCCTTTCTTCTTTTGCAGTTTCCTAGGCTGCCTTCCTTAATGGGCTTTTGCCAGTCCTGCCTTTGCATTCAGCAGTGGGGAACTCTGACTCCTGTGCTGTTTTCCACATCTGACAGAACGGGGGACAAGCTGTCCTCTCTTGCTTTCTTACGGATTGACTCACTTCAGCATCATTTGCAGTTCTGAACAGGACCCAGCATTGCTCTGCTGAAGCCTGCTCTGACCAGTAGTAACCATGGCCTCATATCCTATATTCTCCTATATTTCTTTGGAGGAAGAGACACTGCACACTTACAGAAGAGCTAACTTAAATCATTGAGAGACTCCTCACCAGTAACACATTGTTTTTAGGTCTGCCAATGCAAAAGTGATCTTAAATCCAAAATCAATCTTGGTATGCTTTACACAGGTCCCAGAACAACACACAGTTCCTTCAACAAAAAAATTAAACTTAAAGTCCCAATTCAGAAACACAGTTAAGGCAGTGCTTCAATTCTTTTCTGATCCATGTTTCAGCTTACATTTTCTTCCCCTTTCCAGTGTACTTATACTAATAACTTGATGGGAAAATGTTTCACTAGATATATTTTTGTACCTGAAAATAATTTTCCTGTGGCCTATGAGATGCAGAATGATGAATTGTTCCTGTGCGGAGAAGTTTTTTTTCTGAATGTGCTTAATAAAATTATTATTACAAATGTAAATCCTTGAAAAAAATGAGATGACAAGTAGAGATTTTATAGGTTCCGCAGAAAATAAAAAACAACATTTCAATGAGCATGTTATTTGTCAGTCCCATAACTTTGTCTTTATTTATACATTACTTCTCATTGTGAGCTGCTTTAATTATCCTTTCAAATACTGTCGTCTAAGTCAGGGAGTACTGTATTTTCTCTTAGAAGAAATCTGCTGAGAAATCACCCAGTTTCAGTCACTTCTTGAGATCATATATATTTTTGTTCATTTTAAATGTCCCTTCCATAGCACAGAAGAATATTTGATTTGTTTTTCTTGGTTTGTTTACAAGTCAGTACTGTTTTCCCTTTCTGATCATGGTTTTGTAATTAGATTTTTTTCTTCATCTCCCCCTGATTTTTTCATAAACAACTCCCAAGCATGCAGCATTAAATTTTAGTAACATCATTCTCCTTTTCACTTTGTTGCCACCTTTCTATGTTAAGAAGTTAATGTCCTTGTCTTGTTAATAATATAATGGAAGTTTTTTTACAGGTACAACAAAAAATGGTTACCTTTTCCTGTACATAAGCCTCAGAGTGACGCAGTGTTTTTTCCCACAGTGGTTGATTTGGACACTGGCAATATGCAGAGCTGGGGAGAGAACACAGGGCTGTGTTTGCTGCCCGTGGTCTGGAGCCCCCCTGGAGCAGCCGTGCCCGACTCCACCTGCCAGGGACCCTTCCTTTCTGGGCTGCTCTTTGGCAAAACCCCCTCTTCCCTTGAAGCTTTCTGATGCCTTTTCTCTTTTCACATGTTATGCCACCTCTTTCTCTGTGATACAAAACAGGGGTGACAGAACTGAGGAAAGCTTGACCTTTTGTTCATCTGCACTTCTCCTGGATGATTTTTAACCTATTTTTGGATGAAGAGGGATTTTTGCCTACTTAGAAAGATCTCCGTTTCAAAACTGAAGAAAATATTTCTGAGCCATTTCTGAATGTTCAAATTAACTTTCCAATGGTTCTTAACTTTCCTGACTGTCCCAGATTTATCCAGGCAATTGCCTAGATGCATAATGAAGGTCTGTGCTTAATAAAAAGGAGATTTTTGTGCTAGTGGGAGAGAAGCCAACCATTTACTGAAAACTTTTTTTTTTATTTTTTGGGGTTTCTTTTGCTTACACCAATCTGCTGATCCCTGGTGGTTATTCTGTAATATTGGGTACACTATAAATTTGTGCCTTTCTCCTCTCCTTTTTACGTTCATCTGCAGCTGTTGGGGAGGGATCTACCTTGCCTAGGAACTTGATGGTGCAAAGAACAAGGTTGCAAGGTCACTTAGATATGAGCAGTTTAAATAATACTGAGCAGTCAGCTGGCTGTTTAATTAGCTGTGAGCAGGGACTTTGTGTTATCTGTACTCCTTATGAAAGATGGACACAAGACAGAAGATGTCAGTCAGATGAAGCTTTAATCAGCAAAACCCCTCATTTTTCCTGTGAAACCTTTACCTGTTATATCTTGCTTTTGTATCCTTCATGATGAGGCTTAAGTCCATGTAGCACATTTTACCTCCAGGACCTTTCCAGAAAATTAGAATAAGACTCGTTTTGTGTGGAGCATCAATTAAGCCAGGTAAAAATGTACATGAATTGGTTGTGGTTTGCTTACTGAGTTAAGGCATAGTAAAGCTATCCTTGAGAAAAGACCTATAAATGCCCTGTGCTGTCGAGGGGGAGAGTGCAGACAGAGGGAAAGGCAGATCAAGATTCAGTCTGTCCAAGTGCAGCAGCTAATGTCCCAGTGATTTTTAGAGTGGTGGTGATTAGTTATTCAAAACACAAGCAGGTTCAGGAGCATTTCCCCCCCCAAGAAGGTAACAATCCTCAATAAAAATTAGTATGGAGAGTTGGGAGTCTTTTCCATTACCCAGTGTGGACCCAGCTACCTGTTTCATTAACAGCTGTGATTGACTGTTCTGGAGTTTATTCTTACCTCAGTCTCTTCTTTTTAAAAAATAAAAGTAAGAATACTTTCAAGACATTCACAGATTAGTACTTAGCATATTGTTATTTCCTCCAGAATACAGCAAATTTCAGAAATATGTTTCAGTCCCAGTCTGTTCCTGTGGTTGGTACCATTTTTTTCTGCAGCTGTAAAATGTGGATTTGTGATAAAAGGCTCAATCTATTTTGATAATGTGGAGACTGAAGAAAGGGTTATCATTGTTCTATTTCATGACATTATTTCTGAAAAGGCAGCAATAATGATTTTTCCCCCCCAAAACAGAGAATATAGGCTATGCTTCAATAAAAACATGCAAACTCCCCTCTCCTTAATTATTGTGTAGAAAATTGAAAAGAAATTAAAAAGTACGTCACTTAGGAGCTCATGGATATTTGCCATGGATCATGGTAAACACATCCAGCAGGGCAGGTCACAACCATCAGCCTGATGTGTGCACCTCACAATTTTGGCAGCAGTTGAAAACAGGGAAACCTCTGGACAGGATGATTAGTGTTCCCCAAGCCTCTCCCATGCTTTACTCTGCCCTCATTCAAGCAATTTGATTTTCTCTGCAATACTATTGATTACAGAGTCATTGATCAGAACTGATCGATAATTGGCAGCCTGGGTTTTAGCATATGCTGTGAGTTTTAGAGAAGTAAATTCTGACATTCTCAAAGTGGAAAAAAATAATTTCAGAAAAGTACCACCTACCCCCAGTCAGATCTTGGTTTCCATACAAGATCCATCTCAGATCCTCTGCTTGGTTTCCAGCCTCAAATTCCTGCTGAATTCAATGGTAGCTGCAGATGGAACTTTTCAGAAGCACATCTTTAAAAGAAATTTGGACGGTCCATCAGGAAAGAGTGCTCTCCCCTCTCCCTCCCCTGCTCCTACCACTTGTACATGGTGTACAAAGAGGTCTTGAAAAGATGGAGCCCGGAAATCTTCAAATTTAAGCCTTCTAGGTCATCTTTTTATATCCTAAAATAAGGTCAAGAGCAGAGACCTTTAAAGGTTTTTCTTTTTGTTAGAATGCTTTAATGAGACGTGTATAAACTGACACTGATCTCTTCACATTAGGGTTTATTGCCGTGTGATGCTGGAGAGGTTTTTAAGTGATAAAGTTCTGCTCAAGTGCTCAGTAAATAAATGCAGTAATAGAGAGATTTGGCTTATGTCAAGAAGAGATGAACCGAGCAGAATAGGCGATAATAGGCAACTTTTTCATGAAAACATTGGGGTATTACAGGAACAATGAGGTTTGTCAGTGTCCTTTGAACTCCATGAGAGGGAGTTGCGTGTGGTCTTATTTTAAGGATTGAGGAAATTGGATCAGATCTGAGGGTGGCTTTCTAAATTCTGCTCTTGGCTCTGCTGTCATCTTTAGTAGAGGCTGCAAAGGCAGATCAATGTTTCTGTTGATGTAAAGTAATCTGGCCATTGGAAGAAGTCTAATTTAGACGCAGCCTAATTTAATTTGCTCTGTTTGGACATGCTGTTTAATCCGGTGTTGAAAACCAAATCTTAGAACAGCTTTTCTTGACTGTACTGACAATTACACAAGTTAAGTGGTTGTGCCTTTTGGGACAGCGTGTTCACATCCTTGTGGCAGGTTTATATTTGTTTTATTTAGGTGCTATGTCAAGCCAGGGCTTATGTGATAACCACTCAGGCAGACAAATTAGCTGTTTCTGTTCTAATTAATCTCAAGTAACTTTTATTGGACGCCTTCAGGAATATTACTAATGAACATATTCAAGATAGATTACTTATAAACAAATACTTATGTCTTTATTCCTAAACCATCATTTAAGTCTGAAAATATTGTCACACGATTTTAGAAAGTTGTGTTCTATCCAGTGTAAATGTAATGATTACATTACCATCACATTCACAAGCTGTCAGCTGTCAGATTTTACTGGTAAATATATTGAAGTAAATAGAGAAGCAGCATTGCAATTTCTTATGTTAATAGGGCTCTGTAGCTATTAAAACAGTCTAAATACATAATAACTAAATAAAACTCAACTTTATATAAAATGCTGACATGGAACATGATTTGTTTGCCTCTCCAGCAGTTTGTGGCACTAATGGAAGCAGGAGGTTAGGACACTCCACCAGTGGCTGCAGCACTAATAGTCTCCCAGTGTGTTACACACCAGTAGGGGATCTGCTTTGCTGGCTTACGGACCTTCGGAATATTTCGGCTGCAATTTGCCTTATGCTGACCTCTAGGAGGGGGTGCATTTCTCCTTTCCAAGTTTCTTGGGGAAGATGGGAGATGCAAAACTTGCATTGCAGAAAAAAGAGGGGAAAAAAGGCAGACGGTTTTGTGTTTTCCTGTTAAAGAGGAGGGAAAGGCTGGCAAGGTACTGGGATGAACATAACTCTGGGCTCTCTTTTCCAGTGTATAAGGAAAATGACCCGTCCTTCCCCCCAGCAGACTCTTTCCTTGCTGCAGGGCTGAGAATAACACTGAATGAACAGTAAAATATAAAGTGCACCATCTTACAGCATGACATATCATTTTTCCTTGACATCTCATAACTTACCCTTTTATACAGCTTTTTGTTCTCAGCCAAATGTCACAAGTTAACGCACGAATAAATGAGGACGGTTCTCACCACTTTCATGATATGTTGCAAAATATACACAGGTGGTGCTTTAAAGCTTGCCATTTGCCTCAATAACTAAATACCATTTGCATTTTACTGGCTTCCATGTGTGTCAGATCCTGCACCTGTTCCAGACTGATTTCAGTAGGCATTATACCAGAGCCTATATTTTACTTTGCAGTGGTAAATAGGTCAGCATTTCAAGACAGAAGTCTATTAAAGAGAAAGTAAGTGTTCTGTCTGAGAGGAAATATGGCGTCTATGAAGTTAAATTAAAAATAAATTGGGTTATAATCAGTCAAAAATTATAGAAGTGCTGAAGAAATCAATCCAAATAGGAGAAGTAAAAAAATCCAAACAACCCCCAACTTCAAACTCTCATGCATTAAATTCATGTTTCCATAAAACCTTTAAGTATGTACTTAACTGAAATATATGACATGTCCAGCTGTAATCAGGGATAAAACACATAAGCCTGAAGTTATACATGTTCTTTTGTGCCTCGCTGATCTGTAGCTGAAGTGGTCAAGCTTAGTAAGTATCTCTGGAAAATATACCTCTGATTATATGTAACCCCACCCCCCTTAAGTTCACAATACTTGTTCCACTGAATATTCCTTGAAATATGGCAAGTTTGACCATGATTGGAGGTATTGTGACAGTAGATGCTGGGACTCTTAATGAACAATAGCAAGAATTGTTTAAGGGTTGTTCTGTATGCATAAATGATGCAAAGGATAGTGGCTTTGGGGAGAGATGATTTTTAATATTCCTGTCAACTGCAGGTGCTGCACCTAAGAAAAACGATGTTCTTTCAAGGCATTATAACCTATCTGGAATGATTGCTGGTGGTTTTCAGCTAGCTCTACTCCAGTGAGGTGCTAGGAGTGGTTCCAGTGCAAATTTGAGCAACCCCTGCCTAAAGCCATCCATCAGCATTCGCAGACATTTCATCCTGTGCCTCTCGACCCCAGCTAAGAACTTTGAATCAGTCTGAATGAGAGTGTTCATGATGTTTACAGTTTACATTAAGAGGCTTTTAGAAAGGAAGAAAAGCTTTTACTTCACAAATTAATCGCTCTGTATATATTATGATGATGTACTAATAGGAGCTAGTGTACACAACAAAAGAAAAAAACCCCCACATCAGCTCTCTTTGTCAGGAAAATCAGAGTTTTTAAGAGTTGCATGTACGCAAATTAAATTATACTAAGAAATTTATAATGCTATTAGGTGGCCTTTACAAGCTTTAAATTTATGAAGCAGGGCTTAGACTTTCCCATTTCCAGTTGTCAGTGGTATGTGTGCACACTGGGAGCTGAAATGGAGAGAGTTAGAGACCAAAATGTACGTGAGCCCAAGACTAGAATTCAGCACATGCCTAGAAAAATGAACCACCAGGGGCTTGAATGAAAAAGGGTTTATGCTTGTATCCAGAATTTATTATAGACACCTGCCATTTAGGTGTTTAGATCTCCAGCTGGCCTGTTCAGGGAATGGCTCTGCACCCAGAGCAAGCAGTTGGTTGCCAGGACAGATTGGATTTGATCTTGGTGGGAGATGGAGCGCTGGCAGTGGCAGGAGGGCTTGTGCTGCATCAGCCCTGAAGGGGCTGCACAGAACCCTTTAACTTCTTCTTCCTACAGAAAATGTTTGGTTGATTCAGCATCTTTTCATTTTTGGAATCTTGTTTTCCCTCAACTGTTCTGGAGAGAGTAAAGGTGGAGCCTATGCTGGGTCTCTGCTTTTGGCCTCTCTCAGTAGAGAAAGAGGGGTCAGGAGAGCTCAGAGTTCAGACCCTCGCCAGCAAAAGCCCTGGTGAAGAGTCAGGTGCTTTGTCCAAACTGTGCTGTCCTGAAGTAGCTTGTGCAGTATTTGCTGAGGGAATCTTGTTTTGCCATAGCTGCATTCCTGCTGCAGGGTACAGGCTTCCACAGGGCCTGCTCTTGGTGTGGATGTTGGTATGACCAGAGGCCCTTTAAATCAGTGTCAGAATACAAGTGTTACAGGAGGGGATTGCTCACAGAGTGACCACGGAAAAATAGTGGAAAACTTGGAGCTGTGGTGCGCTGCTCTGAGACCAGTCCTTCACTATCACCAATAGCTTTCCAATAGTGGTCCAGAAGAATCCTTTGGAGCATCTCAGCCACAGCACCCTATCCTTCACAGCTCTCCTCAAGGCACAGTAAGACAGTGTATTTGATCAAATGAAAAAATGGAAATAATGTGACTTTCACTCAGATGTCTGCTGTTTGTTATTCAGCACTAAAAAAAATATAGTTCAGAAATGTGCAGCTTTTTCTGCAGGAAGTTGTATCGCAATTAAAATAGCTATTTATAAAGAAAAGATAATGAGAGCGCTCTCACAGTGTAACATTTTGACTTTTCCTTCCTCAGCCATTATGAGAAATACAAATATTTATCTGGGAACATTGAAAAAAAAAATTTGTTGAAATAAAAATACTCCATCTCAGTTGGCTGAACCAACATCTTAAGTGCTGAAGTACATTTATGCCTACTACAAGAGAAAGGGTGTTTTCTATCTTTAAAAAATCCTTTAAAATAGCCACTGTAGAGTTAAATTAATTTTTTTCCCATTTTGCTGTAGTAGGAGGCAGCACACAGCTACACTGCCACAAGAGCAGACCTAAGAGGTGCCTACTGGAGTAAAATCAGGGCTATGTGAAAATTGTGGCCATTTTCATCACTGAGTGTCAGTGGTGTTTTAACAGGGGGGTTCCTGCTGCTGGTTGCTACTGGATGGCTGTTCATGGCAGATGGTTTCCCTGTGCTCTGTGTCAGCCCCCTTGGACTCACCATGAGTGAGCCTTTGCTGTTTGAGATGTGGAGGGAGGTCCCAACTCTGTCTTTCTTGCTGACGTTGGTGCCATTTGCCACAACCCTCACCATCACCTCCCTGGTGCAATAAATTAATAAAGAAAAGCACCTATACAAATAAAAATTATGTAGTGCTGTGTTCTTATTCCTGAATATATCATTTGCTAACCCCAGCGCACACCTAGGCAGAGGCTGAGGATGCCTGCGCTCTGTGTTCTGGGGCTGAGAGCTGAGCTGTGCAGCTCCTGTTGTTGGTGAGGGAAGCTGCACAAGTGATGTGCCACTCACTCCTCCGAGGAATTTCCTTTAGAAATATCACAGAGCGAGACACAAAGCACACAAAGTGCACATCAATCACAGCTGCACCCTGGCCCGCTGCCTGCCTGCTGCTCCACTCAGAGAGCTGCAGTCTCTCTCAGAGGGTTTCTGCTCTTACCTGGGTGGAGGAGACTTCCAGCCTGTCTCATGCACCATGTGGAGCTGTTGGCACTGAGTCTCCCTGAGAAGACATGCAGAGAGTTTTTGAAAGTGGAGAGGAATTCCCTCCTTAGTGCTTGAGGTTGGGAGAAATGGTTCTCTGTACACAGCACGGCAGAAATTCCAGGTGTCTTTGTTGTCCCTAGGCCACGTTGCTGTGCAGGATTCATTGCTAATTATGCCATCTCGAACCCACCATCCCATGCTGCTCCGGGCTGTGTGATTCCTCTGGAAGACACCTCTTGGCAAAGGCAGGATGTGCTGTGTTTCTGATTCAGCCAATTTGCCTCCCTGCATGCACCACTCAGGCCATCCCTGGGGAGTCAGTGCATGAAAAGCACTGCTCAAACATGGGTGTTTTCCAATCCATATGTAAGCAGATTTAAAAATAGGCTTTTTGGCAAGTAGGCTCACCTGTAACTTCTGTGGATTTTGAAAGAATGAGTTAATGATGTTCCATAAAGGTGGACTAGTCTTTGATTCTTTTGGCCAGCATTTTAAACCTAATATTGTCAAATGTTTCTCGTGTCATATCATGACCATAAAATAGAAAACTATGGGCTGAAAGCTGAACCATAGACTTCCAGCCATGTATTGTTTTATGGGATGTAACTGAGCCTGTTCATAACTGTCCTGCCTTCTAAAAAAAACAAATTGTTTAAGTATGCTTAAAAAAAAGAAGCTAAAACTATTGAGTATTTTTCTTTGCAAAGTTTGGACTTTGGTGACCTCCATTTGCCAAATTAAGTCCTTTCTGACTCTCTCACCTGCAGATTATGGTGTAAATTTACCATGAGTGTAATGATGGTTTGGGCTGCTCCTTGTACGTAGTGATCATTTGGTGGTACCCTCTGTCACCTCAGCATTTTCAGATTCCTATCCTACTTACACACCTGTTTTCACAAATGGTCTCAGAATCTGGAGATGCCAAAATCCTTTTGGGTGTTTTCCTATTCCTATATTTATGAGGTTTTTCAATAAACACACAGGATTTGTTATGTGTTTGTTTGCTTTGAACAGACACCTATTTTATAAACACAGACTGCTACACTGTAAAGCATTGCCATGGTTCTCATAGCAATTAAGTCATATTTTTCCAACTGAGATTTATTGTCTACATTTCTGCATCAGAGTGAAAAGCTATATCGAGATAAGCCCTTTTAGATTGGCTGTTCCAGACTCAGAATAGTGGAATGTGGAGTGAGCTTTTAGGTACCCCGTGAGCTGAGGATTTCTGCAGAGCTGCAGGCTCACGGCTCGTGGATCCTGCCCAGCTCTGTGGGCTGTGCTCTAACGTTCCCTCCTGCTCCAGACACGGATTTGGCCTTGAGACTTGTTTCTGTTTGACTTTGTGTGCTAAAGGAATGTGCAGGGTTGTGGGCATTGTTCTGCTGGCATGGAAGTTACCTAGACTTATGTATGTTTACTTTACTGAACCTACGGGATGAAGTACTTGATACGGTTAATTTATTATGAGACATAAATTCGCTAACATGGTAAAGAACTTACTGCAAAATGATGGACAACTTGTATTAGAATTCCTCTACCAATGCGGTGCAACACTCATTTATTATTATTATATGTCCAAAAGTGCTTTTGGCACAGTTTTGACACACTCTACTAACAGACATCCAGTCCAAATTTATTGCCAAAGATAGATCCCCATAGGAATGGCAAACTATCCACACTGTTCCTGTACTGTCAGATACCACGCTCTGCCAGCTATCCAAACAACTGCAGGCAGGGGGCCAGGGAAAACATATTATAACATATTATAAAACTCTATTTTGACTTGCACCTTTGTTAAAAAAACAGGAGTCTGAATTTTAAAGTAATAATAATAGAAGAAATGCTTTTGAATTGGAGACCTAGTAATCTGAAGGTAATTCAGTGACCCATCAGACTAATGACATATAAAATTCTGCAGTCGGTGCAGGGAAGTGAAATGCAAACTCCTACACCTCACCATTAATTTTTTCTTTCCATTATGATTTAATATTGGACAACGATGAAATATGTCATCCATAATGGGAGAATTGGCTGAAGCGATTTTCCAGTAATTAAAAAAATGTATGGAATCTGGGTCAGTTTTCCAACAAAATACCCAATATAAATTGATTCAGAGAGAGACTAATCCATGAAACATGTGATTTCAGTTCATTATCTGATTTCTGAAAAACTGTAGTACCTGAGGATCTTGTTTTCATTAGCTAGGCAGATGGAGAGTGATCCAAATTTATTTTAAAATGAGAAGGTACACTGTAGTCTCCCCATGATGGAAAGCATACTGGACATGATTGAAGAGAGTGTCAAAACTTTAGGAAGTTCAATGTGTAGGTAGGGGAAAAGCATGTTAAATCTCTTCACTGGCCCTTCCCTTGAAGGAGTTTCCTTAGTTGCCATGGTGTTCCTTGGGTCTCTCCAGCAGCGATGGGCCAAATCCCACTTGCTGTAGCCGTGCTGTTGGTTTGCTTGAAGCCAACAGAAATATTTTTCTAAGTAAGAAGAGTGGTCTTTAGCTGTATTAATTGCAGTCATTTTTTCTGTATTCATCCAAAAGGCTGCCTACTGATTTCAGTGAGCTTTAGATGTAGGTTTTATAGCCTATTTCTTTTTTACTATGGTAAACCTCTCCTGGCTTCTGAGATGCTTTTCTGGCAGGAAGTTTGCAAGATCATCCAGACTGCAAGTAACTCTCTGGTAGGGCATTTATAGTTTGGTGTTTGTTTGTCTGTTTTGGGTTTTGAGGTTTGGTTGTTTTCTGTTTCTTGGTGGGGCAGTTTTTGGCAAAAAGAACTATAATCTTATTTGAGGCCAGACATTTCCCCTGTTCCATCGTCAGTAAATTCTGCGAAGTAGATAGCGAGATTTTGTTTTTTAAAATTAGGATCTCTATATTCCTATTTCATTAGAAGAATTACAGATTTGTAATGAAGGATTTGAAATCACTCTAATTTAATGGAAGTCCTTTCTAATATGAATCATACAACCAGTAAATGACTAATCAAATATATTAGTGCACAGAAGGGAGATTGCAAAGGCTCATTTGTCTTTTTTGTCCGTGTTTTATATTGTCTATATTATACTATTTTTTTCCATTTTCCCCTTACCTTTTTTTCTGAACTTCAACTGAACAAATTCACTTAGGGTTCATTGTAAGATGGTCCAGGAGTAGATTACATAGTGCTTAATGGATTGTATTTCTGCAAGATCATTTAAATTACATTTATTAGGGAGGTTAGGTTTATAGAAAATTAATACAAATATCGAAAGATTTGTAACATTTTATATGTTTCTGGGCTCCATAATTTTAACAGTTTTGTGTGAAGGTCCACCATCTTTGTAGATTTGGCAAATGATATGTCAGTGAAACAATTGCTGCTTTCTATAGACCTTTCTTGTTACACTGTTTGCTCAAGATATTTAAAAAATCAAGAAGTCTTATAAAAGTTAATTAGGTCTTTAAAAAAGTGAGGTGTAATCAAAGAGTTTTGCTTCGTGTCTGGATTTTGGTGCTAGACTACTGGCATCAATTGCATGATTAAGAGTCACTCTTCTAATTTAGCTATTAGACAGTCATTAGCCTGATTACTACGTATTGACTGCTGCACTTAGCTCTCTGATCATACTACAGGAGGGGAAAAAAAATATAACAGCAGAAAGGAATAATTTACTGATGACAGCTTTGCTTAACAGTTCTCAGGGCTGTTTGGGTTTTTCAAACGTTTTCCCTTTCACAGTAAATGCTCACCTTGGCAGTTAGAGATGTAAAAGCCTGTCGGTTGTTAAGCAGACTGTGTGACTGGGGCCGGGTTTCATGCTCTGGATGAGGCCAAATGCTCCCTTTGTATCTCAGGCTCTGAAGTCACTCCAAAGTCAGGCTGTATTTTTATAGGAGGAGAAGGTAGATTTTTATTCTGCTTCTGAGACCCAGAAAGCTTGAAAGCCATACTTTAGAAATATTTCCCAGCTCCTATTGAAATCCCTCTATGTAACAGCTTCCCATTTGGAACATAGGACTGAGGTTAATTTGCTCTGTCTAGTCCTGTTAGGCTGCAAACCCTCGGAGCAGGGGCCTGTAACCTTATGGTTGAGCAGTGCCTGGCACAGGAGGCCCGACTCCAGCAGGGGCCTCCGAGGACAACAGCAATACAAACAGCAATAATAGAAAGGCAAAGAGGAATTTTTGACTTATTTGAAGATAAAGGGAGAATCCGTTGCCCTCAGGTTTGCTTTTCAGCAGCAGTGTGGTGGCACAGCCAGCTCGCTCTCCTGAGCCCTGGACCCAGGGACCAGTGTCCCATCTGCCTGTCACCTCCTGAGAGGCTTCCCAGGGGCTCCTCTTCTGCCCAAGGAGATGCCCAAGACACCTTCTCCCTGCCTGTGAAGGCCACCTGCACTGGACAGGAGTAAAGGGGAGTCTGCTGGCAGGGAGGAGCAGGAAATCTTTTATCTTGCCTTTTCCCAAGCATCCTTCTCCAGGTTGCTCTGAGCTCATCAAAGTGCTCACTTGCCTGGAACACCTCACCAAACATGGCTATCAGTGGAACCATGGGTTCTTCCTGGAGCTAGGGCAGTCCTGGGCAGAGCTCTGCTCTCTTTGCATCTCTTATCATGTTTGTGAAAATGAGCCTTAACTGGGCCCAATGATGGACGGCCAAACCAGGACTGTTGTCAGTGTAAGAAACCGGTTCCGGTGAAATCTAATCAATGCCTTGATTTAATTTGGGGCAAATTTCTCCCTTCTGAGTTTGTTTTGTCATAATCAGGCTATTTGAAGATGAAGTCCTTGGAAGATTGCTCTGTATCACCTGCATCGGGGCTGATAGCTGTTGGTAACAGCCAACACATTCATTCTTCCTCAGCCTGGCCCCGTGACCACCTTTTGTGCCAGGCTGTTTGGTGCTGAAATGGAGCTCATCATACCTAGGATGAGCACAGAAAGCATTATCATCCACTGCTTCTGTGAGGCTTGTTCTGTGGCTGCACTCAGCAGCATAGTGAATATCATCCATAGTAAGTAGCTAATTTAGCATCTCCTTTCTGAAAATGTGGTAGTGATGAATAATCAGCAAAGATTTAAATGATAAGGAACTTAGATACTTTTTGAAAGGCTGAAAGATGAAACTGAAATCTTCAGTTGCACTATTCTATGTGTATTATATAATGCTAAGTGCCTATATAGCAACTTAGGTTAAAAGATAACATGAACGTGGTTGCAACTTAACCCCATGTAATGCATGTTTATTCTGTCTGCAAGTAATCTTAAATTATTTTCCTTGTCAGTATGATTGACTGATCCTGATTGAAGAATCTTTTATTGTTAGAGAATATCTTTTTGTTTTATAATTTCCCTAATTAGCTCTAAATCCTGCTACTCCTCTCTGTAAAGAACTGACGTCTGCCAGACGTAACTGCCCACACAAAAGCAGAGCCCTCACAAAAGTTTCTTTTCCATATCAAGAGACGTATGCGTTACACAATAAAGCTAAATTGCTTCAGCTAGGAAAATGGTAAGCATAGACATACTCGTCTCAGATAATATATTAACCTGCACAAGTTTCCTTGGTATACACAAGCCAGCCTGGACTGCTGGTGCTGGAATACATTCTGCCGGTTTTTGGAAATGAACCCCAGCTGTAGGGACCCCTGTGAGCAGCATCCCCCCATGGCTTTGCTGGGAAAATAGTCCTGAGCCTCAGGCTGTGGGTGAAGATAGCTGGCTGCTACTGGTACCTTATCTTACATCTCAGTCACAAAGCATCTCACTTCTTTCCTACTTCTGCTACTTCCCTTCAGCTTCCTACCCCACTCCAGGGGCTTTTCCCTTTGGTTGGGCAGTTTACAGCTTCAGGAGGGCTGCAGAAAGCAAACGTGGTCGGGGGCCACGCTGTGGTCAGAGGGGGCAGAGGTGGCTGCTGCTGGAGTGAGTGCCCCAGAGCCCCGCCAGGCGGAGGGGACAGCTGAGCCACCCGGCGCTCCCCCACAGAGCTCTGGGCTCCTCTGGTCACGCCACCAAGTGGGATTGCTCCTGGGACAGGGAGCTGACCTGCATGAAACCAGGAAAGAGGACCAGTCTTGGTTTTCTGAGGCTTTCAACTGCATAAAGAATTTAGATCTGCTTTGCACAAGTTTCGGAGCTCAAGCTTTTGTGGGGCATGAATCATTTTTCAGCTCACGTCAATGTGCTTTGGATCAGGCCCCTGGCTGGGATAGGCTGACGCTTTTGATATATTAGCCTGTTGCTGATTAAATGTATATTTCACTTCTTAATTTTCAGTTTTTGGGGTGGCCATCGCTCTAATGGAGACCCATTTAGCTATTGCTATAGATCAAAAAGGCCAAGCTTTCTCTGTGCAGCTATGGATTTTCCATGGAGCTGTCCATAAGAGCCTTGAAGTTATTAAATCCTTTGTTTTGCTGTCAATTAAAGATGGGTAAACATCAGTCAAGGAAGGGTGGGTTGGTTTTTTTGGCTTGTTAATTAATCAGTGAGCCCCTTCTCTCTTTCCTCTATGCTTTCCCTCTCCTTTCTGTGCTTTATTTTATGTCTGTCCTGGTTTCTTTCTAATAGTAGCAGGCAGCTGTACAGCGTGGACTTCAGTGCTTTAGCAGCAAAACTCTGTGCCTGGATCAGTCACAGCCTTACAAATTAGAACAATCCCTGGTACGCATGTCCAAAGAGGAGAGAGAATGGTCCCTATTTCATTTTATTTTATTTTATTTTATTTTATTTTATTTTAGAGCACTGCTTTGCACTCAGCACACACTATGTCCTTTTACATTAAGAATAAGTCATGTTTCCTTGATGACTCACTTTCTTATTAGGTTTGGTGTAACTGTTTAGGGCTACTTCTAATTATTCATATAATATTGTCTTATGTACGAGGATGGCCCATTTTCCACTAATTTCTCAACCCTGTATTTCTTTCTCTAATGGCATATGACCAGCTCCTAATGTAAAAAGAAAGAAAGAAGGGTGAATAAAAGGATAGGGGAAGAAAAAGAACTCTGCTGTACAACCGAAACGGGCAATTATGCTCCTCTAAGCACATCGCTAGAGCCCAGCTGGCACAATTAAAGAAATAGCTGATCAGTTCCAGTTATTGATTCTGCTAACATGTTTGTTCACGGTTGCTTCTTGTCTAATTAGTTTTTTCTGCTTTCTTAGTCTGAAAGCATACCTTTTCAGTCAAATCTGTTTTCAGGCATCAGATAGCAATGCTTTATTTAGACCACTTGCTAGCCATTTATTTTAATGCAACAGTACTTCTGTTCACTTTTTTTTTTTAACCCATTATGGGGCTGGCTCTTTGGGATGGTGTTGAATTTCCTGGAGCTTTTTGAAATAGTCTGAAATTCAAGATGATGCTTCATAACAGTGAAGTGAACAGATCTGAAAGTAGGGGTTAGGGCATCTCTTGGGAGCACCTAAAAACATTTCGATACCTCTTGCAGGTTGTAAGAAGTTACTGGCCATACTTGGTAATTAGGGAAGAGTGAATGCTAAGGCCCCATGCTTGCATTTGGCAATTTTAACTGCTCAGAGACTCTTCTGTTTACCTGAATCTGGTCCTTTTTTTTTTCTCTTTTGAAATAACAGATCCTACATAGAAAACAGTACTTTGACAAAATGGCCCTTCTTCACAAAATGGGGACTGGATAAAGAAAAAGGGAGTGGGAACTTGGTGGGAATCCAAGTGTACCGGGTTTTATCATTACTGAAGTGCAAGTGTAGAGCTATAAAATGCTTTTAATTTCAATTGTGCACTTTACATAAAAGTGAAGAGAATTGATATATATTAAACAAAAAAATAATTTCCCTCCTGTAGAATTGGATCATGTGAAAGCATTCAGAAAAACAGCTTTTTGCGTGGACTCAGACCAGCAGCAACAACAAAGAAGAAATCTTGAACTGTTTTGCAGGACATAAAATCTATTTTCTAGCCAGCTCTAGTTCTGGTGTTCCTTTGTGCTGCTGAGCAGCTCTCACACTGCACCTCAAGCACGCACACATTTCAGTGCTGGATAAAGCCTTATATATATATCAATGAACAGTAAATAGATCATTGTGGCCTGAATAACTTCTATATTTAAAAATATCAAACAGGAAAGAACGTGCTGCAGTCTCCATGACACAATCTATGAGTCTGCACACATGAATGAACACAATGAGTCTAAAATGGATAGTAGTAGTCTGACAGATTTAAAGGCGCAGAACACAGGAAAGACGTCATAACTCTCTAACATAAAAATGTTGTTCAGGCAGTGATTTCTTCAGAAAAGAGAATTGCTTATTGCTTTATGCAAAGAGATTTGAAGGATTGCACTATCTGAACTGAGAGAATAAAAACTACTTTTATGTCTCTTTGAATCATGCTGCTCCTAAGATTTGTTTTTGGATTATTAGAACTGTATAAATACAGGTTGATATTAACTGCTTTCAGCACCCAAAGTTGTATACATATTTTAGATATTGAAGTAGTCCTTATCTTCATGATTGTCATCACTCTTTCCTGATTTCCCATTTTCCACTAAGGGGGAGAAGCCAAGAAGTATTTCAGCTGTTAGCAGATGAAACCTGTACCCTACCAATCTGGTTATCATTCCAGGAGCATACAGCAGAAACATCCAAAAGTTTTTGACACATCTGGGCTCCATCACTTCTTTCCTGGCCAAAATATTCAGTGCAGCTTAATCCCAGGTCTTGTCCCAGCCTCCCTCCCTGTGCTCCCTGGGACACTGTGTCCCTCCTGATACCTGAAGCTGCCTTCTGTGGGTACATCCCTGCGGCTGCACTGCCCTCCCAATGTGGAGGTGTGGGGAAGAAGAGGTGTTAAATGTAACTGAGACAGGTGCTGGAAGTGTCTAGGGAGCTGCTGCTGCTGCTTACTGGGATGTGCTGGCAAGGGGCTCGGAGGATGTGGGTACCTGCAGATGGTGGCTGAGCTGGGTACAGTGAGTAGGACAGCATCACCTACCACGGGGAGACTTCTGCCATTTGGTCTGCCTGGGGTGCAGGCGAGATGCTGGGGCAGGTTGTCAGAGAGGCCAGGAATGGCCCATGTTAGAGAAGGGATTTGGGAAGCTGAGATTCAGCTCCCAGCCCTGTCATAGGCTGCCTGGGGGACCTTGAGCAGGTAACCTTATTTCACTGTGTCGCTGTTTGCTGTCAGTAAAATACAGGAAATAGAGCAAACGTGCTTTCCACTGCCCAGGGGCGTTTGTGGGCTGAAAGCTGTCGGGGTGCAGGGATGTGAGGGGCAGGGCAGCTGGGGGAGCCGGGGAAGAGGGGCTGCCTTTGGCAGGGGGCTCTGGCACTGCCGGGGCCACGGCTGCGCCCGGTGCTCAGCCAGACACGGGGCCGTCTGACCTGTCTTTATTGAGCCTGCAGCTCATTGTGGTGAGGCCTTCTCCTCTTCCTACCATTAAAAAAAGATGTAAATTGGAAGGGTACAGCACTTCTCATAAAAACACTGTGCATTTATATTTAAACACTGAAGTCACACCACTCCCCATTGAAAAGCCCTCGGCTCCATTGTTGCACATGACTAGCGCAGAAAGAGACCATTATACTCGGCAAAAATGTATTTTTCTTGCTCATTTTCCTGGAAACAAAACCTCCTGAGCTCTGGTGGCACAAGCCTCACCAAATGGTATTGATAAAGAGGGAGAAATTGCACATGGCACCGAATCCCCAGCTCCGTCTGAGAGGGAACGAATAAAGCTCCGAAATATGGCAGCAGATGCCTGTGAGATTGCCTTTGTGGCAAAGCAGAACAGTTTACCAATAAAGCTCTCTCTGGCTGTTATAGTTGTGTTCAATAGCAATGACAGCTGTCAAGGAGCTCAGGGACTTGCTGGGATGCCTTCAACATTTTAATCACTCCAGCAAAGGCACGGAAAAACAGTTTGTGTTTGGAGCACTGTTATTGTTGTATGATCTTTAAAAAGAATCAGTAATCATTATTTACCTGAAAATGAGAAGGAGCTTTTAATGTTGCAATACAGCTCTTGTTTCTGTAAACAGAAAGGACAGGTCCTCTCTCATTTTAATTTTGAGCAGTTAATTGGTGAAATATATAGTCCCTTTTACTATCACACCCTCAGTCTTCAGATGATGAACTATTTTTCCCTGTGAAGCTCAACTGACAGATTTTAATATTCCATTAACTTTACGGTTTTACTATAACATCGCATCTTGAGACACTGGGGCACTTTGATTCAAACGGCAGGAAATTAATTTTCTTTCTTTTATTATATCACCAGTAACTACCTTAAAAAAAAAGAAACTTTAAAACTCCTGGTGACATGAGTATAATATGTAAAAATGACAGGAAGAATTATGAATTTTATTTCCATAAGAGAAGGAAAGGGGAGGGGGGGTAATTATAGTGCTGAACCATTGTATTCAATCTGAAATTAAGATAGTTTTCTAAGACATGAGATTCACATAGTGAAGAAATGATCATGATGGAAATCTTTGCAGTTGAAAGGCATTAGCAGTTGTTAACCCCTTTCCTTGCAGCCAAAATGTTTTGACTGAATATCTCTGCAAAAGAGAAAAAAAAAATCATGAAATTTGGTGTTGAGAGGACTGAACTTTTTGATCTTGTCTTAAATGACCACAACTCTTACTGGGAAGAAAAAAAAATAAACCTGCTTGACTTGAATTTTAATTCTCATCTGAATGAGTTCAGTTTCTTGGTAATATTCTATTATGGAAAAAGTCTAAAATTGTGTTGAAACTCTAGCTATGGCGGTGTCTTAGCCTTTGTGTTATAGGGAAATACAGAATATAAAAATGAATATAGAATATGGATTCACCTATATTATGCAGAAATATATATTTTAATATGAGAGTATGTGGATGTTACAGGCCTGGGTGCAAAGAGATTTCAGTTTCCTGACAAATGTCTGTGAGAAAGCAAGGCTTTCTCAAGGACGCTGCAGGAAAACAATTTAATAAGTATTGTAAACTATGGTCTTGTTATGAGACCAAAGAAGAAAACATGAGGTAAGAGTTGCTGGGTCCAGCCAATCCCTCTGGGGGGTGGCTGGTCAGTGAACCAATGACCTTATGTTAGTCCAGCGTGCTAAGGTATATAAGCACCTTTGTAAATATAATAAAGAGGTCGGTTTGCATCTACATAAGGCCGTCCGTGTCGTTGGTGTCCGGGCCCGCTAGCGACAAGAGTATATATATATTTTATATATATATATAATGAAAGTATCTATATATTCCTTCAACAGAGGCAAAAAATGGTTAAAAGTTAAAGTACTTTCAACTGGAATAGCATGCTGTTCTTCACATAGCAAAAAAAAGTACCAATAAAGATAAAACTCAAAATGAGTTTTATGTAATTTCCCCAAACAGAAATGCGATGAAGTCAAGAGAGTTCCTGGCAGTTCTCCACACTCCTGGTCACACTTACCTGTGCTGCCACACTCCGCCCCCTGTACCCCCCCAAAGCCGCCTGCTGTTCCGTTCCCCCGTGGTGGGAATTCCCACTGGCGTGGCTTCTCCCTGACTGCGGCCCGGGCGTGGAGGCGGTGGTGTGTTGTTTCCACCGCTGGACACAAACTCCACCACTTCTTCACCTCGAATGCAGCTGACTGCAGCAAGTGTTCTGGCTGCAGCCTGATGGCCTTGTCCAAACCCTCTCTCCAGCCGGGGTTCGTGCGGCTGTCAAAGGCAGATTAAAAGAGGGTTTTAGGCTCAGCACCCCGGGCTAAAAGTGGGGGGACCCCTGTTCTGCTCAGCCTCGAGGTGTCAGGGGCCCTCTGCGCCTCTGTGCCCCCCAGCTGGGCACTGCCCGTGGGTGTCTCTGGTTGCCAGCAAAGCCCCGTAAACCTGCAGGGCCTGCAGAAAGTTGAGGGAAGCTTGTGTGGTTTGCCGCAGCTGCTCAGGAGAGGAGACGTGGGACAGAGGCCGGGGGAGAAGAGGAACCCACACGGGCTGAGCAGGTGCCAGGACTGAGGGGAGAGGAAAAGGCAGGGGTGTTAGAACTGCACTTCACTGGGGTGCTGCCTGAGGAGACGCTAGCAAATGCCTCTCAGGAATGGCATCCTGCTCTGGGGCAGGGGTCCCAGTTGAGGACTCTTGAGATCCCATTTATCCTATTTATTCTTAACAATTCAGTGATGAAAATGGCACAAGATGTTTAGACTTAGGGAACCCAGTTTGACCAAGCAATGACTGAGAATATGAAATAGTTTCTGAAATGCAGTAGTGTAACCCATATTACTGGGACCATGGAAGCACACATATGGGACGATTTAGCATGTCTTGGTTCTGTTTGCTTTTTATTTTCAGATCAAACATAGATTTCCAGGCTCCCATGCCATAGAATTATTTTTAAAATGGGATTACACACATGAAGATTTCTTAGACAGAAAGGACTTTCCCATGGAGCATCGTGTTGGGTTGCAAAAGAGCTAGGATGTCTGCACATCATCAAAGACAGCAGGTGACATAATTGCTGCACAATTTGTGGCTCAGGTTGAGAAGGCACTTCAATTGCAGGTGGAGGGATCTGCCAGCAGAGAGGTTCTGGTTGCAAAGTATCCACTGGTTCTGCTTTAAAAACAGATGAGAGAAGCTTCTACAGATGAGTAGAAATGCTCATCCACAATAAGGAAGTGAGATTTCTGCTATGTTTTTGGAAGGCAGGAGAAAATATGAGCACAGCTTCTGAGGAGGTCAGGGTGGATTCCAAAGAAGCACTTGCTCTGTGTTGCTGGAATTAAGGCAAATAGAGACTAAATTATTTGAAGACTCTGTCTTCTCTTTTTCAAAATAGTAATATTCTAATAACATTGTGTCTTCTTACCTCTATCCTTATGAAAAGTTTGTTCACATCTTAAGCTTTTAATGAATTCTTGTTTACACATAAT
The DNA here is from genome assembly GCA_013400975.1 of Atrichornis clamosus. Lineage (NCBI taxonomy): Eukaryota > Metazoa > Chordata > Aves > Passeriformes > Menuridae > Atrichornis > Atrichornis clamosus. The sequence goes on along the minus strand of WBMZ01007629.1, from coordinate 19,824 downwards.
TTAAAAAAATTAAAAGTATATTTTATTCATATTTTTCTGTGACATCTCTGTAGGGATGACCTGGGAGTTACAGTTTCTGTCTGCTGTTTTCACACGGCTTTTAGCAGCCAATCCCTGCACCTTTACATCCATGGGTGAAGGATTAGTCACGTGGAGAGGAACCTGTGCAGAGTAAGCAATGTGACACTAATATTCCCTGCCGAGGTAATAACTCCGCTTTCACGACAGGATGAGTAGGGAGGTAATTGAGATCTCAGAGAAATTGGTTACACACACATTTCAAGCTGTGACTATGGCACCAATAGCTCTATGTTACCGTAACACAGTAGCTTTAGCAAGCCTTCCATGTGTTTCATAGGAAGACAAACAGGGATTTATGAGCTTCTCAGTGCTACTGCATAGTATGAACATATGTGGCTGCTTGAGAATTCCACTGAGATTTGGCAGACAAACTTTGGCATTTAGAAACAACTTTCTCAATGAAGTCGTCTGCTCCTTATCCTCGTGTTTCCCCTATCTTGGAAATTCTAGTATGAAAGTGTTGATTAGTCTATAGAAATTCTCAGATAGAAACAGTCATTCACCCTTAACCAGACGTGTAGCCTCCTGTGATGACTCTGTATTTATCACTGATGTAAGATGTTGTCTGTGAGGTGATAAAGGAGAGCAGAGCCTCTTGCCATGGCTGTGTTGTAGCTCTGCTGCCAGCTCTCTGCTGTTTTAGCCAAGCCAACACAGTGCAGGGGGAATGATCAATACAATTGTTTCACAGTAAAGAAGTGGTTTTAAGTTTTGGCTGAATTTGGGGTTTGAGGCAGTTGTTTTAAGTAGCTCTGACCTATCCGTGCTTTTCCTCTCATAATTGGAGATCCATCTAGCCTTTAAGCTTAATCCCCATGAAATGCTGTAGTAAATTCAGGTCATCTTACTATGGTAATTCTGAGCCCTGGAAACGCTACTCCTCTGTTCTGTTTTGACAACTAGTGAAGAACCAGCTTTGGTGAAATAGTATTGCATTTTAACTCTCAACCATAAGTCCAAATCCTGTTGACTTTAAGTGCTAGAGCTGTCACATGCTTGTGTGCCCACTGAGGAGCTCCTTGCTCAGCACCAGAGCCATCACTATGTGAGATGCTAGCAGGACAACTATGATGCCTTAAGTATTTTAGTATTAACAATACAAGCACCTGAGAAGGCACAAGTATTTATTGCTTCCTTTGATGTATTTGTAACTGCCTGTTGTGGGGGAAGTCTACTGCTAAAGTGCTTTGGAGGCTGAAGCTTCCAGCACTGACAGAGCTGCGGAGCCTGGTGGGGCAGTGGGGGCTGTGGGACAGCATGTCCCTGCTCCACGTGGGGCTCCTGCCACGCTGTCCCCTGCCACTTGTCTGTTGCCATGGAGAGCAGATTTGGTCCTGCACACTCGTGGGTCCCGCACGGCTCTTCTCTGCCAGGATAATCTGCTGTCACTGCGGTCATCACAATCACTGGGCTTTCTACTTCCTTTTTAATACACTCTTCTCTGTAGCACGTCTCGTTTTCAGCCGCCTAGATACATTCGTGGTGTCAGCAGCGTGATGTGCTACTGCTCGTTTAAACTAGGAGACAAAACCCTGATGTGCTCTGCTCAAAAAATTGCTCAGTACTTCTGTATATTCTGCAAGGTTACTTAGGATACATACGGCACTGTTTCACCTTTTGTCTTTAAAGGGATGTAGGATGAATATCTTTCAAATGGAAAGACAGGCAACTGGAAAAAAAGGGGGAAAAACAAGTAACAAGATCAAAGACATAAATAGAACAAAATATGCACAAGAGATCTCATCTGAGATCAAAGATGTGAACGTAATTACCATGAATAAGACGTGCAGAGCTCACCAGAACAGAATGGTTTGTGTGCCTGGAGAGTTCTGCAGAAATAAACCATTCTGTGGGAAATTGAGTTCTCCACAGAGTGACGAAAGGACATTTATTCTGCACTGGAGGGGGAACTGCAGAAACCCCACCATTACGGCAGGGTTGCTTATTGCTGGCTGACCCTGTGCAGGGCTGCAGCCATCGAAGTAACTCAAACGAAATCTTTGAACCTTTTATGTTAAAAAATACTGATCTGGGGAAAAAAGAACCCCAAACCCCAGCTCTTTAACCCTGGGAAGTGTGTAGTTCTTAGGCAGACATTTTCAAGGGCAAATGTAGTGATTGTGTTACGAGTGCAGTTGGAAGAAAAACAATTGCTTCTGTTAAGCTTTAACACATAGAGGTATAGTGCAGAGCATAAATCATTTCTTTTCACTAACTCTGTTTGGCCAGGGATTGTGATTGTATTTCTGATTTTTATGGCTGTTACGTACACGTGTCCACAGGCCCTAACAGAAAATCCTTAGAAAAGCAATAAATAAATAAGTTGTCTAGAAGAGGGTGTAAGGAAAGTTACAGTGACTGAGCTGACATTGCAAACTGCTGATTCTTCCCAGGGAAAGATTTTACGAGATATATATATACAAGAATATTTTTTGATTTTTACTGGAGTTACTAAATAAATGCCACTAAAAGTGGAAAAGAAAAAATACATTTTTCCTCTTCTATTCCCAAGAACACAGTCTGGACACTGATCAATCCTTCCTATGCTTCCACATAAGATGTGCCTTTGCCATGAATATCTCAAACCTGATGAAAGTGTGGAAACTCTGTAAGTTTTATGGGTGATTTTTGGTTTAATATCTCTTTCTGTTGGCATGAAACAGAAATTCAGACACAGGTCCACATACCAGGCTTATTTCCAGTGGGGAGGGAGGTCAAAAAGGAAATCATGTATTCTGAATGTACTCTCAAGGCTTATTTTCACAGAAACATTACTGCAAGTGGGTTTAGCATGTAGTTTGGTTTTTTTTTTTTAACAGGATCTTAGTCCCTCTTTGTACAGAAATACCTGCTGTAGGGAACCTGGAAAGCACATGCGGTCTAGAAATTAATATTTCCACTCCATTCTTCTCTCTGCTTCATTTTTGGGAAGAACCCACTGCTGTCCATAGGTTCTGCTGTCCATGACTTTGAGTCAAACACTGGAAGTACAAGTGCTGTCTGTGTCAGATCCCATGTGGGTCTGTGAACTGTACAGCCTGTGGTGTACATGTACAAATCCTGCTTTTCCATGATAATGGCCTTACTGTCTGCATTGCAAAATCCCCAGCAGCAGTCATGGTGTGGTACTGTGCCAGATAACACCCCAAAAGGGTCATTTCTGCACAAGGCACATTTCCTCCTTCCATGATAAAGAGGTGGGCTGATTCCGCTGTAGGTACATTTTGCAGGTACTGTGGAATTTTTCTGGCATAAAAATAAACTTAAAACTGTATAGATCTCATCAGGAAAAGTATTAGTTTACTTAGAAAAAAATGCACAGTTTCTCCTATTCTCTTTTGAAGAATAAGCCAAATTCTCTATTCAGTCTTGTCCCCACAGTATTTTTGAGATAAAGGGACACAGAACAGAGGTGTAGAGATTAAAACGGGAGAACATTCTGTCCTTTTGCTGGAGATGTTACTTCACAAAAAGAGCTTTTCCAGTATTTAGGCCAAAATGATGTATGATGTATTATCTTAAGATCATCAGTTGCTGTCAGATTAGAGACTGAGGAGAGTTTATTTTGTGATGTTCGCTACTGTTTCTGTTGTCCTGTGAGCCTTTGCTTTGACTTCAGTTCTCTCAGGAATCTGTAAACTCACTCATAAATATGAATTTATTTATTTATTTGGCTTGGAGGTGTTTCTAGCGTTCACAGATGCTTTCAAAATAACAAATATGCCCATAGTCATCACCAGCCTGCATTAGGTGACTCTGCTTGAGAAAGGGGTTGGATAAAATGACCTCCACGGGTCCGTGCCAATCTCAGTCAGTCTGTGACTCTCTATTTGTAACTGCTCGGTCTCTTCATTTGGATTCAGGTGATATAGCAATAGAAACCTCTGTCCCATTTTATTCTATAAATGTCATCCATTCTGCAAAATGGGCTCCACAGGAACAGTGCTCACAAACTTTGTAAGCGTTTTAGTCTGGTATATTTAGTTGTTTCCTTTAGATAATACTATGGATTTTGGTTCAACCACATGTTTAAATGCTAAAGGCAGGCACACGATTAATCTTGAAGAAGTCAAGAGAGGTGCTTTTATACTCAAGCTTAAGTGCTTGGCTGAATAAAAGCCATCCTTCTGATTTTCATTAAGAGTACTGAGAAGAACTTGTAGTTTGTGCAGCTGAGAGAAAAGTGTGCTCTGCATGTGAGTCTCTACCTTTTACACAGTCTTTGAAATTCTAATGCTTAACTGTAAGCATTGATGCAGAGTTATCTCTCAAAACACAGTTCATTACTTAGCAAAGAAGTAAACCAGATTTTGGACAAACATCATCTAGTCCAATAACCAAATAGTTATTAGGGTTTTCTTTTCTTTTTTTCTTTTTTTTTTTTTTTGAGTGAGCTGTCTAGCCTATTTTCTGGGCTAATATTGACTGAAAAGAAGCTCTCCTCCCCATCACCACATCACGCCATGTAAGTATCCAGTCAGTTCAAATAATTTATCATTACCTGAGAGTTCCTGTAGCTCTTGGCAACTGTGAACAGCCATAAGCGCATCACAAGGGATCTAAAAAGCAGTATGGCAAAAGAAAGCCATAGATATGCTCTCAATTCTCTAAATATACATTCCTTTTTAAAGTTTTTGACTCAAACCCAGGTTATACTGAATAGATCTTAATTGTAAGATTAAGATAATTGTTCCCCAAAGCCAATAATAGCATTTTATGGGACTCTGTGGGCTTGTCCCACCCCTGCAAAGGGAAGCAGGACGGGGATCACTCACCATGTCAGGGTGCATGGGCTCATCTGCCTTCTTTCAAAAGCACATTCACTGTTTTTTCTTGCACCTAGGAAGTTCTGCATATCCACAGCATTAAGGTAAACCACTGAGAGTTGGGTTTCAGTTTAGTAGAGGCAATGCAGGGCTTCAATACAGGCGTGGGTCAGGCCTTTGTTTCGTGGGTGGCAGTGCTGTTTCTGCAGCACGGGACCTCCTCTTTGAACTGGCAGTGTCAGATATGTTCCTCCGCTCACAAAACATTTTGATCTGCCTTCTCCCTAAAATTAAAGCCTTCCCTGCAATTCCAGCAATGAAAACAGCTTTACGGTGGGTGTAAAGATAATGCAAACCTTCGTTTAAATGGGAATCAGACCTGGAGTGTGTGTATTGAAGACTATCTGAATTACATTTAGCAGTGTTTATGGGTTCTCAGGAGTTGCAGAGCCTGTTAAAAATGAAATAGCTTATGGAAAGGGGCTTATGTTTTCTATTCTGCTGAAAAAGAAATAAAGAGGAAAACATATTTGTGCCTGTTCAAAGGCTGCCCAAGGACAGCTTTCATTCTTTGTGACCCAGTTACATTAAATGCTTTCACAGGAACTCCTCAGATACTTATTTAAAAAAAAAAAAGAAAAGTAAAAAGAAAGGAAAACAGATCAGTTCTTCTGATCTTCACTCTGAGGACACATCCAGGCTTGGAGCCATTGACAGGTATCTTGCGTCCCTTGTTAGCTGTACAAAAATTAAACAAAGCAAGAGATGAGCAGCGCTGGATATGAGAAATTAACTCTGTCCATGGAACTATTAAATGCCATAGTTTAAGATAATTTTTTTTTAAGAAATTGTACAAGCAGATGTATCTGGTGAGCACAAACTGACCTACTGCTTGTGCCCTTTTTCTTCAGTAATTTTTCTTTTTTTTCCTTTTGGAAATGCTCCTTTTGAGTATTTTGTCTGGTATCACCAGACCTCCTCAGTCCAGCTGAAAGTTTTCACTGGCTTTTGGCTGAAGGTAGGAACTGCCATGCTACACGTACAGTGACAGTGGTGTTTGTCAGACAGGAACCTGATCACTGTGAAACCTTTGTGTGGTGTGTGAACAGCACTGATGGGCCTCAGCCTGCCCTATGGCTTGAATCCTTGCTAGGTTTGCACAGAACCTGATCCTTCTACCTACTTGGCTCAGAACAGGTATTGTTGTTAAATGAAATGTGTTATTGACTTTGTTATGTCTTACCTAAAACCCAGATCAGTCCGTGCTTTGAGGGACAAAAAACAAAATTCTTTCTGATACTTCTTGGTATTGTATCTGAGTAATGGTGTTTGACACTATTTGAGGAACATGAAGCTGGAAGAATTTCTTAGGAGTTGTGGTATATCCCTATATATCTCCCAGGGCTTCCAGAAGTGCAAGAGAGTACACAGAGCTCCAAAGAGCACTGGGCAGCAGTACTGCATGTATGTGGTGACAGGAAAAGCCTTTTCTGGAAACCTGAAGTCCTTTTGGATGTCTTGCTGTCCGTGACTGAAGTAGTGGCAAATACTTTCTTTTTGGTGGTATTGCTTTCCAATGAAGGAGCAAATACAAATGAATAAAGTCTCTTGTAGTTGCTTGCTGTGATTTGAAGAAGTTAAGATATTCACTATCCACTATACTAATTCCCCTGACACTGTGCCCTATTAGATTTGCCAAAATGAAAAAAAACATTTAAAAAGCAATGTTTTCTTGATATGAGTCCTGAATTCTTCAGGTTTTTTTCATCATATGAATACTGAGTCATTGATATTTTATGTGTCACACGGAATGGTTGAGATATCAGAGAAAATGAATGATTTGCATAAGCATCCCAGAGGCATTTTTGGCTTCCCAGCATGCAGAAGCTTTAGCCTGTTGTCTTCACACAGTCTGCTGTAATGCTGCATGCCAGAGATCATAATTCACTTTGTGAAACATGATCAGAAGAACCTTTATGGAGGTGTGACAGATGCAGCTGTAGCCATCACTTGAAGCACTTTTCCATAACCTGAAAAATGTGTCTCCTTGTGATTTTCTTTCTCGATGACTTTTTTAGGCATTGTTGAGCTGCAGCTGTCATAGGTAATGACATTCCTAAAAGAGCAAGGGAATAAAAAGGTTAAAGTGCCTGCAGCCACAGTTTCAGGACTTAATTGGACACTAGCTACTCAACTCTGAGCATTCCCCCAAAGAATGGTGGAGTTCTTGCAGGCTTCAAACAATGGAGATGCGTGGGTTGATGCCATCTGCAGCCTAGGGCTCGTGGAACAAAAAGATGTTTGAAGAAGAGGGAAATTCTCAGAGATATGGTAGAATGGGAATGATCTGAAAGTAATCAATCATTAGGGTGACATAAATCACAACACACAAGAGCCCACAGCCAGAGGATGTCAAATACCGCCCGCAGCGCGTCAGTCTCTCTGGCATCATCACTTTTGTGTGTTGTGCCACTGTTCTTTTGTGGGACATCAATTTTGTGGGGCGATGAAACTCAAGAATGTCGGGTCCCCCCTTCCCGCCGAATGCAGCTTTATGATTGCGCACCCTAACGTGCTCTTGGGGCGCTTTCATCCCGTGACCCGAGCGAACAATCGATTGTGAGCCGGGTGCCAAACCCGCCAGATGTTGCTTGATCTCATAATTACGTTAGTGCTGTTGCTCCAGTGCAACAGCATCAAAACAATACCAGCCAAGCTGGGGCACAAAGAGAGGCTGCAGCTCTCATGTGGTCATCTGGTCCACGCTTGACATTTTTGCCTAGAGCTCTCAGATGCTAAACTTAATTTCTCCTCCTTGATTATAAGCAAAATGATCTGTGCACAATATTAAAAAAACATTTATCAGCTGGAAAACAGTAAAAGGCATGGCAAAGACTCATATAAATGTTAATGAAAGGCAGACAAAATTAAGCAATACGATTGTGTTCTTTAGGCTTTTGCACACTTTTCCTTAAAAGAAGATCTAGGAGGGGGAGTCAGAACAGGATTTGAGGATAAGCACAAAAACCAGTTTTGAAATTTACACCAACTCTTCTCATGGTTCAAAACACTGGTCTGGAAGTCCTGTGAAATGGAACAAGCATAAGCCTCCTTATTCTGATACTGATCATCAGATCAATGGAAATCATAAATCCCTTTATTTCAATAGAAAGGCTCCATCTTTCTACTGCTGCCCATAAAAAAGTCCCATGAACTTTTGACTGCCTGCCTCCTTCCAAGAAATTGTACAAAGTGGTCAAACAATGACTGTGGTGGTTGTTTAATGGGGTCTGTTCCTCCGAGTAGGGAGATGGTATTTGGATGGTCTATAGGGCAGTACAAGGCTCCAGGTCCCAGTACAAAAATACTTGAATGAACAAGACTCAATTTATGTTATCCTTCATCTTGCCATATTGAGCTTTAAGTTGCTATTAAGCAGAGCTGCAATACAACGAGGACATATTCATCCCAATTTTTTCAGCCCTCAGCTCCCCCAGATTGCCAATGGGCACGTTGCCCTTTCCTTCCAGCCTGCAGAGCTCCCAGACCTGTGCTTGAGTCCTTCAGCACTGGTGCTGTACATGGGAGCTCTTGGGCACTGTGTAGCCCTCTGTAATTTTCTGTTTTTTCAAATAAGTGTGGTGAGTTCTCATCAGCAGCAATTGTGAAATTACAGCATTTTCCTTCCCTCTCAATTGTGAGCTACAACACATATCTCAGACTAGGCACAAGGAAAATTGTAGCACAGGACAGGAACGATCAGCTAAAAAGATTTTCTAAACAATATAAGTTGGCTTCAGTGTGCCCTACTAATATTCTCCATCTTGCAGTATTTTCATTTCAACTAAAAATATAAAGTCATGCCATATATAAGAGAAATTTTATTTCCTGTACTATACAGTTTTTTAGCATAATGGCCCATGTAGATCAGTGGGCAAATATTACATCCTAAAGTTTCAAATAATTGCCATCTTTATGCTTCATATCTGATCTTTAATAAATGTTATTTTACACAGTGCAATTAGACTTCAGGATGTAAAACTCCGAGAGTAATCCTGAACCTTTTCGCAGAGCTGGGTATTTTCAGGGTGCACTGACATCTAGATTCTGATCTAACTAATGGCACAAATCTGAAGCAATTTCCTTGAAATCAGTACAATTACATCAGCACAATCCCCATAAAAGTGGGATGAGAGTCAGACCTTTATTTCTTTTCCAGCCTGCTCTAGAGATATAGTATTTTCCATTTAGTCAACTGAAGAGAACTGTAAAGGTATAGAAAGAAATGATAGAACTAAATTTTACTATTTAACATATGGGAAACTTGGTTATTATTTTACCATAAGTATAGGCAGGAAAAGGAGCGTGCTGCAGTAAAATGGAAAGAATTCACCTCAGGTGTGGTATCATGAAATCCAAGGAAGTGACATCAAAGATTAAACCTGGTCCATTTACTTTTAAGCTATTTTGTTTAAGTATCAGATTTTATGTCTGGAGATTTTCTCTACTCTGTGAGTTTTATTCCTTTTTGTAAGCATAAAACTGAATAAGGATCAAGAAACATTTATTTTGTCGCCTTGGCACCAACATAAGACCCTCATGTCAGCCACTCGAAATCTTTTGACAGTTTTGGGTGTTGCGTAGGAACAGCTGCAAACTGGGGTCAGTGTGCCCAGCAAACATGGTTTCAGCCAAGCAGGAGATAGTCGTTTGCCGATGGAGAACCCTGGCTGCCTTCTGCCAGAGAAACCTTTTTGTTCCAAGGACAACCTTCTGCACCACCTGGTCACATTGAGACAGTCTTAATTTTGGGTGGGACAACATTGTGTCTTGGTCATTCCTCCGTCTTGAAAGGAGAAGTGGGAGTGCCAGTGCTGTCTGGGCAGGCAGAGGTGCCGTGGTGTCTCCCACACCCCGGGAAGCCACAGCCTGTTCCCAGCCCCACTGCCTTCTCTGGGCTGAGAGTTGTTTCCTTTGATTCATCTCAGTAGTTCAGAAGAGCGGAAGAAGACTCTTGGGAAACTGCAGGGAAACTTCCAAACTCTTACAGGAGAAAGAACTAGAGAATTAGCTTTTTGTGAAGCTGAACACAATTGTCAATGCTTGGTTCAGGAGGAAATACTTTCTTCTGAAAGCAGCTTTATCGTCTGGTGCAAGACAATTTCAACTGAAGAGGACAGCAGCATGATAAGGCGGTCTAGATAGAAATAATGTCAGTCTATTTTAGTCACGAAAGGCCTTGTTTTGGCTAATGGGAACCAATAGGGAGAACATATCAGGGATAGCTGAGGTGGAGACAGCGGGAGAGGTGGCTCCAGGCTGACCCATTGCCTGCTGGCTGCAAGGTGCCCTGGAAGTCCTGGTACATGGAAGTCTCCTTTGGGACTCCCTGGCATGGGCCAGGTCTCACCCCTGCACTGGTGGACTCTGGAGCTTTTACCTGGACTTTCAGGAGCTGGGGAGGTCCAGGGGAGTGTGGAAAGTTTGGTACGAATAAGATGTGTATCTGCCACGCTAAATTTTGTTCCAAGTCCAAAACTGAAAACTTTGTTTTGTGGGAAGAAGTTAACTGGAACTGATGAAGTTTCTTTTCATGGATTATTTAAGCAGTACAAGATGTTGTTAATGCTGAGTTTCTTCCATGTTATTTGGGAAAGTATGTCTGATTATGTAAATTAAAAGTTGCTGCTTAAAAATATTTTGCTTGAGAGATTGCAATGGCAACACAGTAAATGAATTAAGATCAGAGAGTCTTGCTCAAGTGAGAAGATTGCATAAGTAACCGCATGTGTTATTGAAAAATACATATTGTTTACAACGTATTCTTGCAAGATCCTTAAATATTTCACTTTGAGGTTTGCTTGATATAAAATATTGCATTTGTTCAAGCTGTCTCACAGCCTGGGCTCTAAGCTGATTTGCAGTTACATGCAGATTAAAACCACTATGCTGTCCCACTGCAATTTTGGATTTAATTTGGTTAGTTTCCGTCTTTTTAAGAGAAACAAGAGAGTTTTCAAACCAACAGGCATTGACTGCTTAGCTAATTAAAAATGTATCCATCTGCTGGTTTGGTGGCTGACTTGTTATTCAAAGCATGCAGATCTAAGTAGGTTGATTTATTTATGAAGACCTTATGACACTGAGAGATATGCACTCAAAAACATGCAAAAATAAATGTGGTTGCAGATGGGTAGACACACACAGATCTTTATGGGGTTCTAAATAACAGATAGAGAGAATTTGGAAAATGTGCTTTAAAGGGAAGATCCTTTTATGTTGCTTTCACGTGTTTAACATTTAGAGCTCAAATAACAGAGCAGCCAGAGAACATGTTGTGAGATAACTCTAGTCTAAATATCCTATAGTGCCTTTTAAGTTGTGATGATTTTTTTCTGAAAGCTTAGTGTGAGTGATAGACTTTTAAGGAGATGCATTTTAAGCAATGTTTTATTTAGAGAACACTTTAAAGCGAATTTTAATTAAAGGAGAAAAAACTCACTAGTACTAACTAACATCATGTGTTGGAATCAGGCTAAATGCTGTCTTCTTATATTTAATATCATTGGTGTATTGGTAAATGTCTCCCAAAATAAGTTTCTTAGTAACTGTGCTCAAGCTTTGGAAACTTAAATTCTAATGTATTCATTCTCAATGCCATAAATATTGTTGCAATCCACAGGTAAAGTTTATTCATCAGAGTTTACGAGCTCTGATGGTCTGCATCAGCCACCTGAGAAATATGAGGAAAAATGCCATGTCTAGGACAACTCTGGATAGCGTTATGGCCTCTGGTTCTGTTTGCAACACAGTTTCTACTGGGTCCTTTTTGTTTTTACTTCCATCCATGTGCCTGGCAGTATGTTTATTCAGGTTTTGTACATGTTTGCCTGCGTCTTGGCATTCATTGGTAAAACAAGCCGTTTTATCCAAAACAGACTGAAATTATTTCTTTACAGAGCACTTTATTGTGCTGGTGTCCTCTGAAATTGAAACTGTCTTGCACCAGACGATAAAGTTGCTGTCAGAAGAAATGTATTTCTTACCGAAACATGCATTGACAATTGTGTTCAGCTTCACAAAAAGATAGTTCTCTAATCTCGAGGTCAGTTTTAGCTGGTTCCTCGGCATATACATTTTCAGATTCCCTTTGAATTTCTTTTTATTTCCATGTCAAGACAAGCATGTGGGTTTTTAAGTGCCAACAGAATATAGAAACAAGTTTTGTATGTAGATTAGCCAAGGAGGGTATTAGACTGAGCTGCCTTTTGGTAGGAAGCCATCCTGTGTTTCTTTGGGAAGCTCTAGAGATGTTTTAATAATTCTTATACTAACAGATGTCACCACTGGGAATCTGTTTTACTTTCACAGCTCTTTATTTGAGTAACTTGATGGAATTTTTAGATATTTTGGAATGGGGGGTGTGTGTGTGTAAAATTCAAACAAATCTATATTATCTTTTACTTGATTTCTCCCAGAGATATATTCTGATGAAAGTTTCACACAGTAATCAAGGGAAGAAAACCCATCAATTTTACTATGGGTGTTCCTTTGTGCAGAAGGGAAAGGACAAAAAGATGACCAATAATCCTTTCCTTTTGTTTCCAACACACTGCAGATAACTGTTTGCTGTTTTCCTGGTCCCGTGCAAGCCCTGGAAATGGGGGACAAGGGATCACAATGGGTCAAGGCAGAGAGTTAGTCACACTCTTCCTTAGAATTGAACCCATTGTTCAGGCTAGGCAAGCAAGTTTTCCACTACTAATTTTGGTCTGCGTTAGAAACTGTGGCCAGTGTGGTTGTGTGAATAAGGATTAGTAATGGTGAGTGGGCACGGGAGGTAGCTGAAGGGGTGGCATTTTTGTGCCTGTAAAAGCTGTAGTGGTTGCACATTTCTCCCCAAACTTACCATTTTTGCTGTTTACATCAGGATACTGCAAGAGGGCATGTTTGGGAAAAAAAAATCATTGGAAATATCAACTTCATATGTGTTAGGAAAGCCTTACAATTGACTGTCTCAGTAAAGCAGTACCAAAGAGTAATTTCTAATGGAAATCTTGCCTTAAGGTAGAATTCAGGGAGATGTGTCCCTGCTCTTTATTGTTGTTACAGATCTGTGTACAAGAAAATATTCTCAGGGTTTGGGTCTGAATTCCATTAAAGGAATGAGCTGGTTACTGCTGAAGGAAAACTCGGAGGGGAATGGGACTTCACAAAGAGTATTTGCAACTGGAGAAGAATTGTTTCTTGGTGCCATTGGTGTAGGAAACAGGAGGAACTCATTTGCGTGTCAGAAATTCAAAAATGCTTAGAATGACGTTCATGCCTGTGAAATGTGGAATGCAGGTACAGACCTGTGCACACCTTTTGTTCTAATGCAACAGTGGTGTTCAGATCCCTGAGAGTGGATTTGAGGTCTGGTTGTGCTAGAAGCTGTACAAGAATCTCTCAGTACATGACAAGACCCAGAAGATGGGTATAAATAAAAAGAGAACAAGGAAATAAAGTGTTGGGCAGCATTGCCCAACACAACAAACTACCTTATTCTCTGAACTCTTCCAATATCAGTGACAGATATTGGAAAAAAAACATTTGCCACTTCTCTAATACAGAAGTGAGGGATTTTTGGTTTTGCATTGTCCTTGCAGGTTTTCATTTCTGTGCCTACTATTTTGCTTTCATGAAGTTAATCCAGAATTTGCAATACTCTGCTATAAAATCAGTGCAAATACTGAACTAGAGCTTATACATATACTCACTTCTTCCAGTGAGTAGTTCCCTTAAAGTAGGACAAATAATTTCTTAGATAATTAACAACCATTCTTGCTCGTCTATAAGTTCTCTGACATCAGAACAGAGAAACACAGACAATGCTTCAGATCCTGAGGTAAGCTCATCACTATTACTTTAAGGCTGGCCAGCCTCTAGACCACAAGTTCTACACTTCTTTATAGATGTCACCATAAGGAACTGCACATCTCCATACTCTTTGCAACAATGGCACAACACACAACACTAGATGCCTACAGATCCCTCTGACTCTCTATTTATTTAGCATCACTGTTTCAAGGTGGGCATTTTGAGGTAATCACCTACATCCAGCTTCAAAAGTGTTGCTGCAGTGGCTGTTTAAGGAAGGCTGTGCAGAACTTGGAGCAGAGTCCTTCTCCCAGAGGTAAATTCCCCGAATTAATCTTTCTCCTGTCCTCTGAATGTATCAGTCATGCCTGCCTGCACAGAAAAAAATGCACAAATACTTTCCGCTTTTTGGAACAAAAAGCCAGGATTTTTTAATTCTAAAGAAGGACAAAGAGTCTGATCTTCCATGAAAAATAGCACACATTAAAAAAGAAGGAGGAGTTGGTGTTGTTTCTTACTTTACACAGTTTTCTCCTATATGGTGGCTAATATTTTGTTCATAATAATGGGTGAACTATCTCAGATAGGATGGTTTAATCTGAGTTAATTAGGATTTACACTCTATTAGAAGTGCCAGAAAGCTTCAGTGCTCTGTAGGGAATCTGTCTCTGGTGCAGTTTGATTGGTACCATCATTGCATAAATAATCTCTGGAAAGATTGCTGTCTCTGAACACATAGAATAAAAATGAATTAGAGCTCTGACACTCTATTCTTTTGACAGTTTCACAAAAAAGACAATTCAAAGATTTTTGCAGTAAAATTATCTTTATTTATACATACAGAATTTTTAGTGGTGCAATAAAAGCAATCCTTTTTTTTTTTTTTTTTAATAATACCTGCAGTAAATTATGGCAGGAAACCTAAAATTCCAGTATGAAAATAAATCTGGGAAACACTTTGTTTTCATATATATTCAGTTTAGATTTACTCTGTTTCACATGAAGGGCCCAATTCTGCCTACTTAGTAAAGCTTAGTAGTTAAACTGCTAATAAAATTTAACTTTACCTTAGTACAGGCCAGAATCTAGTTCAGAAGTCTTCAACTACGACCCTATTCTTGAAAGAGAAAACCTAAGTCTGTCTGCCTGAATGTTTTCTTCCCACTGCAGAAAAATGGGTGGGTGCTTTTAAAGAAGCCTGGACGCAGTTTGTAGTTTTAGCTTTACCTTTCAAATTCAGCTAAAGCTCCTCTGAATTTGCCAGAGGCAGATTCCCTGCAGTTTCGGGCAGAGGCTCTTTCCCTGACGTTTGTTGCATTATTAATGGCACACGCTCCCTCGCCCGGGCTCCACGGAGCCCTTCGGAGGAGGCTGCCCGTGCGCGTCCCCTCTGCCTGGTGGCCCCGGCCCTGCCCGCGGCTCGCCTACCGCCAGCACCGCTGCTGCGCCGGCCCCGCATCTTCATCCTGGGAACTTTCCGGGAAGCCGGTGCTACTCCCAAATGATCCTGAATGAGTAAGAGGCACAGCTGCTAAGGACAGGCAGTACAAAGACAGATATTCGAAAGCAGTTTGTAATAATTAAGGTGTCTGTTAACCTCCACAGCTTTAAAGAACCTTTCAGTGAAACGTGGGCAGGCACATTCCTCTCCGGGTTGCCAAGCATCTGTGCTCGCACTGCAAACAACCTGCAGCCTTAGTCAGTTATTTGCTCTGCTTTATTGGTCACACTTTCACAGGAAAAAACCTGCCGGTCGCGGCTTGCCCCCGGCCTTGCTGAGGGTGAGTGCTGCCGGGAGCTAAGGCGACACCTCTGCTGCAGAGGTGGGTGCTTGTGTTTGTTACGTTTGATCTGTTTATTCAGTGGAAAGCAGTAATACCTGTTTTGACATTTCAGTGCATTTATTTCTTTGCTCCGTCCATACTGCTTCTCAGATTTTACCTTTTGCCAGTGCCCTTTCGTGTTAATTTATTTTAGGAAGCATAATCTGCATTGTAAACACTCCTGGATTTGTAAATAGCTTTGGTGATAGGATTTCCTTTCAGGGACCTGGTAATGGCATGTTATAAATTTTAGACTAACTATGAGATTTGAGTTGTGTTGTCAGGACCAACGTAATAAAAGATACTACTTCAATTGTCATTAAAATCCTGTTACATTTCACTTGCGCTTCTCTAGTTTCCCTTAGCACTGCTGGTTAGAAAAGGCAAAAAATCTATGCAAGTCTGTCTGTATATTGTCAAGTCATGCCGTGTGCCTACTCTGAATAAAGACACTGTCACAAGTCCTGTAATCAGCATCAAGGCAGTAATGAATAGGAAAATCTTGTGATGATGATCACGATTAACAAAAGGAAGTGTAAATAATCTACAGTGCCTAAAGCTCACTTTTTTTGCAGAGTGGATTTGCAAGTGAGCTATAAACCTGATCCTTTCCTTATTGAGGTCAGCAGCAAAACTCCTGCTAATCCCAGCTGAAACAAAATCATTCTGCCAGCTTGATGTTTATAGAAATGCATATTACCTTCATGGAGATGTTCCCCCGCTACGGCTTTTTGTATTACAGCCTGCAACTTCATCTAAAGCATATATGACCTGAGGAACGAAATCTTACTCATACCAAATAAAAAGCTGTTATTCTCAAATACCTAGCAATAAATTTTGTCAAGTAATCTACAGGCAAATGTTTAATACTCACATATCCAAAAGAACCAGTAAATCCAGGGAGGGAACATCTGAGCACTTGTAGTGGGAAGAAGTCGGCAGTGACTCGCTGGTGCCAAGCCTGATAAAGGTGCACCTTTGGGGCATTATTCCCTTTGACAATGAGACTCTGTGTGTGAGTGTTACACTTCCTGGGGTTATTTTACACTCTTTTGCAAATAGCCAAGT
Source organism: Atrichornis clamosus (assembly GCA_013400975.1). Lineage (NCBI taxonomy): Eukaryota > Metazoa > Chordata > Aves > Passeriformes > Menuridae > Atrichornis > Atrichornis clamosus. The sequence continues at coordinate 3,227 of WBMZ01007629.1, read as the reverse complement.
AGTGTGGAAGTTGTGTGGGAGTGGAGTAAATAGGATCGCATTTTTGTAGGAAAAGGCTTTTCAGAAGAGACCGGGTGAATTTTTCCTGAAGGCTATGGAATTGCATACTAAAGGAAGAGCTTGTTCTTCCTCCCCACTGCTTTCTTATTTTTCCTTTTTTTTTTTTTCCTTTCCCCCATCTAAATGTAGTGCAGGGCCTCAGGAGGCCCATGAACACACAGAGCTTCCTACTGAGGTTGTCACTTGACTGACAGCAAAAAGCTTCTGGGGAGATGGACGAGCATGAGTAGGTGGACATAGAAAAATGGAGAATGAAAAGATAAAGTAAAAATAGAACTGAATGTTCATCCAAAATCACAGCCCTTTCAGGGGCTGTAATGCAACTTATAAATATTTTGTTTGTGATTGAAAAAAATGTAAAGCAACTCTGTGTATATAAACGTACATGTGTGAGAGACATTTGATATCCATTCAGAATGTTCTGTTAGAAATTATATTAACTACAGAGATACATCGAAGACAACACCCTCGTGTCATTGCCCAATTATTTTTATACTAATATAATATACTATAATATTCCCTCAGTGCTTTAAAATATGAGGAAAACAAATTGTGAGTGAGTAGGGAATACAACGTTTCAGTCCTTGCATTCCAAGATGATTTACAGTTTCTCAAGGGCTCCGTGCTTGTGTGTCCATGTGCCTGTTTGTCTGTACCACTTGAGTCTTGATCTCTAAATAATTCGGCCGGGGTTGACCTCTATGAAGCAGACAGGATCAAACATTTAACACACTGTCATAATTATTAGTGTCTGCTGCAAGTGAATACAGTTTCACTGAGTAGCTGAGACAAATATAAGATCTGAGACAAACACCAGAGACGCTGGCTGGGCTTTATTGAGCTGCATTAAATTGACCGTTTAAATGGTGTAAACTTGATGATGGTGCAAACATGATTAGTTCCCATCAAAGCCAAATCACTCCTGATAGTGAGTTACAATAACAGAAGTTGGCAGGTTGGCAGCAGCGCAGGCTGCTCAGGTAATAGGTAGTTAAAAATGTAACAGCTCCAACGGCTGTAACAAAATTTTAAGGAATAAATTTTGATGTCAGGTACTTTGTTGAAGGGTGGAGTTACTGGCTGAAGCTGAGAATAGGATTTAGTCCAAGTATCAATGACATCTGTTAAAACCAAGCTGGGCTTTTACGATTCGTTGAAATGACACAAAGTAAAGGAAATTGTGATTATTTTGGCAAGGCTTCTTAAAAAAACCCCCACATAATGGAGGCATAGTGGATTTGGTAGAATTGCAAACATTTTATTTTATGACATTTGCAAGCCTTTTTTACATTGTCTGTGTTTATTTTATGTGAATTTTTAAAACAAATTAAAATTGCATTAAATTACAGAAAAAAAATTTAAGGTTTCAAAGCATTTTATATATTTTTAATGACGACTGACTTTTCTGGCATTGCCACAAAAATAACTTCAATGAAAAAAAGAAGATGTTTTGATGCTCCAAAATTCCCACAAAGTTTATCCCGACATGTAGTGGATCTGTCAGATGCATCAAAGATGTGAAAAGAGGAACATTCAGATAGTTTTAATTGAAGACTGCCTATATTTTTGTGTAAATAATAAAAAAGGCACTAAACCTTTTCTTCCTTCTCATTAGGCCAAGAATTCTTGGAGATAATTAAAGTCAGGAAGTTCAAGTTTTAACAGTTGCATTGACTGTGCTGCACTGCTTTCTACCGCCCATTATCCAAGCAGCCGCTTAAAAGATTTATTTGCTACAGAAAGAGAAAAACACACCAGCTATCTTTGCGGGGTTATTTTTAAGGTTCTGCCAGTGGGAGCTCCAAAAGAAATGTTCAAGGCAAAGGAAAACAATCTGAGCCTCAGGAATAGGAACCTCATTGTAAATACTGTGTTAATAAGCCTTCTTAAAGCAGTTTTAAGAGCCAAAAAAATGCATCCTCCCTAGATCTTGACCTGAAATTAAACCAGGTGAAAGACACTCTTATGTTTTAAGCAAAAAGTATAAGTAAGGGCGTCAGTATTGTGTTTCACAGATATTTGAATTTAGCAAAAAGTAGAGCGATTTCGAGAGAAAACAGCTGATTCTCGGCATGCGTGTTTCCTGATGCACAGAATTGTTAGTCTCAAACTTTAAGTTGCTTTCAAAATATTTTTTTTAACTAATCGAGCCTGTACAGGGCTTCTGTGCGGAGACTATAAAGCTAACGGTGACGAGAATTCGTTTTACCCCACATACAGGAAAAATCCTCGGAGAGTCTGGGTGCTATTCCCTGATTTCGGGGTGCTGGGATGCAGCCGGGGGAAGGAGCTGTGTCCCCTGCGGGGCGAGGGGTGTGCCGGGAGTGCCGAGAGGACGCTGCGGGAGGGAGGGAGCTGCACACACGGGAGAAGAGGGGGTGTTACCGCCTTCAAATCTTTGGGAAACTGAGGCAACGCCGCCGCCAAGTGCCGCGGGTGGGAGCGCGGGGGGTGTTCGGCGCCCGAAGCGGGAGGCGCTGCGGGAATCGCCGGTTCTGGAGCTTCCCTAGGCACAGGCAGCGGTACCGACAGCAGCGGAGGGACAGAGCCGCGCGGGGCGGGGGAGCTGGGGGGCTGCTCGGATTCCCCCTGTCCCGCAGCGCTGCCCGGGAGGCGGCCTGGGCGGCCAGACAGACAGGTCCGGGGGCAGCTCTTTGAGGACGGACTGTTCAAGGACGATGCTCAGCTCACTGGCGCTGCCTGACCTACCCAAGGCTTAGCGGGCTTTTAAAAACTACGATTTTGTGGTAAATGCGCATTTAGGGAGTATTTCTTACAAAAGGCCAGGTGGTAGGAGCGTTCAAAGCAAAGCGGGGCTGTGGCTACACAGCGCAGGTTCCAGCGAACAGCCCAAAGGCATCAGCCAGTACAGGTGTCACCGGGCACGGCTCGGATGGACGCGTCCCGTGTACAGGTGTGGACGAGGGGGTTGTGCACGAGCTTGTGCGTCCCGATGGATCTTATAGGGAATCGCTCCCAATCCGGCTTTCCCACCACCCCACCCCGCCGCGGCCGCTGTCCCGGTGCACAAAAGCATTAAGGAATGGCACGTCCTCTGCCGCTGCGGCCGGGGAAGCGCCACCGGCAGTGACCGCCCGCGCTGCCGCAGCCTGCGCGGTCCTGCCCGGCCCCGGGGAGCCGCTCCCGGCGGGAGCCGCCGCCCGCCC
>WBMZ01007628.1:0-91726 GCA_013400975.1 Atrichornis clamosus | reverse complement strand
AGGCTCAAACCATAACAACTGTTCTTATTGCAACCCATGGATTTCACTTTTTTAAAGCTCTCCTCCCCGTCCCACCAGGGTGGGGTGAGTAAGTGAGTGACTGTGTGGTACTTAATTGCCTGCTAGGGTTAAACCATGACAAATTTGTTTTCCTTTATCAACCTTGTGAAACAGAAGGTCTCAGGCAAGAAACAACAGTAACAACAGATGATTGAAAGAACAAATTGATCAATTTAATTCAGGGCAGAAATGAATAAGATATGAAGAATATGATAACAGTTAATAAAAATAGTGAACACTCAAAAACAATAAATCAGAGACTTTTACTTATCTTTCCTTCAATAAAATATGAAGGTGAAAACTTGAAATCTGGTAAGAATTTTTTATTTTTTATGAGGAAAGGCAGAGATAGATGGGTCTATTTAGTCTGTAGAAGAGACTACTGAGGAGAGATCATATTAGTGCATATATATATATATATATACATATATATCTTATGGACAAGTGACAAGAGGATGGGGTCAGCTTTTCAGTGGTGCCCAGCAACAAGACCAGAGGCAGTGGACACAAACTGAAACACAGGATGTTCCTTCTGAATATAAGGAAAAGACTATCTCCTCTGAGTGTGACAGAGCACTGGAGCAGGTTGCCCATAGAGATTGTGGAGAGTCCCCTTCTCTGGAGATACTAAAATCCTGCCTGAACACAATCCTGTACAACCTGTTCCATGTGAATCTGCTTTGTGGAGGTGGGGATATGGGAGGTTGGACTAGTTAATCTCCAGACATCCCTTCCAACTCAGCTTTTCTGTGGTTCGGTGATTCTGTGATTTTATACAGTTAATCTAAAGCACTGAAGTGGTCACAAAACAACCACAAGTATTTCAGAAATTACAATAATGGGAGACTATCAAACTGACATGTTACGATTATAGAGTGAAACAGGTCTTCCTCATATTCTTTTACTAACAGAAATTCCTGATGTTTTCCTCCTTAACTCAGTTTTTGAGTTCCACCTAAAAATATCCACAGATGAATGAGATCAGTAACTCTTCCTCCATTTTCCAACATTCAACAAAATATTTCTAAAACTTCACTGAGAAGTCCAAGAGAAAGCTTCACTCCTACAAACACGTACCACAGTGCATTACAGTACTGTAAATACTCATTCACATTTACTTAAGTGAATTTTTCACAGAATTAGTGTTTTACCAGGTATGTAAATTGGACCAACAGAAAAATAAGGCTTGCAAAATTAGCAATTTAATGTGGAAATGCAGGGTTTATTGCAATTTATAATAAATATGTTTATACTTGAAATTCAGTCTTGCTGGGTTGAAATTTTGTAACTCAACTGTGAAAAATTCAACCTGATTTTTGACCTCCTGTGTGCTAACTTTAAACTCAAGTCCCAATTTATTTCCTTCTGAAAGAAAATTCCTTTAAAAAAAAATGAGGTCAGACCCCCAGAATTTGTGGCAAATTGTCTGACTAGACTTTTTAATAAAACACCTAATCTTTATTTTTTAATTTCTTAATAAAACAAATAAAAGTCTTTATTAATTCAAATTTAATCTAAATCTGTACTCCATAATGATTACTTCTTTTTTCTTTTTCCTCTTTTTACATTAATTTAATTTTCCAACTTTAACTTAATGGAAAAGAAAACTTTTTCATATGATGGCACAGTCAGCCTCTACTGGAAGGTCACCTTGTTCTACACTATTCCCCAAATACTCATTTATAATGTCAAGTTTTCTGCCAGCTTAAGTAAATATATTCTTATTTATTTGTACTTGACAGTATGCTTCACACTGCTAGGCAGCTATTTGAGAAGTATGAAAGTGTTCTGAAGAACTTGAGAACTTTCTTTTTTTTATTACTCAGGGAGTTAAAAATGATACATCCACAAATAAATAACAATTTTGCCTTTTAGTTCAGTAATCTGACAGGATTTATAACTCATTTGACTTATAGTCAAATGATTTCAAGTATAAATTTCCAGATTACAACAGTGAGTCTGACAAAAAAATTTTAAAAAGGTTTCTGTGATTAGAGAAAAAAAGACAGAAGGAGTAAAAGTTTTTACTCTCCCTGTGAAAGTTGGAGGAATGGAAAGGCTTAAAACAAAACAACCAAATGTCAAGCTTTCAGGTTTTGACTTGTTATGTTACATTCCAGAGTTTTAAAAAAACCAAACTAAAAACAAGCTCTGTTAAAGGAAACCTTAATTCTTGTCTTAATTTTTTTCCCTTTATACACATAAAGGACTTTGTCTGGAAGCTGTTAAAGATCTTCCATAACTGTTCACATATTTTGTCTAATATATTTACTTGGGTCCAAGATGAAGTGGGTTCAATTTAAAAAGTTGAATGTTGGACTTTATTGCAAATCAGACTATTTATTTGATACATGGAAATATCTTTCATGTCGTTATGATTATCTGTATGTATTGTGCTTACATATTTATAACTGCTACCTTGTAAAACACTTATTGAATTTAAACTTCAACTATATAATATATCATAAATATTCTTTCCAATCCAAAAGAACAGTGTAATTTTATCTTGTAGAAGAAATCTTTGTCATTAGAGACATGTCTCTTGTTTATAGTACCAAAATTACTTTGAATTAATCGCTGTTTGTTATATTGAGCAATATGTGATTATCTCCCTAATTTATTTCAAAAGCAATTAGATTTTTTCCCTCTGTGTAATAGAAAACAAAAAGGCAAGCTTGAATTTATTCAAACTGAATTTGTTCAGGGAGAGAAAACAGCTGGGAAGTATGTAAAGCAACTTGAAATAATTTTACTTATGAGCTTGCCTGATGGAATATGTCAGTTTAGAATATATTTATCAGGTATTAATAATGGTTTAGGTGCTGATCCTGTAGAAACTGACCTCGATAAACAATTCCATATTCTGGCTGATAAGGGTAAAATTTGAGATAGGGCTTTATTTTCTGCAAACAAGAAAAATAACCATTATGGAGACTTATAACCAGAAAATTGCACTTCCTAGTGTAATTTAGCTTACAACTTCTATAAATTATCTAAAAGGTAAGCTAACAGTGAAAAGCATGTGTATTGAGTTATAAGAGGAGAGGAAGTTATAAGAGGAGCTGTTTCTTAGTATAGCACTAAAGATAACATAGAAATAAACTTAGGACAGACTGAAAATGTACACCTGAGAAAGGTCAGTAGACGCACAAAAAAAGGTGTGGGTCATTTTCTTGCTCAGATGTTGAAGGCAGCATTGTAGAATATCATAAATTGAGGACAAAAATATAAAAAGTTGACTATGATGGAAAGACAGCCATGTCACATCTCCCATATAATTTCTGCAAAGGAATCAGTTCACTTGAGAAAGTCAGTTCATAGAAGTCCATGTTGTACATATAACTTTCCTCCATCACGTGCAAGAAGAAAAATATATCTTAGCATGAGTATGAAATATCCACAAAACTCAAAAAGGGCTCTGCTATAAGCAGCACAGGCTTAAACAGTATGGAGAAGATGGAGAGTGGTGAACCATAAATTCAGGTTTTTGGGGTAGTACCCTCAGAAATTCTGGAAATTCTCCATTAGCAGTGGTGAATTTTAGTACCTTTCTAAGTAAAGATTTGGTCCTTACAGACTCATCTGAAAAATGAGGATTGAGGCCCCTCCTCTTACAGTGTGTTGCAGTGCATCTACCTCAGTATTTTAAGTAACACATGAGTGGGCCCAGGGGCTTGCCAGCTCCATCCATCTCTAACCCAGCTGAACCACAGAAGCAGATGTCAAAACAAGACTTTCCCTCTATTTCTCAAATATGGGGTCAATATGAAAGCAAGAGACAGTGACACCTTGGTGTCCAAGCCTTCTCTTTTCTGCAGCGGAGTCTTCCTCCCTCCTGTCATTCTTGAAGTTGGAGCACAATGAGACTTTGAACAAATTTGGAAGTGGAGCCAGATCAGAACAAGGGTAAACCTTTCTTCTTCTCCTGCTTGGTTAGCCAGTGTTTGTTTTGATGTCATGTCTGGCAGAGGCAAGGAATCCAGCAGCTTGGCAATGAAGATACTAAGTACCGTTTCAAGATGTTTTCTGATAGTACCCTGGACTTTATTAAGCTACATATCCATTACTGGTGAGAGTTTGAAGCATATTTCAGGAAATGCTTGGAGCACTAGGAGTGTTCCAGGAAAATGTTAACTGAGATGCCATTACCTAACCTGGACCCAGACTCACTATGGCTGCCAACAAGCTGAGCTACGATGTGAAGTTCCAAAGCCTCACACTATTGAGCTTTGGCAGTTAAACCTTGCTTTCAACAAAATTAGGCTGTTTTGTTAGACTAGATTTGTAAGAAGTGCTGCTTTTATTCCTGTTCCCTTGGGAGCAGGTTAGCAATTTATGCTGGGACCCACCACAGGAGGTATCATTAACCCACCCACTAAACAGCTCTGTAGAGTTCAGGGGGTTACGGTGTTTCCTTTCTCCTTCCCTAAGCCATTCAGAACCTTAACATTTATGGAAGAGTTTAGACCACACTGATGTAAAAGTTCAAAACAGGAAACTTGACAGGTTTGGAGAAAGAAAAAAGGTATCTTTTTTTTCCATGCAAAAAGTGTGGGCCAGAAGTCTTGTGTGCGGCTGAGAAACATATTTACATTATCAAAAACATGTAGTCAATAATACAAGCATCTATTAATTTAAAATTATATCCCTAGATTATATCTCCTTTCGGCGTAACTCAGACTTCTTTGGGCTATTGGATGTGTCTCACTAGGGGAAGCAGAAGTTTTCAAAATAGTAATGCAGTCTGCAGAGATGCACAGCCCTTCTGAACAGTCTTCAACCCAGCTGCAGACAGGCGATCCAGAAGTGGAACAGGGACTTCCAGAGCCAGTCAGTGTGACAGGGTACAGTCATGGCACACCAGGTGCCCTAATAATTACTAAGAGAGTTTATGTTTTGTTTAGTCAGTATTACACCGGCAAGAGCTTAAGGGAATGCTTTGAAAGAGGTGTAAAAATGTTTTTTGTTTCCTGTTTTATACAAGAAACTGTCATGGCAAATCTGCAACTGATCTTCTACCCTGCTTAGGAAGAAAAACTGAAGCAGGTGGTTAGCTATTTCAGCCATCCCTAGCAGCATAACTCTTCTTTAATTACATGAGTTGATTTACTTCAAAACAAAAACTTAACTTGGGGTTAAGCCCAAATTAAATCATCATGTATGAAAATCAAAGGTTCACAAGTATGACTAGAACAGATGGGACTGAAGGCATCGTGGTTTGAGAACAGCCAAAGAGTTATTGGTTTAATAAAAATGAACACTGAAAAACACCAAGAAAATTTTGCAATAATATGAATAAACTTAAGGATATTATTGTGTGTCTGCTAAAAGTAAAAAAGTACTTGTGATATAAAAGTGAAGGTAGAAAATTTTTAAAATAAGGCAAGAGCTTTATTTTGGTACTTTTCTGTTTTTCAATTTGTAGAGTATACTATAAAAATTCTAAATGAAACTCATACTGCAGTTTGCATGATGTTTTGTTTTGCCAACAGTGTTGTGATTCCATATGTGTTGGCAACTGTGTATTTCTCTTTGCCTATCCCCTGCCCAACTGTCTCCCGCCTCCTTCCTCCACCCTGAAAATAACAAATAATGAAATACTGAAGGTTTTCTTCTATTTGGGGTAATGCAGTACAATATGTCCATTATATCTCAGTAAAATATAATGACATTTTCTTCATCCCTGAGGAATCTTCCCAAAAGTGGCATAATCTCAGTTCTGTAAGTTTTTCTAAGCTTCCCTGGGACTTCTGTATGCAGAGACTTGCACCATCATGCATGAAAGTCTTTAGGCTCAACCTCCGAGTATGGTGTCAGCATTCATAGTACTGTTCCAAGTGTAACTGCATCACTGCAATTTGCTGTTAAGGTCCAACAGAGGGTTTCCTGTGGGCCGAGATTTGGCATGCAGTACCTCAGTTTATCAACACACTTTAGAAGTGTGAGTATTGACAGAATCATTTGGGTAGCCAAGAGTAAACCAGATTAACATACCAGTTTTACAGATGATACTTAAAATTCAGTAGATGCAACAAAATATGTAGCAAAGTAGATGTACAGTATCTCCAAAAATAAAAAGTAAAAAATAATGAAGGGAATAAATAAATCTTCAATGTGCTTTTTTCAAAATCCCAGATTGGATTTGAAGAACTAGGTTCTAGTTTATTTCTGTAGCCAGGGAAAATCTATGAAGGAGCAAAGGATATTTCAAAACTTGTTTGTTTTGTCCTAAAGAAGATAGTTTGCTGCTTGCAGAATTTCTGAATTTCCCTCTGCCAAACCCTCTTGATTAGGCATGTCTTTCACTTAGACTATTGTGCAAGGGCATAAAGTCTTCTAATCCTTACCTCTGTCAAAGTGTTTCTGAAGTCATTATACAAGATTAGGACAAAGTGGATTAGATGCTTTGAAATAGGGCACATGGGGTATATGTTGCAATATATTTGCAATCTCTTGAGCTAAGCAGATGCAAATGTTATTTTATTTTCAAAATGAAAGTTATTTGGTAATAATTCTGACATAGCAAGATATCCTTACTATGAACTATGCCAAATCAGCATAATGCAGAAATTTATAGTGCGAACAAACCCCAATATTCCCTTTCTTTTTGAACTTGTACATAGTATAGTATTCACTAATCACATTTAAGCCAAAACAATCAATGAGTATATGCTATATGATGGGTTTGGCAGTCATGCTTGCCCATCCAGTGCCCCAGATTACTCAGATCAGAGAACTTGTTGAAGCAGGGCACATCTGAATTCTAGCCTGCACAGCTTGATTTTACTCCCATGGAAACTCAGGTATGATAAAGAAAGGAAGGACCACGCACCTCAATCTTCTTGTGCTGTCAGGTCACAGATAAGCCATATGTCCACTTCAGGATCTGGGAGGAACACCTCAGGTCCCACAGTGCATAGGACTAATGAAGTTAGTTGACTGATCAGATTTCTTTCTTCCTTGACCTTTTTATTTCTGTATTTCAGCTTTTGTCATAAACATACACTTCAAGGATGCAGGCATTTTGATGTCACAGTTTGCAACACAGTTAAAAGCAATTAAAAAAACAAAGACAAAACAGAAATGGCAGAAACTGAAATATTACTAATCACCCTGCCATATTATTTCTAAATTTATGTAGTTAAACCACAAACTTATTTTTTGCTATTAATCTTGGCCATTTGTTCATGTAAAAAATGGAACATATGGTTTGACACATATGGTTAATCCTATGTTAATGAAATCAGATACCCTTACGAGTGAGAGGTGGCAGGGAAAAGAAATCTGCGTAATGTTGGGGATGTCTAAGGGAAGTCTGTTTGCCCTAGTAAGTCCTAGTCAATCATATGTCAGTCACTTCTACTTGCATCCACTCAAGGAAAGGTGCAGCAATTCATCAATAAAGCCATGTACCAAGACTACTATATGCAAAACATCTTTATGTGTGACTCAGTCCAGGTGGGAAAAATACTCTTTTGTATACTGAATTACAAAATAATCAGCTAAAGATCTCTTCAGTTCTACTGACACAAGAAGCTGTTTATAATGGATCAGGATAGAAATTATTTGAAATATTTCAAATTTTTCTTGCACAAATAATATCATTTTCATCTTTTTTTTAATAGGATATGTTTGGGGATTTTTTTTAAATTACACATATTTCAAAAATTAAGGTCTTTAGCTGTTGGCCTAAAATTGAATTTAAAATCATAAAAAATTAATTAAAAGCTTCAGTATGACCAAAATGTGTTGATTTGATAGACCTGGACTTTTTCAGGTTTCAACTTGCTTTGAAGGACTTTTGAAAATGTTTCTTGATTTATTTGAAAAAAGAAAAGACATAAAAACCATGGAAAATTTTGTGACATGGAAAATCTGGTTCTTGCTCAGTCTACTCCAATTCCTGCTCATCTAAATCCTGTTGGATTTCAAAATGCAATTTAATTAAGTTTCTTTGTCCCATAAGTGTCTTCAATGACTTCATATTTCTCTTCAGAATATTCTTGTTCTCTGCCACAGCCATCCAGCGCTAGCTTTGGGTTTTATTGAGGCTTTCAACCTCTTCAGAAGTCATACAAGTGGAGCTGTCTCTGTTTGCCACGTGGGGTTATAGTGTTAGGCAAAAGAAAAAGCAGAATAAGTGGCAATCTGACTCCCAGCCACTTTTTCTACAGTCTCAACTACTGAAAACCACTTCACCTCTCAGTGACAAGGCAAGGGAGAAAAAAGCTACCTCATTTTATTTCCCTATTTGTCACAGACTTGCAATGATGTTTTGAAGGAGAGGAAAGAAAAAGTATTTCATGGGAGAAAGGTAAGCAACAATTAAAAGGAAAGGAGGAAAGGAAGGAAAATGGAGGAAAAATACACTGTAGGAGAGAAAGGGCTTATGCTAGTGTAGCCACCAAGGAAAAATTCATGGTCATAATAGTATGTATACATGCCGTGGTTTAAGGTCATAATGGTACATACATGTGTCGTGGTTTAGTAATGGTATTCCTTAATTTAGTGTTCCCACTAAAATGAAAACCACAAGTTTCTCCCTTCCCCCCCGCCCTTTCCGGTGAGAGAGACAAAAGGTAGAGATCCCGAGTTGAGATACAATTTACTGAAAACAGAAATGAGATAAGAAAATGATAACAGCAACAATATTAATGACAAAAATACAAAAAGAGGCTGATTTACGTGCAAAAAATGCTCTCTGACTCACCTGGTGCCGCACGACCCCTGCGACAAATAACAAAATGACAGTGGACCCTCCCCACGCCACCTTTTATTTCCTGACTATAATCCACATCCTGCTTCTCTGAAGTGAGAATCCCTTATTCTGCCCCCCAGCAGTGACCTCAGGTGGTGCAGAACAACAAACTAGACACAACCACATGGCTTCAGGTTCCACCCTCTCACAGCTACTGTGAAAACCAATACAAGTCTGAGTATTTTAATATGAACAAAAAGATACAGGGATCTTTAAACTCTGACTCAAAACTGCACTCATAATTTGTTATTCTTTACTCAGTAAAAATGTTGTGTCATGTTGAATCCTAGGGACATTTTTTACAAATAAACTGAACACCCTTGACCACAGAGAGTTACTAAAGAGTGAAAATATTAACAGATCATTCATTAGCTGAAGGAGTGTGAAAGATTCAACAGATACTGAGATGTTAAGCTTCTGAAAAAATATCTTTTGTAAAACAGACATATATTTTTAATGTAATTTTGAAATTTATGTAATCAAAACCTTCTGTTGTATCATACTACTTTTTAGTGTATAATCTGTTCGTTTTTTTAACAAATCCCCAGATAATATTTGCTATCATTTGGGGTTTTTATAACAGATTGAAACATACAGACCTTAGGACACTTACCTACAAATATGTAGGAAATGGAGTGTGGAATTATTGCTGGTTGCTTTGGGTGTTTTTCTTTACATGGGTAGAATGCTTTTGTAGAATAACAGAAAGTCTCAGAGCTAATGCTGCAGCATGTTGTTAAAAATGTGGATTTGCTTGCCTTGTTTAAAGTAGGTAGGTTTTTCTGTCTGCTGAATGAGAAACGGATGAAATAATTTTCAGTGTTTACTATGGCACAAAAGAGCAGAAATTAGACCTGCTGCATTTTTTACTGTGTGCCCATCAATCCAATGGCGCCATTCCTAACCAGCTGTTATTAGCCAAGGAAAGGTTTCGTAATGCCCATGTCTACAGTTTGTATCCTGAGGTTTACCACATACTGTACTGTCGTCCTTTACAGACTGAACTGTGCTGAAGTTACAAGGTTTTCATGACTATGCGTATACAGAAGGGGTATGTAACTTACAGAAAGTAACTTATTTAGCTGGGGGTTTTTTTCTGTTTTTCAGCTGTCTAAGAATAAGCAAATTTTTTTTCTAAAGCTTTATAAACTTGCATGTCTTCATAACTGTTTGCATTTTAATTTTCACCAGGAGATGATTAAGTTACAAAAAAAAGTACTTTGAAAGTAGAGAAAATCCTGTGAAGAGTCATCTTTACAAGAAAATCCAAACCAAATTACAGAAGTACTTACAGGAGAATCCAAACGGGAATACTAACACTTGGCATTTTAGAAGAAGTCAGTAAGATATTCAGAAAAACCTAATAGAATTGTGAATAGCAAAATTTGGGAGATCTCTTTCACATACAAAGCAGAGGCTGTCTTGCAAGCACCTGCGCTGACAGGCAATGTGAACTACACTTTGTTTAGTTTACTTATGTTTAGCTACATTCCTTAGAACTGCCCCTTACATTTCTGAGGAAAATAGTGACAGAAACAACATAACCGTCTTGAGGGTTTACTCAAAATATGTTGGGGGTTTTTTTAATTTTATCTGTTCCACTATTGCATTTACAGAAAGTCCCATTTTATTATATTTCCTTTTTTTTTTTGAAGGTTACCACAAATACAATTCCAGTCAAATATTATTGTAGCTTTGCAATCTTCTTTAGCCCTTGCCTTTCTTTCCAAATCTTTATATTGTTTTTAGTGATTTATGTATTTAGAAGTGTGTTTTTCTGCTTAGGAGAAGAACAGTAACAAAAGGACAAAATTCCATGCATGAAAATCAAAGACAACCTTTCATGCATTCTCTATTGCTTAAATTGCATAATGCACTGAGTATGTTCAGATGATAACATAAATTTTTCAAGTCTTTTTAGTTAGATAGCATCATAGTACAAATGTCTGCCATCTGCCTCCTTCAATAAATCTTCATTTTGTTTAAAAGACCTAGTAGACCACATTCTAGACCTTCTGCAGGGAATGGAAATCCTAATTTTTCAACAGGTGTTCTTAGAGATGCCTGAAACAAACACAGATGCTATATCACAGAAAAAAAGACACATACATCATTGAGAAGGAGGTAGAGGGCAGCCCAGTTATTCCAGAAACAGGAACCAACAGAGCAGAGTGAGAAAGAATTTACAAATTAAAAATGACCCAAGAATCAAAAGCCAACACTTCAGCAGTCTGGAAAAATGCAAGGAGCTGCCAGACAGTGTGTAAAGGTTTCATTATTCTGTGCTCTGCAGTGCTCATGATCTATACTCTGTACACTCAGAAAAAAAAACCAACAAAAGCAGTCAACAGTTTTTTTCAGTGCAGCTAAGGAAGTTGTATTACCTGACGTCAATGGATGTGTAATTGTTTGGGAATGTTTCTAGAGGATAATTTTGTATTTTCTATTACATAGGAGTTGCAGTTATTTAGTACATCTTAACTTAAAGACGTGGCTTTGTTTATTATTTATTACACTAGCTGATTAACATAACCTTGCTTTCCAATCAGTCTCTCAGAGTTCAATCTATGTTTTTACATGCCAGATCCATAAACAAATATGACATCTTATGACATCATGAAAGTATTTTCAAAATGAAATAATAAAAATAAAAGCAGAAGGTCAGATTTTGTGTTTATCTGCTCTGTTTCCTATTTGTTTTATAGTTTTAATATTTCCTTTCCAATTTGTTCACATAAATCTTTACTCACCTTCATATTATGCCCAATTACTGCCTGTCCACTTTCCTTTTTTTTAGAACTCCTAATTCATTCTCTTGTTGGTATTTCCTCAACTCAGTTAATTAAGTAGCCTTCCCATGACTGTTGCTCTCTTAAAACACAGGCAATAAAATTTTACAAACTTTGCAAATTTTCCTCTTCCTCCATGACTTGTGCTTCTCCTTTACTGTTCGAGTCATCTCTATTGATGCTATGGGATGTTTGGGGAATACTATAATCCAGTGTTACTTTATGTAATTTACAGAGTGTGAAGCAGAACAAAGGCAAATTTTTGGCTGAATTATGAAAAATCCCTGACATAAAATTATAGAACAAAAAGATGAAAAGAGAAAAAAATTAGAAAGCTTTCCTCAGGTGCTCTCATATTGGGTAAAACATCACATAACTAAGCAATAATTAATAAATAAGCAATTTTATTTGCAAGTTTCAAACTATTATAAGGCAATTGTTCAAATCCAATTACAGCTGGTAGAGTCAAGACTATTTCAAATGCTACACAAATATAAAAATTACTTTAATAAGTTTCTTTTGTTATGATTGTCTATGAAAATGTTACATTTTTTCTTTGACTACTCATGAAAGTATACAAGACTCTCTGCTATAGTTCATCATATAGTAATTAGTTCAAATGTAAGCAATTTCAGTGACTTTTGAAAACACCTTCTGTCAGAAAACTGTGTTCAGTAACAAAAAGGCTAGACAAATCTCAACTTTTCTTAATATTCTATATAGAATACTACAAAATATATGAGAAAGTACCTTCTAAAGAAAAATGTTTTATCCTGCAATGCAGTTTGGGATGTATTGCACTTCACAATGAATAAAACCCAAACATTTGGGGTAAATCTTTAACATTCTAAGAAGTAAAGGTCATCTAAAGAAATAGTTAACTTTTAATATTTTACTAAGAATGTGCTCTATTTTGGTAATAATACAGTGTTCAGTAATAGTGAAAAAAAATTATTTTGATAAAATGTTTAGCAAAAATAGCCAATGGCCAGAAAGAGCAACATCTTCTTTTAATATTTAATATTAAGAGGCTCTTGACAGATACAGAGATAGCACTTTTAAAAATATTTAACACTTAAAACCTTTCAGCAGCTAAAAAAGACATTTAGATTATACAGCTGGACAGTACTTGGAGGATTCCTTCTATTTCTTTTTATGCTAAAACTGTTCAGTGACTGAAAATAACTTAGAAAATACCTCTAAAGCATAAATAGCAAAAACAGTAGGTAAGATACTATACATTCTCTATCATCTTCACACCTCCATCTCTGCCTGAAAGAACATTTTCCTGATGGCAATCACTGCAGTGTTCCTCTGTTCATTGCTCAGTGTCCTCTTCTCATTGTTCACTCTTCATCCTTCCCTGACCTACCACCACTCCTTATTTCAAGGAGACAGCAGTTTTCAGAGAGTATTCTTGGGAAAGTGCTCCTTTAATGAGATTTTCATTTAACTCAGGAAAGATATTAATGGGGAAGGTCACAGGTGCTGTATATGAATACTTAGATGTCAGATCTTTGTAGCCAACAGTCAATCATACTCAGCAGTGAGATGGGAGTGTAACTTTTTAAGTGCTTTTGCATGTAACATTCTGGACATTTATCCTTTAATGTTTCATAAATTGATATCCTACCCCACTTTTTCCAAACTTTAGTCATCTCTTAACATTTGAATTTTAAGCTTTTATACAAAAGAGAAAGTGTCACCTTTTACTGGTCCAAGGTATTAATACAGTCGGAACTTATCACAACTATGCAAACACTTTTCATATAACCTTTTCTGATTAAATAATTTTCCCTGAATCTATCATTGTCTTCTGGAGAATTGACATAGTCTTCTGGAACTCTTTGGGTTCTTTTTCAAGACCTAATATTAATATCTTCTCCAAACTATAAGAAAAACACACATAATTCCATTTCTGACTGGTCCAAACCTTGAGAAACCTGAAAGAAATTATCCCTGCCTTGAGAAATATGTAGGATCAGACAGCATCCAGTGGTCCCTAACAACTTGTATGAATTTATATCTATACATAATGTTAGACACATACATGTTAAGTCTATAGATAAGGCACCATCCTTCGAGTACAGAAGAGAAATAGTTAAGCCACTGATGGGGAAAAGTGCTACATAAAAATACAATTCCTTCTTAGAATAAATTTGTCTGAGAAGCCCACAGCAAGGGGTGCATTAGCAGCCAGAAATGAAAGACATAAGAAAGAGAAACTTTATTCCAGTAACCCAGCAGCTGGTTTAAACTGCCACTAATTTAATGGCTAACTATGAAGAGATGTACTTTAAAAATAGTTTTATGACAAAATATTTTTTAACCACAGAGTTTGGAGAAATGAACAAAAATGACTTTGTGAATTTTGGGATATATTTTTCTAGCCCTGTCGAGAATAAATCCTATCCCTTCTCACAGCCAAATCCATCAGGTTGTGCTGAAGGCTAGCAACGTGGAATACAGAATATGGCAATAGGGTATCTAAGATGGATGCAATCTGTTAGATTGCATCGAGCTCAAAGTAAATAATTCTGTGAAATACGTCACCAGGAAGGTGTTATAAAAGTCAGGGGTTACGTTTAAAGATTGCATTTTATGCAGAGGCATCTAGGACTTTTATGTTTTTGTTGGGTTTTTGTGTCCAAAGAGACAAAAGGCAGGGACATCTAGCAAAACTAGCTATAACCTTTTACTGTGGCACACTTGCTTTGCACATTTTGTTACCACATTTATATTTTCAATAGTTTTCATACACACCCATTTAAACTGGAGCCCAGCCCCATTTCTTTTTTCAATATTAGCTTTATATTTTCTTCTGAATTTTCAGGTATATAATGTTTTAACTGTAACTCTTCTGGCAACAGTAGTTCTGCAAGTTACTCCTGGTCTGTGCTTGATACAGGGATAAAACAGTGAAGAAAAATTTGAATTTTTGAAAAATTTAACTGCCTGCTGAGTTTGGCTAGAACTGCTGAAAAATTCCAAAGGCTCACCACCAGCAGAGAATGCATCTTGCCAGGACAAGATTTCAAATCCTGTGATAATTACATCTAATGATTCCACATGCAATGAGGTAGAATACAATCAGGTGCAGGATTTTCTTTCTTCACAGGAACCCAAAATGCAGGGTTTTAAAGAAGTCCCTGCCTAGTAGCATTGCTTGCTTGCTTGCTTCTTTGCTTGTTTGTTAGTTTAAAGTTGGATTAGTCAACACCTTTATTTTCATAATTTTCCAATACTAGGCATTTGGTTAATTTTTTGTGGGCTTAGATAGATACTTTCCTTGGGAAGATGTTTTTCCAGGTACTACTTAACAGATTTGTGAGCAGATAGTTTTTGCTGTTTTTTCATAAAGAGCATTTTTCTTCTGAAAACTGTATTGCTTTTGTTTTCAGTTTGATGAGTGCAATTTTTTTTCTTTTTTTCTGAATAGCTACATGATTTTCCCATTAACTTCACTGCTCATAACATTTTTGGGCCATCATCACCATCTCCTTGTTTAGTATCATACTACAGTGGGGAAACGAATCTGGTCATCTTACTGGTATCTCTCCAGCTCTATGCTTCTACCTACCATGCTCTCCTGGCAACAAACACACAAAGCATATGAATCTAAACACCAGTGTTGCAATTCGGCACCTACCGAGCTCTGTGGCAACAAGTGTTTCATCTAGATGACAATTTGAGCCTTCCTTTAACAAGCTGCTCTTTTATTGATAGTTTGTATGAGGTAATTTAACTTTTTACTAAATCCTGTATAAACCCCTTTTATTGGAGAGTCCTCTTTTCTTACCTATCACCCACTTTGTTTCAGCACTTGTTTTTTGAGTGAGTGATTTCTTTGCTTTATGTTCAGTCTTGCATCCAGTGCATTTCTGTTGAAATGTTCTGGGAGAAAAGGCATGTCAAAATCTGTCCTAAAATATGATTGCACAATCTGGGTCTCTGACTTTTATGCAGAGACTTTCTCACAAATGTCTCAGTGGGTGTCAGAAAAGAGCCCTCTCTAAAAGTCATAAGGGGATACTTACAGGAATTTAATTTTATCTTTAGTTTTACTCAAACTGAATAAAAAGGCATTTCCAGTCACCACTTCTTCAAGACAAAAGTAACACGAAAAGCAAAACAAAAGGTTGCAGAGATAGTCAAGATTTCAATACCTGTTTTCTTTTCACCTAAATTCTTAACATCAGGGAAAGGGAAGACATGAGTACCCACCAATACATATCAGAGCCAAGATTTGTTTCCCATAAGCATGTTTTTAATTTTATACTGGTCTGAATCATTATCATCAGTCACCCTGTACAACAAATCCAGGTTATAGCTGAATGATCCCCATTTTGTTCTGGTTGGGTCACCCAGGACTTAATGGTTAATTTCTTCCATTTGCCATATAATTTTTACCACTATTTAGTCTACTGATTACATTTTATTCTATCTTTTCATTGGTACAGGGGGATTTAATGGTAATGTGTTGCAAGGTAAACATGTAATTACTGTGAACATTTCCCAACAGAAATGTGTCATCAGTCTGACGCAGCCTTTAAAGTCCCATTGCACAAAACAACTTCTTCGTTTGTAAGGAAGGAGATGATGATGAATTTGAAATGTAATTTCTTGTCTATTTTTCTGCTGATTTAACAGCTTCATAGGAAACAGGTTTTCAGGTTGCTTTCCCAGGAGCCAAAAGGTATTTTAAAAAATGTGACTGTGGTGAAGAACCATGAAGTTCATATTATTTTATTCTCCTAACCTCATTGTTACAGTTGTTAAGGAGAGAGGAATGATATCACCTGCCTAACATAGAAAACATATTTTAACCTAATTCCGGGTTCAGGCTTCCTATCTGAAAACAGATGTAATGGCTCCACTCACAAATGCAGGAGAGAAGTATGAGAAAGAATGCAGGAATTATATAGGAAGTCAAGAAATCTTTCCATTACAACTATAAACTGCAACTCAAATTTAGAAATTAATGCATCCTATCCCTGAAAAGTTATGTTTTCTATTCTGAAATTCTAAAATTATCCTTCTTGGGTGTTCTTGTAGTACTGTTTCCCCTAACCATCAAACTTAGTAGAGGAAGAATGGACACTGTTTCATAAAACTCTTGAAATAGATGTTTCATTCTGTCTGCTAAGGATGCTGTGATTTCGAAATTAACACAGCTTTATATAATTTTCTTAAAGACCATAAGTGTTGTGTAATTAATTGGAAACTTATTCAAAAGTATGAGGAGGAGAAAAAAGCCCAAAGAGTTTGCTGTGTGAAAACTCTGGATAGAAGCACAAAATTGAAGAATGTCTGCCCCAGTTCCAGTCAAAAGCGCATATTTTGTTCAGACAGCAAAACACTTCAGCATTCTTTGTACATTTAGAGAGCTGTTCAGAATGCAATTGAGACAGAATATGTTGGAAATCACTGTGAAGTGTTATTTATCTTCTTTGAAGGAAAATAGGAATTTGCCTCAATTTTCACCTTTTCATTCCATCCACTTTATCTAAGAAGGAAGGTTATGATGAATGAAGTGCATCAGCTGTTCTGAGAAGAGAACAGGGGAGGGGAGGGGAGGAATGATCCATGGATAGATTTCAGACAGACTTGTCTCTCTGATCAAACAAATATATCTATTGCAGCTGAGGCATTTGAAAGAAGTAATGGACAATAAGAGATAGAGATGAAAATAATAAATAATGAATAAAATTATTAATATCACATGAAAATCACATAAGGGTGCATAACTAATCATCTTCAAATATTTTTAATAGGTATGAGTTCTGACCTCATTTTAAAGAAAGGAAACAAAAATCATTAAAATCAAAATTTTGCTTCATATATCTCATGAGCAAAGGGATTAAACATGAAAGATTTGGAAAAAAATTGGGAAGACTAGCTGTACTGATAGCTGCTCCTTGGCAGGATGTTGTGCTGTGCTTAGTATTAAAAATCAGGAAAAATAATCTCTCTTTATTTAACTGGAGAGAGAGGAGCCAGCAGAACCAACATGTTCCAGTGATCTGGCAGTGAACCAACAGGGTGAGCCATTCATTTTCCATGATGGTTCTCTAGTATGGGTTAATCTTACAGATGATAAAATGGGGTTTAAACTCCAAAAGTGAATTTAAGGTTGTTACTCTTACTGTTTAAAAAAGTAATAGTTTCAAAGTGTTTTCTTCTTATACTTTTCTTCTGTTATTGTACATTTCTTAGGACAATAGAACAGGCGTAAAACATATCCTGTTGATAATATTAACACTTTTAATTGTAGTCGGTGATTTTCTGAGTTAGCAGAGAACATTGCATGACAGGTTAAAAATTACACAAGGTAAGCAAATATAAAGGTTTTTTCATTGTTATTTTTTCTTAGTCTTGCTGGTATGAAGAGGTTTTTGGGTTTGTTTATTTCAGTGTCCCACATTTTCATAATGACTTTTATGGACTTTACCTACTGTTCTTGCTCTTTTTTAAGGTCCTTGAGTTATAACGAATTAAAATGTCCATGGCACTATCATTTGCATTTCTCTTTGGTCATAGAATAACAGAGTCATTCAGGCTGAAAAGGACCTCACAAGGTTTCTAGTTCCACCTTCTATTAAAAACAAGATCAGTTCTGAAGTCAAACTCAGATGCTCAGGCCTTTATCCAATCACGTTTTTGAAAATTTCCCACGTGATTACTCTAGTAATAATACTCTCCCAGAAAGCAAAAAAAATCTGAACTTGCTACAAAATTGATGACTGGGTTTATTCCATTCCTATATAAATAACAGTATCTTAAACTGTAATTTTAAAACAAATAAGATATTATATGTTTCAGTAAGAATGTCAGAATATATAATTTTTTATTTTAAAAACTTCCTATAACATTTTCCTATAAAACGTAAACATGCAGAAATAGCCCTAGAAACAAAGAATTCTGCAGCTTTACTCCATCTAGGATTAAACCTAATTAGTTAAAATATGCAAAAGTAACATCATGTGCAGAGAAGACAATAATATAAGAGTTGCTATATTTATGTTTTTCTGTTTTAAATTACTTAAGGTTTTTACAACTTATCCACTTATATTTTGTACTGGTTGGATGTTTCTTCCTCTTCTAGCAGATCTCATCCTGTAATCCTTTTGAAATATTTAATATTTTTCACTTCATGCTACAGCCCTGTAACTTCAGTAGTGGAACTACCTGGGGTCTCCTTACTCTCCCTGTTCTCATCAGTGAGACTGAGGAAACTAGAGCACAGACAAGGGGCATCTAGATTTTGTAGCCTGGCAGCATTTTTCAGGCTGTCTTTCATCACTTCTGGATTGTGCCATGATTTAGGACAGTATGGTGATTAACTGGAAAAGCAGTTCCCAGGCCAGTTCTCTCATCCCAAATTAGCCAGCTGCTGTCATTTCCTAGTTATTGGTCATGCTCCCAACCAACTATCTAAATTATCACTCAGTGTTTATATTCCCTGGAAATCTATAATCATCCTCTTATCTTCTCCCTAACATCTTCCAAATGCCAAGCTGTTGTTTTCTAGCTTATCACCTTCCAATCAAACTATCCTTGCACACCATCCCATCTGTTGCCTTTCTGTTACAAAATTAAGTATTCGAGAAGGTTTGGAGGAGCCTACAGCTCCTGCATTATTGAGCGAATCTCCCTCCAAATTCAGAAATGTTGGCTCAGGTTTCTGGCCTACATTCAGATCCTCTGAGAGGTTTAAGCTGTGTTCGTAAATGTGAGGGAGGTGGTTTGACATGAGACTTGTGAAAAGAAAAATAAAGAGATGAAGATGAAAGACCTGGTTCCAGACCCTTCTTAAAAGTCCATGTTTAAATATATCAAATATTTACTGGAACAGAGACGGGGCTTTTGGAGCAGGCTTTACACATAATTCCAGATATGAAATTGTGCTTTATTGTGGTACTTGTGTGCATTCCAACAGTGACACTTATACTTCATTGAAAATTGATCTTTGTGGGATACAGTACAGTACGGAAGGTGAGAAGAAGACAGCGCCAATGCACTACATGCGCAAATCTCAAGGGAGTCTCCTTGCTTTTGCACTATATGTCCTTCTGAGAAGAACTGCATACATCTTAAGAACAAGCTTCAGTGTTTCACTAGCATCATTCTAAAATCTGCTGTCTTCCTAATATTGGGGAAGATTGCTTTGGTAAAAGATCTGCCTACTCATACCATTCTACTGGTGGCAAATGGTGTTGCCTCCAGTTGGTGGCCAGTCATTAGTGGTGTCCCCCAGGGATCAGTGTTGGGCCCAGTCCTATTCAGTATTTTTACTGATGATCTGGATGAGGAGGTTGAGTCTACCCATTAACAATTTTGCAGATGACACCAAGTTGGGGGGGAGTGTCGACCTGCAGGGCGGTAGGAGGGCTCTGCACAGGGACCTGGACAGGCTGGATAGATGGGCCAAATCCAAGTATGTGAGGTTCAAGAAGACCAAGTGCCAAGTCCTGCACTTTGACCACAAAAACTCCCTGCAGTGCTACAGGCTGGACAGAGTGACAGGACAGCGGCCAGGCAGTAAGAGCCCTGGAGGTGCTGATTGAGAGCTGGCTGAATGTGAGCCAGCAATGTGCCCAGATGGCCAAGAAATTCAGTGGCATCCTGGCCTGAATCAGGAATAGTGTGGCAGCAGGGCCAGGGAAATGATTCTTCCCCCTGTACTCAGCACTGGTTAGGCCGCACCTCAAGTGCTGTGTGCAGTTCTGGGCCCCCCAGTTTACGAAGGATGTTGAGATGCTGGAGTGTGTCCAGACAAGGCTGCTGAAGGGTGTGGAACACAAGTCCTGTGAGGAGTGACTGAGGGAGCTGTGATTGATTAGTCTGGAGAAGAGGAGGCTCAGGGGAGACCTTATCACTCTCTACAACTCCCAGAAAGGAGGTTGTAGTAAGGTGAGGGTTGGTCTATTCTGCCAGGTAACAAGTGACAGGACAAGAGGAGAGAGTCTTAAGCTGTACCAGGGGAGGTTTAGGTTGGACTTTAGGAAGAAACATTGATTGGGCATTGGAATGAGCTATTCAGTGAGGTGGTGGAATCACCATCCCTGGAGGTGTTTAAGAGAAGACTGGATGTGGCACTCAGTGCCATGGTCTAGTTGATAAGTTGGTGTTAAATCATAGCTTGGACATAATGATCTCAAAGGTCTTTTCCAAATTAGTTTATTCTGTGATTCTTTTGGACCCAATCATTGTCTTCACCCTCTTTATGGCCTCTAGCATATTCTGATGGTCTCCGTAATTAAAATCAGACAGACTTTTACTCTTTACTTTCTTTTTCCAGTTTTGGTAAATCAGTATCTTCTTTCAGATGGTCATTAAACTTTGCTTCCCTTACCGCTGATGGATTTTTTAAACACATATTTGCTGCTTGCTACTCTTGGGAGTAATTTCCTGTAAACATTCATAAAACTATCCAAATTTCTCCTTTAAAATTCCTCTTTAAAACCCTTCCCTTTTAGGAGTAGAAGATATCTGAAAATTATTAGTCTAAGTTCATGCTTCCCATACTTGGACATTGGCCAGGCCAGCTAACGCTTTCTTATAGTCTCCATGCTTGTCTTTTTATATCTAATTAATGTCTCTTGTGCCCTTCCAAGACCTTCCATACATACACACACACACACACACAAATATATTTCCTCTGTTTTCAGAACATCCAGCCTAGTCACCAGCCAAAGGCCATCATTCATTTCCTAGGAATTGCAACAGTCAGGTCAAAAGTCTCTCAGCACTTGTACTTTTCTATTAGCCCCTATTGTAAGAGATATGAGAGGCAAGACCAGACCATTCCTTAAAGGTCCCATTAAAAATATGAATCTTTATTAAGTAAGTATATAGCACTAATTACATTATCTAATTCTAAAGAATGGCATTGCTATAGTGCACTTCCAGCAATCACTGCCTTGAAAGGCTTTTTTTTTCTTAAGCCTAAACCAAGTTTTGATTGCTAGATAGATCTGTGCCAATAGTAGTCGGCCACACAAAATTTCTGTAAACAAACAATTTTCTGAAGCAGTAGTGAAATTCTCTATGGGGCTTCTTGGCTCAAACTATACACTGACAGGAGATAGAGACATAACATCTCATGACACAGTTCTCGTGGTGATGCTTGTTCTTCTGAGAGGAGTCAGTCTTGGGTTTGCCTCTGTGAAAAAATGGGATATGTTATACGCAGGTTTACGCCAGGATTTTATTTGACTTGCATGGCTTTAGACATATTACACTTCCAAGAAGAAAAGACAAAGTGAGACCTATAGGTTGCGTATGTGCTCTAAGTACATATGTACAGCTACATATAGAACTTTATCTAAGGATTTTTCTTCCTGGAATACTGAAAAATATAGAGGGAATCAAACCCTGAAAATCTGAAGCACAGCATAACCTGTATACATATCTTATGGTAACAGGATAAGGAAGCAACAAGTGCATAATATTTAACTAATTACAAGATGATAAATTATGCAAGGCCATTTGGGAAAGGATGTTTCATTTCAGACACAAAAGTGACTATGTTCATATCCTTTGTGACAATAGGACCTTCTGGAACAATGCTTAATTTTGCAACATATTTATCCTGTTGCTTAATCCTGCATGACCTTTTGACTTGTAACATGGATTTGAAGCTTTAGTAAAAATGTTATTGAAATAAAATTATCTAGGGAAAACAATACGCCCACAAGCCTACAAGGGAAGAGATGATGTTTGTTTTTAAGACATGTAGGGATGTTAAAGTTTATCTCAAGTGAACACTATTCCTGACTTTTCTTTCCCAACAAAATTGAATTTACTCATGAATGTAAGGGATTTTTGTATTTACACTAAATTGTAAAGCATAGTATCAGTTGAATGTCTTCTTTCATCCCGATGCCACACATTAAAACCTGAAAGGTTTTTCTGTGCCAAAATTAGGACACACAGCGGGAATCATTTCATAGTCATAAATCTGTTTATAAGTTGGAATATTATAAATACATAATTGTGTCAAGTCAGTTATATAAGATATAAAAATCCCACAAATATGACCTATACTGATGATAGGAAGGGTAATAGTGATTTTTTTTTTAATTTAGTGCCTGAGGAAAATAATTTTGATGATTACCATGAAATACTCTTTAGTTTCAATTACCTTCCTTTGATCCCAAGATTGATAGGTTTACCAACTTTTCAGTAAGCTATTCTGAAAATTTAGAAAGAGACCGAGACTACCAATAGTATCTTCTCCTTAATATGGTTTCTCACTGAATACTCAGAAACTGATACAGAATTAATCAACCGGCAAAAGAACAAGTCAAACACATTTATTTCAAATATTAGATTAGCATTCTATAATCCATCTTTTGCTTAAAGCTAAGTGTCTAAACTTATGCCTATCAAATGCATATCAATGTCTCTGTTATCTAAAATGAAAACATTAATACTAGCAAGCATTTTTATTGGGGTAAATGCAGTAAAAACATGTCTCCCTTTGATGTGACTCAGAACACATACTTCAGTTACAATTGGACTTCCAAGTTCATCAGATTCAAGAGGAGTTTATGTATTGATTTTCTAGTTTTTGTTCAGGACCCGGGCATATGACATCAGAGTTTGGATTTACAAGCTTGAGAATATTTTTGGCTCAATTGTTTTCTACCAGTAGGTGTCTTGCTGTTCAAAAAGTTATATTAGGATTATTGTGCTTTGACCATAAATACCTGTGCACATAAGTGGAGCAAAAGTAGAATGTGCTTTGATTAAAATACGTTCCAAAAAGAGAAATATTTCAAAGGATTGAATTCTACAAGTGTAATTTGTCAAAAGCTCTCATATGGAAAACTAATCAAAAGGATTTTGGAACATAGCATGCTTTCATGCTGGTCCCAAAGAAAAGAGATCAAATTAATTGCAAAGATTTACTAGGCAATGGCATGCCTGCAGAGCACAGTGAAATTCTACACACAGATAGCAAACAGCCCTTAAGAGGGCCAGCTCAGGTATTGGATATGCACTCTTCACCCAGGCAAAAATACTGGACTGTGTGGAGTAGTAGCTGTAGTGTTTCAGACACAAGCTGACTGCAGAGGTTAAGACTTCTCAGGTGCAAGGGAAGCTGTTGTTGTGCCTGGAACAGGTTGGAAATTCATTGAACCGTTCTTCTGACTGAAGTGTGTTTAATTTCAATTGAAGATTTTTAATGTGTGAAAATTTTGGCTTTTTAAATGTAAAACTTATGTCAGAAAAGATAAAATTTTTTTTTTGCTGATCTTCATTTAGTCGTTTCCTGCCTGTATTGGTCTGAGTTTTTGCTCAATGAACAAAAAATATTTAATCATAGTAGTTTATATTTTTTTTTTACTTTAGAGTTTCTGGGTTTTGACCTTTTAATTTTCTGATGGTTAGCTTTTTAAATGAGATTGATTTGCATAGTGTAGTATGGAAGATACAGTGTCAGAAGATGCCCTAATTCACAGAAAAGAAGGAATAAAACTCCAAAATAAATTCCATGAGTCCATAAGATTTAAAATTCATTAACATGTCTATGCTTTTTAGACAATTTTAAACCTTTTTAGATTTTAGAAAATTTGAGCTTTCAAAAATTTTTTTTTCATTTTGTACAAAAATATCTCTTCTCCCAATATAGGATAAGAACACATACTGACATTTTTTAAATATCTAGTGGATCAAAACTTTGAATTCATTCTCTCTCAATTGACATATAGGATTATAAATAATTTAAGTATTTTCTATTGTAAGTCTAAATCCTATTTCCTTTAAACTTTTAAAAGGTCACAGGAAATGTCACATTTGTATTATCTGTACTGAAAGTTGGGCATAAGCATACCAAGGTACAACAATTTAACTTTCATTAAATGTTCCAATTCTGCTAGTCATGAAGGTGCATTTGTCACAGGTGATATATGAACCTCCCAGGACACTTAAATAAAGGGAGTAAGAAGTATCTGGTCAATAGAGTAACTCCCTTGCTAAAACATGACGAATGTTGTTTCTCTACAAAATGCAAGGATGTATGAAATCTCTGTCATTAAAATGATCCACGTGGGGTGGCTTAAACTAAAAGTATCTTTCCTCAGTATTTCCAAAATCATCATAATCAGTTTCATAAAGCTCCTAAAATTTAATTGTAAATGACATCTTATTTTTGTGAAAAATTATACTGCTTAAGGCCAATTTATTTCTAGATGTGAAGTGCACTGCTGCAAATGCAGTAACTTTACTACTTCTTGAGCTGCTAGCATTTACTGATCATTCTGTACTGTTTCTCAGACATCTCTGTCTACTTCTGCCTACCATATAACTGGCTGATATATGTATAGCCCTGAAGTAAATTGATTTATCTAACTGTGTGCAGAGAAATGCTGTTCACTTAGGATAAGGGAAAGGCAATGGATGTCTACCTAGACTTCAGTAGTGTTTGACACTGTCTCCCACAGCATTCTCCTGAAGAAACTAGATGCTCATTGCTTGGAAGTACTCTTCTCCGGGTAAGAAACCGGTTAGATGGCCAGGTTCAGAGAGTGGTGGGGAATGAAACTAAATCCAGTTGGTATCTGGTCACAAGTGGTGTTCCCCAGAGCTCAGGATTGTGCCAGTCCTATTTAACATCTTAATTGACGATCTGAACAATGGGTTTGCATGTATCCTCTGTAAGTTCACAAACACCATGTTAGGAGAGACTATTGATCTGCTGGAGGGTAGGAAGGCTCTACAGAAAGCCCTGGACAGCCTGAATCAATGGGCTGAGGACAACTGCATGAGGTTCAACAAAGAGAAGTGCCAAGTCCTGCACTTGGGTCACAACAACCCCAGGCAGTGCTAGAGACTTGGGTGTAAGTGACTTGATATCTGCTCAATAGAAAGGGATTTGGGGATGGTGGTTGCCAGCCAGGTGAACATAATCCAACAGGCAGGGTGGCCAAGAAGGCCAATGGCATCCTGGCCTGTATCAACAAATGTGGTCAGCATGGAAATGATTGTCCCTCTGTACTCGGCACCGGGAAGGCCTCATCTCAAATCCTGTGTTCAGCCTTGTGCCACTCACTTCAGACAAAACACTGAGGTGCTGGAGTGTGTCCAGAGCAGGGCAACAAATGCTGGTGAAAATCTGGAGCGCAAATCTTGTGTTTACCCTGGAGAAGAGGAATCTCGGGGGGAACATATAACTCTCTACAACTACTTGACAGGAGGTTGTAGCCAGGTGGGGCCATCTCTTCCACCATATCTCAAGTGAAAGGATGAGAGGAAATGGCCTTAGGTTGCCAGAAGTTCAGATTAGATATTAGCAAAAAATTTTTTCACTGAAAACAATTTCAGGCATTGGCATAAATTACACAGGGAGGTAGTGCAATCACCATCTTTGGAAGTGTCCAGGAAGTCATCTGGAAGTGCATGAGCAAGCATTAAGGGCCAGTGTATCTTTGTGCAAATGACTCCTTTACAAAAATTGATATAGATAATGCAGAACCTCTAGCTTATACAGAGCACTAACATTTCTCTCTGTGTATTGCAATACATGCTTAGAAAGACACACTATTTCTTGGAACATCAAATATAAGCGTTCCCACTCGTACAGACTGTAATTAAATTACTTTCCAACCTGCTTCATCAAAATTCTAACTTTCTTCCTAGAGTTTATTTTTAAAAGAGTTTGAAAACAATAAAAAAACTGCTATGTGACTTCTGTTGGTGTTGGGAACTAAGGACTCTGTGTTGATCTGTACTATATTTGACTTGAAAGGTCCATCACAGAGATATGCAGAATGGTAAAAACAACATCTGTGTTTCATTCAGCATCTCGCAATGACTTCTGCACAGGTCAGGCCTAAAAAAGGACAAGAAAAGGAAATACTAACACTTTTCTCATAATTTCCTAGCCTATGGTGATTTGTAGCTCCTGATTTCTTTTAGCTAGATTTAGTAGTTTGGATAGATTTAGTAGTTTAAGGATACCTTAGCTTTCGTATTCATAATCATTAGTCTATGTATAAATATATACTTATGCTTATTCAGGATGTTCTCTTCCCTCCACTACAGGTTGTTTTAATTATAAACTTCCCTACTAATGTAGAGAATCATGTATAAACCTGCCTGATCCCACATTTCTTTATTATTCCCTCTCTATGGGCCCTTCCCTCTGCACACAGAGAATAGAGCAATAATACTCTATGACTATACAGAATATTTTTAGTACTTCCTCAGTCATTTTATTATCATTCCCTCTACCATCCACAATCTCCACAGAAAATCTGCTAATAGAGACTTTATTTTCACCCATGCAAAATAACTGCTGAGGACCATGATTTTTTTTTTTCCTTAGTCTATTCATTCAAAGAGAATAGTTGCTTACTATATACAGAATGCTAATAAATCCCATCTCATTCCACAACCACCTACTCTTGTTCTGGAAAATGTTTTTTACTACTCTTGAAGGCATTATCATCAGTTATTTGTAGAAAGTAAATGATGCATTAAGACATTGTCAGAAACAATTGTAAGGAAAACAGGATTCAACTGCTTCCATTTCTTAGATGAGCAGAAAAAGTAAATAAGAAATTACAGACTTATGTTGCTAAAAACACCATCTTCCAAAAATATGGAAACTCAGAACTAGGAACATTAATTGCTATAAACTTCCCATAAAATATGTGATAGAGAACAGTACGTTCTGTCTTCCTTCAGTAATTCTTTGCTTTTTAATTTCCAGAGTAGAATTTACTGAGTCGTTTAGTAACTGACTAATTTTCTACCAAGAAGCCTACAGATAAACAAAGTGAAATTCCAGTTCAAATAACACCCAATCAGGCTCTTACACTCAGACAGCCATTGCACAGAAGTAGTCAATGGGAATGGAGAGAGAGAGAGAGAGAGAGAGCGAGACAGATGACTGGCAGTAGCTCATAAATTGGATTTGCACCTCAGTATTACATTATGGCTCACACCCTTTTTTTAATGGTTTGTTTTTGAGAAGGACTGGCTTAACTTTTCTGGATATAAGAGAAGCAATTGCAACTTTTGTTAAACCTTTCTTTTCCTTTCTAGCAAGCACGTAGAATTTTGGTCTTCTATTCATTATAGTCTTTTTTAAAAAAGGTTGTGTCCAAGGAAATATGATTTCTCCCTCAGTTGGTTCTCATGGTTTAATCTGGCAGGCAGCTAAACACCACAGCCATCTGCTCGCTCCCCACCCCCAGTGGGTTGGAGAGATAAATGTGAGGGACAAAAAGTTACAAATCATGGATTGAGATAAAGACAGCTTAATAGGACAGAAAAGGAATGGATAATAATAATCATCATAATCACAAAAGAATTAGAATACACATAACAAGTGATACACAATGCCAATGATGTTTGCTCACCACCTGCTGACTGATAGCCACCCTGTCAAGCAGCAGTGCTCCCCAGCAAGTTTCCCCTAGTTTATATACTGACTATGTTTTCAGACGGTTATGGAACATCCCTTTTGACCAGTGGAGGTCAGCTGTCTTGGCTGTGTTTCCTCCCAGCTTATTGTGAGCCCCCAGGATCCTCACTGATTCCTCAATTTGTCAGAGGGAAAAAGTACTCTACATATATTTGGCTATAAATCCATAATACAGATACTTTTTTCAAAATATTGTTCATACTTTTATAAGAATTAGCATGTAGCTTTCATGAGGTGAGTAAGAACAAAGGACATCTGCAGTCATCAACCTGGTGACACTGCTCCTGAATAAGACATTTTCCAATAATTTACTTTTCTTTTTTAATGTATTTTACCCTAACATTGCAAAGAATTACTTATATTTTTCAATATTAAAAGAGACTGTAATTTCAGGTAGTGGTTTGGCTGAATAGAATGTAATTGCTTTTGCAACTACATGTTTTTACTCTGAGTTGACTTTGATAAAAATCCTGTCTTCAGCTAATTTTACCATTTTATTTCTTCTTTCATTATTTCAGTACACCAGCTCACTGAAATGGATGTGTGTTTTATCTTTGAAACAAAACAGAGTTTGTACTCTACCCAGAGAAGGACTGTTCAAGAACAGTAAAGAAAGATTTCATTTAGTCTATCCTGGTGAAAAACAAATTGTCTGTCTTTGTGAATGATAAAAATAAGGGGAGAGAATCTCATGAAGGTTCAGATTCCCTGTTGTCACCCTCTGTGGCACATAAGGCTCAACAGCTCACACAGCACAGCCCAGATGCATCACCGACTACCTTTGTTATTCACATCTCCCAGGCAAGGGCTGTCCAAGTCAGTCACACACATCTTCCAGAAACCTATTTGCTGTCTCAGAAACAACAGGCCTTTAGAAAGGAAGAGATGTAAACTACTGAAAATGCATTTAACTCCAACGAGGAACAAGGTGTTTTATAAGCCACCCTAGTGACAGTCATTGTGAAAAAGTAAAGAAATCATTGATTTTTTTTTTGTTACAACGGGCATTTAATGTTTCTTCTAGACAAATTACTGGCATATAGAAGAGGGCTTCTCTTTAATACATGCAGTGTTAAGAATTAAGATAAAAAACTACACATGGTATTTGTAGAAACTGAGCAACCAAGGCTAAAAGTGGATGGCAGTATAGATGCAGCCCAGTAAATATGGTTTTATTCATACTAATAAAAGCCTATTATCCAGCCTGACAGTGCAGTGTCTCAGGACTTAACCACACTTGCCTGTCCTGACCTTACTTTATCTCATTTTCACAAGTGTGAAAATGCCAGATGCCAGGTCACCATTTCCTAGCCTGTTTTAAACAAATATTGACAGTCTCTGTATAACACACATTTTGTCAAATGAGGCTGGGGAAGGCAATTATGTATTTCTCAAACTATATCTATAAACTAAGGAGGAAGCATCCAAATGTGTTTAAAAACTAAAACTAGTAAAACAAAAAAACAAAACAGCAAAAAACACCCAAACTCGCGCTCCAAAGAATCCAAAAAACTCCCAACAAAACCACAGTCTACTCTTCCTAGGCAAAGAGCTCAGGATGTAGACACATATTCTGTAGACACATTGTCCCCTCCATTTCTGCTACAGGAGGAGGGAATTCTCCTTTATATCTAATTTAAACCTACCCTCCTTCAGTTTCAACTATTGTGTCTTGTCCAGTCACTACATGCCTTGGTAAAAAATCTTTCTCCTTCTTTCTTATAAGCCAACTGTATATAGTGAAAGGCCACATTAAGGTGTCCCCAGAGCCTTCTCTTTTCCAGGCAGAACAGCCTCCACCCTCTCAGCCTCTCTCCACAGGAGAAGTGCTTCAGTCCTTTGACTTGCTCTAACAGAGCTGTGTCCTTCTTACATTGGGGGTCCCAGATCTGGATGCAGAACTCTAGATAGAGTCTCAGAAGAGAGCAGCAGAGGGGCAGAATCACCTCCGTCAGTCTGTTCTTTATATGAAGCCCAGGATACTGTTGGCTTTCTGGACTGCAAACACACTGCCCGCTCATGTCCAGTTTTTTGTCTACCAGTATTCCCAAGTCCTTCTCTACAGGGCTTCCCTCAATCAGTTTGTTCCCCAGACCCTAATGTTATTTGGGACTGCCTTAACACAGGGGCAGGACTTTGCTGAGGTAGCCTGAACAAAGTGCTTTCAGGCCTTGTTGAGGTAGCCTGAACAAAGTGCTTGGCTACCTAATTTGTTAATAACATTAAAAGCTTCTGTAGTCTTTTACAGAAGAAAATCAAAAACAGATAATCAGAACTTTGGCTAAATGCTTCTTACGTAAATGATTTATATAAATTATTTAAGTTATGTTAATAGTCACTCTAACAAGGCTTAGAGGTATAATTAAACCACTCAGGCTTGACAGGAAGTAGTCAGCCAGCAGTTAAAAAAAAATAATAATAACCCTCTCTCAGGAAAATGAAAAGAATACCTCCAGTTATATAGATTCTACAGCTGGTTAAAATATTATATTTTTTTCAAATGAGCTGAGGCATCACAGGAATCTGAATTTATATCCACAATCTAAAATCTAGAAAGTAATCAAGAGATAAAGATGTAAATCTTTAAGCATTCCTCTATTAGACATGAAAAGAAGTTAAGGACAAAAAGAGATTATGGAGAACTCAGAAGAGGGTGAAGAGTCATCAGTCCCAGAATCTTGCAGCTTCTAGCACGTTTTGTCTTCAGAATTGATGGAGATCTTTAGGCAAGTTACATTTCCTGAAGTGTCTTAGGGAGGCTATTTCAAAAATACTGCAGAGGAATCTGGTTGTCACATTTTAAAAAGACTCTCATTTCATATTTATTTTCTTGTAATCTTTAGCCTCTGATGTCATAGCTAAAGACTTCTCTTCCTAAATAAATCCTTTTAATTTTCATATTAAGTTTGTCTGATGTGATGAATCGCTGTGAATCAGCACCAGGTGATTCAGAGGCTATGCCCTGTACAGCTGCTAGAAATTGTAATCAAGGAAGCCAGCTTGATAGGTCTTTGCAGGGATGCTCCCATGCATATATGAAGATCCAAAAGGCAGGTAACTATTAACTAGGTAATGAAGCTCAATTAAATTTGCAGCGTTGGTTGGTTATTTGGGGTTTTTTGGGGGGAGGAGGGGTGTTTCCCTAGCTATTTCTGAGAAGAGTTTTTATCTTTTCCTCCTTGCTGAGGTGGGTTGTTTGTTGTTGGGGTTTTTGTTGGTTTTTTTTTTTTTAATTAACCTGGGAGGGAGGATAGCCCAGGATGAATCAGGGTAATGCAAACTTCAGGAGTCTGTACGGACAGATTTGACATTTACATGAAGTGGCATGTTATTACTGGGGAACAATAGGTAGGTAAAGCTGACAGTAAGCAGTCTTACGGTGTAAAATATTGAGTTTGAATATGAATCTTCTTATAAGTCCAGACTTAGTGCCCTTCTTGCAAGAACCAGTTACCTTGCAATAAGGTATATTAATGCTCTGGGTCTACTTTTAACCTTCATATGAGATGTCTGGAACAGTATAAACACTCAATTTTCTTCCAAAGTAGAAAACAACATTTTAATTTTTTTAATATAAACCTCTCCCAGCTGAAAACCCAAGCAGCTTAAAATCAAGGCTGAGCACACTCCACTGATCCTAGTAGAAACAATGTGAGACACTAATGGTGCTAACTTGAACAGAGAAGTTGAGAGGAGACTGCTTTGCATAAAATCTGAATACCATGTTTTTCTCTTGTACACAAAACTGCTTGTATGTGGTTGAAAAAGCAGTTAATGTTTGCTTAAATCAGCTTGTTTCAAATGCAGGGAACTGAGTGAGAAGGGCCAAAACAAGGGGTCAAAGGCAGACCAGTGACTATTATAGAACTATTTCCTGTGACTGGTACAGATGACACTTTCTAAATCTGTTGGCTGAAGTCCAGCTGTGATACTCCTGTGTTACCCTTCCACTAAGCTTCCAATAGATCATTACTCATAACTAAGTCTTTTAGGCTGATATTGGAGCGAATTCAAGGTAGTCCCACAGATGTTTTCCTGGATATTCTATGTCTAGGCCTCAGAGGGAAATGGGTACAAGAATCCCCTAAAATTGATTGACTCAGCAGAACTAACATCTTGCTGTTTCCATTACTTTTTTTTGACACTACAAAAAAAGTCATGGATGAATGCTGTACAAGATGTTTCATCTGCTTGGATTCAAGGAGTTTATTGTAAAAAGCCAGCCCACAAAGCATTTATTATAGTGTGCTCTTGCACCTTCAGCAACAGCATCCATGTGTCTCACTTTTTTAATCCATGCATGGTATTACCCCTATGTGTAAGTGTTTCTTATCAAATCCAGGTGTTGCAAAATCTCATTTCATAAACTTGCCGGGACATCTGATGCTAGAGCTGTGATGGCATTCTTCCTCTATCCACAAACACATCAATACCTTGCTCTCCTAATCACATATAACTAAGCACCTTTTGACTCACGTTTGTATTAAACCAACTTCTACAAAGTAGTAACTTTGAAAGCCCCGTTTTTCTTTGCTGTTGGCCTTGTTGCAGCACATCCAGCATAGCTGGTTTGATACTGGGGAGTGACTAGCTGAGTTGGAAATTAGGCTGGTAAGGGTGACCTGTTGGGTAGTCCTGACACAAAATTTCAACCAGTGTAAAGACTGGGCGGCCCTGTGTTCTCTGGTAGTATGTCCTTTTTTACACTGCATGAAGATTGGTCAGATACAGTGATTCAAAAACAGCTTTTAGACTGCTGTTCAAAGACAATGTTCTCATAGCATTGGGGCTTTACCTCCTTGAAATCAGTGAAGTTAGAACACTACTGAATTTCTTCATGGCGACTTGCATCTTGAAGTGTTTAAGAGTATGACTCTTAGTAAATTCATTTAATAAATAATACAGGCAAACCATCTACGCTTTCCTCAGAACAAAGCAGATATTTATGCCCTCTTTAATAAATGTTACATCACCAGGGAGCAGCAAAAAAGAAAAGTTCCTTCGAAAAATAAAATAGGGTTTTTCCTTTTTTAAATGAAAACCTAGTATTACATTGCTGGCACAATGGGATGCTGTTCAAAGAAGAAAATTAACAGTACTTCCTGTATCACTTTGTCTCTCAGAAATCTGCCCATGAGCAAAAACATTTTTTCCAATTTTTTAGTGTAAATGAAATCCAGAGCAACCAGCAAAAGAACAGGCAATACTTTTCTGCAGGAATGTAATATAGTTAGTTTCCCATCTCTGCTGGAACTTCTTACTAAACTTCAGACTCCAGTTTTCACATTATGCAGATATTTTTCTTCTTTAATCTTTTTATTTCTTTTTCCATTGAACTCTCTCTTGCTGAGATTTTAGATTATTCCCTCACTGAGAGTCTCTGGTTTATGCTTCTGTTTATCTTTCTGTCCATCTAGCTATACATTTCTGGCTATGCAATATATAGAAACATAAGCCAAGGAGTTTTCTTCTTGAGTTCTTATGTAATATACTGAATTTACACATTTTGCTATGTGATTTTTGTTACCTTAATATAACATGAAGAAAACGATTGGTTACAGGTAGAATTTTTAGTCTGATCAACTATAGACATTTAATTTTTTAACTATTACTTTTTCCTCAAGATCTTTTGTCCCTTAGCCATCTTGAAGAAATTTTGGATGCCTGTATATTTGAAGGTGTTGACAGTGGGACAGCTGTTTACATACCTGTTATGATTTATTTTTTCTGTTTAGTACAGAGCTACTTCTGAAAAATATGGGAATAACTAAGCAAAGTCACAGAAAAATGAGCTTAATACCATTTTACACCCTAACCTCAAGCATAACATGGATACCCTCAGGAGTAAAAATATAATTCCTCTGTCTTATCCATGTAATTGCACACATTCCATCAGATGAAATATGGTGGCAAAGTGATTAACTTGTACTTTTTATTATATTGCATGTTTTACAAAGATTGGCCATTAAATAACCTTCCAAAATATATCTCTTAGTGTGAAAACACATATTCTTTTACCTTATTCTTGAAGTCGACTTGTCCTTATGAAATTGCTGTAAGTCTGACAATACTAAAGGAAAAGAATTGCACATGTGATTGTTTATTTTCTTAATATAGAACTCATGCATATCAGCAGAATAATGTAAATTTTACATAAATGTTAATAATGGTATAGGAACAAAATTTAGGCAGGTTAATAAAATGCAAATGTTTATTAAATAATGTGAATCAGTAATAAAAATGTGCAAGTCTCAGGATTTCAGTTAAAGTAACTGAGAAATTGAACAAGTTCAAATGTCAGTCTACAGGGTATAATTTCATTATTTTCAGACTTTTATAAACTCAACCTCTTGCAAAAAACTAGGGTTAACTGGAAAGTAAAGATGGAGAAGGTTCCCCATAAGTATATTTTGCCTATTCCTCTGCATTTTTAATGGAAATTTTTTTTTTTTTCTTTTTGGTCAAACCTAAAAACCCAAACACTGATTTTTCTTCCTTAGGAAACTGAAACCTGGACATTTCTGTCCATAAAATTCAGAAATTTGTGTATGTGTTGGCTAAAGAATGAGCATTCTTGCCAAAATTATGTTTTGCTCAAAAGAGTGTTTGAGGAAACTATACACTCTTTCCATTTAATTGAAAACTAATTTAGCTATTGAAAAAATATTGATAGAAAATATTTCTTAGCACCAATAACAAGACAAATACTGTGTGATTTAGGCTGTCCACCCAAAGGAGCAACCACTTATTCATTTTTCTGCCATCAAACATAGTTTCAAAAGGATTTAATGACAGTGGTGGCCAGGATAATAAGTTTTCATGCTCTGCAATTCTATTCTGAATTTTTAAAGAGCCTTTGAACCTTTCTCCTTATTTCTCTGCAGCTGAAACACTTCAGGGGAAATATGGGTTCAAAAGAGAGGGGGGAAAAAAGCAAGTTATTATATTGAAATTTTTGATTGCACACAAATACCAATTTGATGTTTCATTTTATTTTAAAGTAAATACTGTGACCTTTGAAAGCAAAGAGATTTCGGAGGTTTTATGTTATGTAGTTATCTGAAGTCCGCAGAAGAAGCTTGTATTGGGTGAAGCCTGTACTTTGCAACTATAAAAGAAATAATGATTTAATTTAGTTCTTTCTTAAATAAACATTTAAAAGCCAACAGTAACTCAGTTTATGAAAGTACAAATATTAAATCCCACAATAAAAAACCCCCAAACTTTCTAGGTTTGACCTTGAAACATTCTGCTGTGTGGTCTGGACAGGTACTTCTGATCAAATTATATTAATGAGGCAGATTTTGTCTCTGCTTTGTGTTGTGAATAGGGAAGGCAATTAATGTGGAACCAATTTGGGAATCTTGCTGTATAAAGCAATGTCTTTTGCTACTGGAGGCTGCAAAAGATACGCATTCATGTAAGGAGTTGTTATTGACATACATTAGCCTTCTGCCTCATGGCATGAAGGCTGGATAAATTTTTCATGTTTCCATACCCAACCAATACAACTTTAATGTATACTGTAGCTTTGGGGACACCTGTACACCAGCCTCGCTGTGCCAATAAAGATCAAAATGCTTGAATAATTCACCTGTTTTACATCAGAGAGAAACAGATTCTGACAATACGAAACAAGCTAAAATAAACAGAACCTAGAGGAGAACAAGAATGTCCTGTGAAAGTCATTGAATACACCAGATGTCATTGTGTAATTATTTTCTGAAAAAAAACAGGGATCAGTTAATGTCCTGTAAAATAAATGGGAATCTTTCCTTTGAACATTTTATCCCGTCCCATGTTGCACAACATGTATTCACCATTACATTGTCAAGTTCAGTTTTAAAAGCTGTACCCTTTTCAGATGGTGTGAAACTGAAATGTAAAAGGAAATACAGTATTATGTGCTAAAGAAAAGCATATAAGACTTCAGAAATAGTTAATAAAAAGCAGTCTTGAAGTAGAAAATAAATTTGCAAGACAGAAATATGAGATAAGACTTTTGTCCCAATCAAGAGGACTTTTCCAAAAAGTGTGAAATGTAACAGAGAACAAGGTTACATTTTTGTCTCATTTTTAACAGCTTGGAAAAAGGAGTTCTAGAGCCAAAATGTTGCCTTTAATATTCCATCGTGATTTTTATCAGTCATTTCCCTTTATAACAAGGCCTTTTTTCTCTTTCCATGTTGGGACCAATCTTACTACAGAGCAAAACAGATCTTCATTTCCTTTTTCATTTTTAAGATAGTCAAATGGTGAGGAGAAACATACCAGTCTGAGACTGATATGTTCCCACCCTTTCTTTTCTCTTTTATAAAATGAGATGTGAATAAAACCCTAAATCATTTAAAGTGTTAGTTACAGAAAGACTAGCTATCTTAGGTGCTGAACATAATAGGAAAATCACAAGTCATGTTTTAAAGAGCATCAGTTTTCAACTGGTTTTACAAGCACTAGGCAAAGAAGGTGAAAATAAAACAAAGTATATTTAAAAAAAAAAAGAAAAATATTTGAGGGAAGACTCCTTTCAACATGGGAGAAAAAAAGCTAAAACAATAAAACCCAAGGTTTTTTAATAGGTGTGGGGGAGATGCAAGCTGTTGAAAAGAATTGGAAAATAAGAAATCACAGGGCAAAAAAAGTTTAAAAGGTGAAAATAATGAAATGTAAATAAATGAAGCATAAATCACAACCAGACTAGCTAGAATAAATTGAGCAGAATTTACAAGGAAAGAAATAAATAAAAAGAAGCAGATTTACTTCAGAAATAAAGGCCCTTCAAAGAAATCCAAAATGTATAAGAAAGTTGACCTAAGTGAAGTGATGTGTAGTTAAAACTGGAAACATAATTAAAAGTGGTTGGAAATATTATTATGAACAAAAACCTGAAGACTTAAAAACTGAAAGGAACTAAAAAAAATAAATTAATACTGCTGAATGAAATATAAAACTCCAAGTAAGTAAAATAG
Organism: Atrichornis clamosus; assembly: GCA_013400975.1. Classification (NCBI taxonomy): domain Eukaryota; kingdom Metazoa; phylum Chordata; class Aves; order Passeriformes; family Menuridae; genus Atrichornis; species Atrichornis clamosus. The sequence continues at coordinate 54,712 of WBMZ01007628.1, read as the reverse complement.
AATCTAATTCAGAGTCCAAAAATAATATGTCACAAAAAGCTGCAAGATTTGAGTTTGTTCATTTTTAAAATCTACCCCAATGGAGGAGATCTAAACTTCATTATAAATATAGAAATCAAAACGAGAAACAATTCTTTTCCATAGGCAAAAACAAAAGATGTAATTTTTTATTTGCAGCACCTTTACGTTTGTTTTTTTCTTACACTTTCTCAACATGGAAGTTGAAAACTCCCACTAAAAACACATCTCTTTTTTTTATTTTACTGACATTACATTGGCAATTACATAAATTGAAACAAGTTAATACTCTTTCTTCCCTGATACATCATAATAGCAGGCCATATATCTCTTGACTGACAGGTGGCTACAACTGGACACAGAATCTTGTTCACACAAAAAATTATTTATTTGCATGTATTTTTATAGCAAAGCACAAAATTTATATTTTGTTCAATGAGAGGAATGATAAGTGACAAAAATCAAATTTCTAGCAACTTTCCTGAAGTCCCATGATAGTTGCTATTAGAGTTCCTTAACTTACCGAACAGGCAGGATCAAGGACATCTACATGTACTGTTATAGGCTACCTGAGATAGGAACCTGTTCTTCTGTACTCATGGTGAGCTCTGAGGATTTCATATCCTTCTGAAGGTTCCTGTAGAGAAAGAACAGGCTTTTATCTCATCTGAGACTTAAAGGTAATCTGGTATTTGTGCTTAAATGTGCTTCTTTTTCACTTAAGCTATATATTAACTTCAATTTGAAATCAGTGAAAAATAAGAAACTGCAGCGTGAGTCTGGTGAAATGAGGCTGCCAGAGTGTGTTTCAGATATTTTTATTTATTCTGTTTCTAAAGATCTAAATTTGCTAATAAGTTTTTATTCAGAGTATTGCCTTGAATTTGCTGCCTATATTAAGTATGTCTACAATAAATAGTTTTATTTCATTTTCATATTCAATAGTTATAATTCTCATTTTCAGGGAGAACCCTGAGCCATATGGGTCAGAACTAAGGAAAATCAACACTTCTGAAATTAAAATACCATGTCACTTTCATTTTCTTAAAAAAACTTTAGGAATACAGCATGAAGTTATTCTGATCCACATTTACTGCAAGTATTCATGCGAGAGACTTTCAAGACATAAAATCTTATTAATGAGTATTATATTTCCTACTATTGGAGTAATAATGTACCATTCTCTTTTTGAATAGAGTGTTTTATTTCAAAGTATTACCTTTGGTTACAATTATAGTAACAACCCCAACGGTCTTAAAATTGCTTTTAAAACTCATATTAATGGCAATAACATTGAACATGTGTTTCCTTTGAAAACTCTGAAATGCATGGAGCAAGCTGCTATTTGAATAGATATCCCTAAATAGGAAAGATTACCTAATCCGACATGGAACAGATGATAGCTAGTCTCCATACTATAGAAATATTTTCTAAATTCATATAAACAAAATGGAAACGAAACTGTTCTTTATGATGGTATCTTTACGTGTACAGTAGCATGCTCAAGGCTGATGTTGAGCTACAGAATTAGAGAAATGAATGTTGCCTGATGGTTTGGCTAATGTTTTCATACTGAGACAACTTCTTTTCTATTCTCTGCAAGTCAGCTGGCATAAGGACTCATGATGGTACTGTCTCATTTTTTAAAAAGAGATAAATGTCAAGAAGCCCCTACACTGGGGTTGCCAATCCTTCGTGATTCATAGGCTGACATATAGGATCATAGGCTTGTCACAGCAATAGAAGCATTGACATAGTAACATAGGAGAAGATGATTCTTACAATGAGGGAAAGGAAGTTTGTATATCTGTTAGTGTAGCCAAAGGCTACACTGCTACAGATTCCTGGACAAAATGCTCTATTTCACACTATATGAGCCTAGTGTCAGGATCATTACACTTTTCCTTGGTTTTCTTTTGCCATACTTGTATAACTTCAACAGTGCCAATGCTGCTGGATTTTGACCTATACAGACAAGGATTCTGTGTCACTAAGTTAGACCCTTCATTGAAATAGGAAAGGAGTGTTTGCTGTGGACATTATGCAGCCTCCTCTACCTCAAGCACAGTTTCTGAAAAGTCTTTGTGAAAATGAACTTTACCTTAGGAGAGGAGGGTAGGGGCAAAAAAAAAAAAGTAAAAAACACCTTATTTGCTCTTTTGTCCATACTTACTGAGCCAGAGAGGGCGTTTGCACAGTTTCTAATTATTAATGAGTCTCCCAGTTAGAATATGTCCCTACACTTTAGCATAGTTTTCAGCATTGTGTTTTCTTACACACAGTAAGTTAAATCATCTGTATCAAATGTTATGTCGCATGAAAACTGTCTGAAGGAACACTATCAAAGTTTTATGACAAAAAGTTTTGAAGTTCCAGAAAGATAATTAACTGCTGCTTGTCTCAAAACTGATGCTTGATTTGGAAGTTTTAAATACAGTTATTAGTTATGCAGGGGAAACAAGCAGATATGAATACAATGTGCATTTGTCATTAAGCTGAGAGGATGGTTAAAGAACGAGAATAAAGAATACAAAGGAATCTAATTAATATGTATGCAGTTAATGATTTTTAGTATGTTTACTGAGAGAAAGCATGAAATTGTTCTTCATTAAACTTGTAGATGACACAAAAAGAGAAAGGGTATTTGTATTTGATTTACCTGGCAGGGTTTGGCAGCAGGGAAGCTGCTGGGGTAGCTGCTGTGAGAGCAGATCAGTTTAAGCCACCACAGTCTATTCTGGTGCCACAGTGGGCTCTCGAGGAATTTAAGAAAAAGACAGTAACCAAGAGAGGTGACGGGCAGATCTTGATCTGAACACTGCCAGAAAGTGGAATATTTGTGAGGAATGTTTTGTTGTTATAATGTGGTGTAGGGACAAAGAGTGTGGTGTGCATGTGTTGTCCACTGCTGTTGGTACAGTCATGGTATCAGTTCAACTTTAGTGTGGACAATTTTGCTTATCAATGTATGTGAAGTTTGTATAGACTGTGTGATGAATGTATATTTTGACGATAATTTTTAAGTATGTGTTTCACAGAGGTGAGGGGTGGATGTCTGGGGAGCAGATGACCCAGTGCAGGCAGAATAGATGTAACCTGAAGGAAGCGGCAGCCTGTGGGAGACCCACACTGGAGCAGCTCCGGAAGAGCTGCAATCCATGGGAAGGACCTGTATTGAAGTTAATGAAAGATTGTATCTCATGGGACGCATCCCACGATGGAGCGGGGAAAGCGCAGGAGGAGGAAGGAGCAGCAGACCTGAAGCATTATGGACTGACTGCAACCCCCGCCCCACTCGGGGCTGGGAGGGGGGCAGACGTAGAGGAGTGAGAAGAATTTGAAAGAAGTGGGAGTGGTGAGAAAGTGTGTTTAGTTTTGGTTTTGTTTCTCGCTATACTACTCTGTTTTTAATTGGCAATAAACTAAATTATTCTTCCTCAATAAGGAATCTCTTTTGCCGGCGACAGTAATCGGTGAGAGATATTCCTCACTCAACCCCTGAGCTTTTCAGCCTATGTTGTTCCCTTTTCCTGCTGAGGAGCAGAAGAGATAAAATGGCTGGGGGGAGGGGGGGGGCACCTGATAGCCAGCTAAGGTCAACCCACTGCAGTACTGAATAATGGAAGACTAGTTCTTATCAATATCCATGTTCTGTGAAAAGTTTGTGCAGTTAAAAATAAAGTCAATAAGCTACACAAACTGGAGGGCGATTTTTAAAAAGCAGTGACTAAGAAAAAGGTACTGAGACAACCAGCTGGAGGATAATTGGTTAAAATTGCTTTCTGGTAAGTGCAATTTTTGGGAATGTCATGGTGAATTTCTTATGTGTAAGCAGATCATAAGGATTGAAAGGTGCCAATGTAGATACTGTGATTTCCTACTGCCTTTCTCTGCATGGCATTTGTGAAATGATTTTTTGATGAGGATGTCCACATCTGGTGTTTATTCAAGAAAAAAATAAGGCGATTGCATTACTTTCTGTAGGTAAGTGTGGAATGAGTTTCCTAAAGTATGGACATATTTAAGAGGCAGAAATTTCACATTATGCAGTGGTTGTAGGCTAATATAAGACAAATTCAGAGAAATATTGAGGAATACATTTTTCAACACAGAGTAGCTAACCATTGAAATTTCTTTCAGGTGAAGCATTGAATTTTATATCATCTGCAGTCTTTAAATAAAGGCTAGATCATTTTTCTAAAAAATCTCTAGCTCAGAAGTTGCAGGTTGGATACGTCACTTACCAATTTAAAGTCTGCAGCTTCTACAGGCAGGTCAAGCTACGATGATTCCTTACAGACTTGAAATCTATGCTAATTCTTAAGAGGGATATTAAATGTGAGTGATAGGTTGGAAAAGCAATTGCCAAGAACAACAAGGAGAGTTAGGCACAAATTTACAATGTGGTGCTTGCAGAGGTACAAAAGGCAAACACAGACTTGTTTTATAAACACAAAGGTCCACAGCCAAAAAAAATGTGTGGATTCAATGCATGACTAGTGATTTCTTTTTAAGACCTCTTACTATGGGTTTTAGCTTGTAAGACCAACTGGAAAGATTTTGAAGAATATCAACAATTCCTTAGGACAGGGTTTCCTTTTTATTGTGGTATTTGAATTTAATTATGAACATTTCATGTCTGAATGGCAAAATTTTAGTCAATGGGTACAAATGGCAAGGAAAGCAAAGAAAACATGGTGCAGGATGCTCACCTTTCTGTGTATTTGCCCCTACACAAACCTAGTTTAAAAGTAGGATCACTAGCATTTCAGCATGTCCAGATTTTTGATGATTTCAATTTTCATAATTCAAGTGATATTTTCTGAAGAAGCAGCTCTAAAATAGGGTGAAGCCAGATGCTTATGACAAACCATATTGCTATATAACCACAGACTGTTTGTTACGACCATAGATAGCTGTGTACCTTCATTCAGGCCGAAACTTTCACTGATTTTTGGGGTTGTTTGCAGAATGCTTGAAGAAAAAGAAGAAATTGCTCATAAATGTATCCAGCTTGGAATAACTGGCAAAGCATTTCTCCCTGAACTTTTCAAAAACAAGAAGCTGGCTTTTATGCAGTTGCTGACACCAGAATGAAACCAGCAAAAATAAGGTGCCTACCATTAAACCCTGAGCAAATTTACAATTAAACAAATAACTCTAACAGACTGTTATGGTTGACACCATGTAAATGGCTTTTTTGGTTTCCAGTCTATGTATTCTATCAGAGTAACCATATTCTGTTGTTATATTAACAATAATACTTTGCCCCAGAAAATAAGAGTGATTAATGATTGCTTTGCCATTGTTCCATATTTTACCATGTGGTTCTTGCTATGCTTCAATTTAAATGCAGGCTTTATTGCCAACAGCTTTGTTCTACATCCCTCTAAGATTGCTTTTACACAGTAGGAATAGCAAGGAGGACTGCCAAAGGAAGGCCAAACTTTTCATATAGTGCCTGTGCACACAAGAGCTGCACATCACTAGTCTGTCACAGGGCAGACCCAGTTGATAGGTATGGTTCCCTTTTCTTTTAAGGACAGTATGTCTCGTGAAAAAGTGTCTGAAGTTTTCCTCAGTCTTTCTTTTGACCTTCTGCTATGTACTTCCTAGTCTGACAAATAGAAATTGGAGTTTTTCCCAGTCCATAAGAGGGCTGTTCAGATTTGGGAGTCATATATAGCACAAGTTACTTGGTATTAAGTTCATTTTCAGTTCTGGTTTGATTCTTCCCCCTGGCATTAGCAGCCTACCTGGTCTAGCCAACTGTGTTCTCTCCTTTTCTGGATGGCATTCACAGTCAGCTCATTTTTCACCTCCACACTGGAAGAGAGTTTTCCTGGAGCAGTTCTTCTTTCTCAGAATTGAGGATGACAGCTCAAATGTTCTTAAAGCCTTTGCTAAATGGATTTTGGATGGTCTCTTAAGAAGAGGCAGAGCTAGATACTGATCAGGATGTCTTACTGTACTAAACTAAGATGCATGGGTGCAGCAACCTTAACCTTTTTTTCATTTTCTCCTTAAGTGCAGGGAAAAGGCATTGTATTAAACCACAGCAATGCAGACCAAAACCCAGGCAGAGTTTGAAATAATTTTATGATAACTTTGATTCTTTCTCTTCTTGTCGGGCCCACCAGTTTCTAACTAACTCTTTAATAAACTCATTCCTGCATCTCTTAGAATATAGGAACTACCTTTAACAGTAGAGCTGATGTTTTCCTTGTGCAATAGGTGGAGTGGCAGCCACTGACACATTCCAGTATTACATCCTGCTTCTAGACAATGCTTATCCTGTAAAGCACATTTGCCAAAAATAATCCTACATCATCATGAAATCTTTTAGCATTCATATTATATATCAGCTGATTTCCACTATCATTCACCTCTCCAAAAAAAATTAGAAATCTCTTACACATGTGATTACCCAGATTGCTGGGTGCTGACTATGTGTGAGTCACTGGGGGAAAGTGTATCACTACTTGTGAAATCTAAAAAGATACACTAGGGTTCTCATTGTGTGGTTTTGTGAAAATATGATGCATTGCATTGGTTTGCTTCAAGTTATTTATTATTTGGTTCCTGTTTTACATGAGGATGAAAAGTACTTTCCAAGTACAAAAACAGAACAGACCATTTTTATATCAAATCATTCATCTCCTACTTCAGAAACAAAACACTATTTCCCTAGAAAAGTTGTAAAACAGATCGCACAGTTGCTTTAGGAAAACTGAGCTTTGCACACAGTAAAATATGACTAGCTAGTAAATGTGCATTTCTTTACAGTAGCAAAGATAATGAAATTTCTTCTTGGCTTATACTTGTGGATTGAAAGAAATAAGTGCAAAGTTCTCAAAGTAGGGGTGTTTTCACCTCTAGAAGATATCTCCCTTTATATTTTAAAATTAAATCTATTTTCTGTAAATGGAGAAAAGAAATTGAATATCTATTGATAACTGTCTTTTTCTGCATTTGAAGGGGTTTCCGTGGTCCCTTGTTACTAGACAGAATGAAACACAACAGCACTACATGTAATTTTTTTCTGCTTAACTTATTTGGCTGGCAGTACTGTACATTTTCGGCAGATACATGGTTATGCTGTACTGTGTCTTTTCGTGTCCATGAGTTGTATGTTTCCAAAGCTTAGAAGTCTGATTCAAAGAAACTATGAAAATGCACAGGCAGCAGAAATGACAACCTACAATATCTTCTGTGGCTCACAATGAATGTGAGCCATGCCTTCTGACTCCTCTTACTTTGTGTGGGTGGTCACTTGACAAGTTATCTGCAGGGATATTACTAATACACTGATACTTTTATTTGAAGTCCGAGCCTATCAGTTAGAATGAAATCATTCTGAAGAACAAACACATTTTATGAGGACAGGGAAAACTTTCTTTGAAATTAAATCTAGCCTCATGAAATCCACAGCTCTGGCAAGTATCTCCAGTTGGATGACCTATTCATCACCAGCAGTTTCTGTAGTGGGTTGAGGAAAACTATCAACAAAACACCTCATTCCCACGAGCATCAGAACATCTCTGCTGCCAAAAATAGCCTCATTTTTATGACTGTATAACCTGCCAGCGTCTAAATATGACTATTAGCCACAACACTGTGATCTCCACAACAGCAGCCACAACTGCTTTGATTTCCTAAGCTGAGTACTCACAGATCCCCATCACACAATAGTCCTAATAAGAAATCCAGGTCTCATATGGCCTGGATTTCTAGGAAGAGCTACTCCAACTTAAAAGTCTCAACATCTGCATGTACATTAGCTACAGAGGTATTTCACTTAATGCAAAAGCCACCAAAGCTACTTATACCGGTCTATACATGGTAGAGTTCTTCTAAAAAGGATAAATATATCATCCCATTACAAATAAAATCAGGCATTAACAAAAGGTTTCAAAATATGATGTTCTCATATTTGTTTCTTTGATTTATAATTTTTTTTACTGGAAATAACTGGAGGAAATGGGATATTTTCAAGAAAATTTCAGTACCAAATAAGTATCTTTCTTCCACAAAGAATTCTCAACCAACTACTAACTTCAGCTTGCCAACTTTGCAAAATGATTATGAAATCCCAAAACCTCCTTGAAACCTGCACATAAGATATTCTTTTTGTTCTGCAGTTCTCTTAATGAAAGCATTGCCTGCATTCCCCTCTGAGTTGTGTGACTGAATCAAGCCTGGACTAAGTGTGTCAAACTATGGTGTTGAACTTGTTGAGAAGAGCTCCAGCTAATGTCTCTGTGTCCCTGCTGGATGCTTTTTCAAGTTCTGTGTGGCGGCAGCGTTACACATCATGCTGTCTAAACCCCTTCATGATTGATTACCTCAAACCTGCTTCCATAAAACTGAAATGTTATGCACAACACTGTATTGAATGGGCTGGATGCACACTTATGACTACACTTGAAAATGAAATGGGTAGACACTCTGCCCAGAATATAGTGCTCTGTACTACTACAATGGAGGAAACATAATAATAGAGTATCACAGACAACTCTCAGGCATTTCTGGCATTGAGAAGAATGGTTTTCATGAGGATTGACCAATCTATCTGTCTTAGTACCAACCTGTAGTTCTGTCTTCATTAATCTATTTCACAAGAGATATGCGGTGTTTCTCCAGATGTGTTGCACAGATTGGAATCCATGCTTTTATCAGCAAATCTTTTGACCCAAAGCATTTTAACAGTGTACAGTGAAAGACTCACAAGAAATGAAAATCTACATTTTTGTTTATAAATCTCAGCTGGTATTTTACTAATTTGTTTTGAATATGTGAGCAAACTTTTGACCGAAACATTAAAAATTTACCTGAATCTCATTCTGCCTAGAGAGAGGCATGATTTTATTATTCTGCAGATCAGGTCATTATTATTGTTATTACAATGATCAGAGTCATGGCTGTATTATTTCACTCCCAGTGTAGTGATATACTGGCAGAAAATTGGATCAGTAGATCAATGACTGCTGCTTTTACAAAGGCGATTTCTGTCCTGACCAGCCACAGCCTAATTAAAAAGGAAAGTAAAATTACTTATGAAGCTAACTACAAAAGTGCAAAGCCAACTTCCTTCAGAGAAAGAGTGAGCATATATTTATATTTGCAAGTGGCACCAGCATATGTGGCTTAAAATATAAGCAAACTCAGCAATATCTGAGATCCCAGGCTATGACAAATCTATGTTTTGGCTAAGTTAGATGCTGGTGAATATTTTTAGTGGAAAGCAAATGCTGAGGGATTCTCTACTGCCAGCAGAGCTGCCTGAGTCTAATACTGACTGCAAGAGACCTAGGACTTTAGCACTGCTAATCCAATATAACTTTCCTTCACTTAAGTGAAGCTAGAATTCCTTATGCCTTCTTGAAAAGAAACTCAATATAAAAATAGAAAACTTTCACTAACTAGAAAAATAATACTCTCTTATTTTGACTGTCTTCATTGTAACAGTGAAAAATTTATTGTTATGGGAATATTAGGATAAGGGTGACAACATATTCAGACTTTATGCAGAAAATGACAGGTAGAAGAGAGATGAATTAAACAAAGTCACATAAGAAATCTCTGTCAGAGTTAGGTTTAGAACTGGTATTCCCTTATGCATAATTCTGTACTTGGTCCTTAAGAAATCCTCTCCTGTCAACTATTTAGAGGAATTGTTTGTAGATACTTGCTGCATATGCAGAACAGTCTTCAAGATTACGTTGTATACCTGTCCTGACATTCTTGGTGCTCAGCTGTTTGGACATTTGTGCACCCTGTGTTACAGCTCCACACATGCCTGGTCCGTACAGCACCTGCTGTCACAAAATCTCATTCTCCCAAAGCACACTCAGGTCTATATATAACTGCACACCATCAGGAAATGTCAACATGCACTTGAATTTTCTACTTTTAAGACAGAAATCCCCAATTATTTTTTTTGACCTTAAAAAAATTAAAATAAGAAAAAAATATATCTAAACTCCTCAATTAAACTAGATAACTGCCTGCTTTTTCTGTTAGTTAAAAAAAAGCTATGAAAAATAAAACTCATGATAAACACATTAGGGGGTTATAGTGCTAGTCAACTCTGCATTAGGCATGTGAAATTGTATCAGTATCCAGTGTCTCCTAATCCCACAAAACACACTTGAAAATAAGAACACATTTCTTTCTTTGTCTTCCTAATGAAAGCATCAGCTTCTTTATCTCCAGTGAGCATGATCTAGTCTTTTTTTCTAAATATGTCACAAACTTCATTTGTGGCCTTTTTAGTCTTTTTTCCCTACAAAGTGGAGATCAAACTTCCTATTTCATGGGAATTTTGTGCAAGTACAGATTTAAACTAGAAAATAAGAAAAAAAAAAAAAAAAAACCAAAATAGAAAGCGTGCATCATGGGTTTCACACTTCTGGGAAGGGGCTAAAATGATTTAAATAATTCTTGCATTCTCATAGGCTTAAACTGTTGGAGAGTCAGTGCTATCATAACGTCAGCAAAGAGGGAAGTCCTGTGTAGGTTGTACAACCCCCTGTGCGCTGCCTGTTGTTTCCAGCAGCAGTAACAGCCCAACCCGTTCCCAATTACTGGCAGTGTCCTGCCTCCTGTAGTTTGGTACCTGACCCTTTCCAGGGGTAGTGTACTGCTGGGAAGGAGGTGTATCCCGTGGAAATTGTACACAGTTCTGTCTGCACCAGAAGAACCCTCGCACTTGCTGATTTGGATGTTTATACAATGTTACCAATGGTACTCATTACAAAGATGACAATCTCACAGCTTTGGTAACAAACTTGCCTCACTGGAATCGATTCCCAAATCTGTTCTTAGTCTATTTTTTTTTTTTCTAATGAAAACAAAGAGATTAAAATTTAAAGGTGGGGAAATATCACGTATACAACCACCTACAAGCATACTCTTCCCTCCCTTGTAAGGTATTGTCTTGGCAAAAGATTTTTTTAGAACTCAAATAATTTAGTCTTCATAGCACCTATTAATAAGTAGAACAGTCTCCTCCATGTGGAAAGGAAGCACTTGCCAGCACAGATGAATTCTTTCTAATGCTGCTGATGATGTAGCTATATTCAAGGCTAGACTGTCAACATAAATAACGAGCCAGAGCACTGAAAATGAAAAAGATACTGGCACATATTGCACAGTTTGGCACAATTATGTGAGTCAGCATGTGTAGTGCATGAAAAGATTAAAAAATAAAAATCTTCATCCTTTATGGTTACACAGGGATGTGTCTTCAAAGGGTTAAGCCACATGACACCCATTAAAGAGACGTTTAAAGCTTAAATTTTCTGTCCCACTTTCAAGACTTTCCTGATTGCAGCACATACAGAGCATGAAATATCATATTTTTCCTTTAAAACCTGCAGTCAACAAAATGAGGTGTTAATCCATTTCATTTATGATGCACCATCTTACCTCCTTAGCATCATATAAGCAAAAGAAGGTGAAAAGAGGCATTATTTTCTCAGTTTTGGAGGGGTTTACTTGTGTATTTTGTCTGTTCAAAAAGGAAAGTGGAGAGGAATATAACTGAGCATCCCATTTAGTGTCTCATTTTGATTCTGTTGCATCTCTCTCCCCATTTTAACAATTGTCATAAATCTTCTGGGGTTAGGTAGATGCAGACTGGGGCGACAGTGATGCTACCCCACAAGTTTCTTCTGTACAAAAGGGCAATAGTAATACTGTTGAAAATTTCTGAGACCAAATGAGGTTTCCTTGGCTCCTGTTCTATTTGCATTAAAGAATTATACCCAGGTTTCATTAAAGCTGAGTACTTATTTCTCCTCTCTCAGTTCAACACTGTCCTGAGGGAACAGTAGGTATCTCCCATTGAATATGTTTGTCCATACCACTGTCTGTCAGTACCTTGCCTGAAGCAAACCCCATTTTTCTTAATTTCCAGACACAGTCTTAAAATCTGTTACAACACATGCTGAGTTTCTGAAGTATTTTGCCTGGGCAGCACTCAAAACTTCATGTACGTCTGTAAATGCTCTAGGAGGCAAATCTTAGATCTGACTTTGGACACCTTTGCAGTCTTTAAAGAAATGGTTTCCCATAGCTAAGTAATGATATACTGTTAAATCAAATTAGCTATTCAGTATTATGACTGTCATGATGAAAGGTCAACACCACACTCAATCACACTTCAGGACAGGGAAACTTCCTGAGTCAATTCAGCAGCAGCAAGCAAGCAGAGTTAAAAACTAAAGAAGTGGCAAATTATTATATTCACTTTGAAGACATGATACGGCACTAACATTTCCCTCACAGTTTTTTCCAGTGATTATTAACCTGCTTTAATAAGAACGTACTTTATGAATTCAATACATATTGTGAAAGTTTGTGTACACATAAGACAGGGTTTTTAATGATATAGGGGTTTAGAGAATTTCTCCTGCTAGGCCAAAATTTAGATTATCCAGTCACACATCTCTGTCTTGGTCTAATGTTACATGATTGAACAGATATAATAATTTCATTACTACTGAAAGACAGAGGTGTATCCCCTATCCTACCATCTATTCCTTTCCTGACTGTACAGCGCCTCCTCCCTTCAGCATCTGTTCTTGCACTCATTTCATCCTGTGATGAATCAGTTTGATTCACAATTTAACAAAAAAAAAATAATTGGAATAAAATGTGAAGCAGCTTGCTGGGCTAATGAAATGGATCTGTCTGTGAATGTCTGATGAATGCCAAAGTGGGCAGGAGTGAGAGTAGGAAGATAAAAAAAAATCTCCTCCTCCTCACCAAATTGCTATATTTGTTCAGTTGCTTGTTCAGCACATCCCACAACAGGTGCTTACGCTGAGAATGGTTTGAAGAGTTGCAGAGAATGAGAATTAGATCCCCCTGTCCTTCACACAGACAGTACAAAGAGATGCAGCTTGTGTACACAGCCAGAGTGTGATCTGGACCAGGCTCCTGATCTGTGCAGTACTGGCACAAGTGCTTTCTGTCCAGCCTAGTTGTACAGACTCAGCTTCTCTGCATTCAAACTGCAAAGGCAATTAAGAAAACAAATGTAGGTAATTCCACTGTGATTTTTATGTGTGTTAGGCTGCTTCTGCAAACTCAATACTTCAACAAGCTGTTGAGTTCTGAAGATTGCTGATTCTGTAAGGGGTAAAAGACAGATATGGAAGGATAGAAAAAATTATCCCTGAAAATAGAAGAAAAAGGCTGTGTAAAGAAGCTTACGAGTCCTGATTCAGTGTATTCTGTTGGTTTTTAATGATTGTTATAAAGCTGTGATTTAGTGCCACCAGTGTTTTTTATATGGCTCTATGGCCATATATCTGTATGCCATGTATTGTCTAATTTTCAGCTACCTGAAAACTGTACATTATGTAAAACTCATAAGAGACCAGATATTTTTGCAATTGTTTATTCGGTCACAACATAGTTTTCATAGAGAGTACTGAATATGTCTAAAGCTGAAAGAAAAATTCCATGTTTCTCTCTTTGGTGGCAGTGCAGGTTTAAGCAATTTCTGCTCTCAGCCCTTCCTTCCTGTCTGCACATCACCAAAGTCATTGTGCCAGCACAGCTGTTTGTGCAGCTTGTGGTAAAAATGGGAACCATCTGAGAAATCCTGGGGCAGCAGAGAGGAATCAAAATCAAAAGGAAGCCTCTAACAATGTGTGAATTAAGATGTATGAGAGGCTGACCTTGCATTGTGACATCTATGAGGGCTATGGAGGCCTTGTTAAGTTTACCCTAGAGGATCTGATGTCTGGGGGAAATTTTAGTCTCTTACAACATTTCAAAATATGTCTGAAAACTCTTATTTATCTAATTCAAAACCTGCATCTAGTGACCTTACTTTTAGCCATTTGCTGCTTTGACAATTCTTTATGGAGCAATATTAAACTTACTTGAAAAAAAAACTTCCTGAGGAGTTAAGACAGATCCTTAAGTGCCAACTGTTCCATCCCCTTTTTGTTCTTCTCAGAAAGTAGGTGAATTGTAGCTAGATATATATTTATGTATACTTATAGGTACAGGGAATGTGTACCTATAATGTTTAAAACATTTTTGTAACCCACTCTATTTTTTGATGTCAGGTAAGAGGTTTGTCTGGTTTTGCTGCCTATAGGAGAGCAGAACATTCATGATAGCTTTATTATAAATAATTAAATATAATTAAACACAGTTTTATTCAAAATATTTTATACTTCGAACAGAGCTGAACATTTAATTTCTGTAGAGACCCACAGACACTGATGTCTCACCTGTCTATTTGGCAGTTTCTCTGTAGTGCCTCAGTTTCTCTCTTTTTTGATAACAAGGGGTTCTGCCATGCTTAAGTCTCAGACCTAATGTTGTCCATTTATAGGCATTTAATTTTGGAACACTTCACTGTCCAGATGCATTGCATATGGGAGGCTGGGTATCTGGTTTCCATTCCAGGGACCAGGCAATAAAATGCATATCATTTAGGTGCTTTTCAGTTTTTGGCTAATTTCAAGTCTGTGAGTAATGGTTAGGAATATTCATATCCTTGATACTAGGCAAATGCCCAAGAGATTTAGAAAATGTTAAATCAAAGTAATCCAAATGTGGTCTCCAACTCAGGGTTTTTAGTCACAAATTAATTTTTCTTCACATCAGATCCTCATACATTGAGTTTTCTGTGCTTTTAAGTAATTATTTTCCTCCTTAAAATCTTAAACACATGGCACAATTTCATTGCTATTTTACCCTGATAGTTTTGTCTTCAAAACAGACAGCTAAAATGAAATAATTTTGGAAGGCTGCATTTCCTTAACATCTTTCCCCAGAACATCTCAAAATGCTTTATGAAAAATAATCAAGCTCTTCAGTATGTCAGACACTTGAGTACTTGAAGAGAAATTGATTCTGGCACAGCTCAAATCTTTCTCCTCAGCCCAGCCCTGTTCTCCTGCCCTGATTAATTCCTCCTCTCTCCTTCTCCTCCTGTGCTAACAAAACTTCAACTGCCTTTGAGTCACACCTCTGTTTAACAGCTATATCTTACTGCAGACTATTTCTTCTAAAGGCTTGATTACACCATACTTCATACAGCTATCAAAATCTGTTTTCCTTCTGAAGTCCTTTTTTCCCCTGAAAGCTTCATCTTTCCAATCACCTACTATCTATTCAATTTACACTTTGTTGTTTATTGAATGAGTTATTTCCTCAGTATCTTTTTCCTTTTTTCTTTTAACATGCTGAATTTCAGTTCCATCCCCTTTCATCAATTTTTGACATGTTTCTTAATTTTCTACTTGCAGGATTGCAAACCTGACTCATCCTTTGCATGTGTTTCCTTCTTGCTTGAATCAAAAATCTGAAAATCAACTAGGCTTGCTTTGAAGGAAACTTCTTTTGCCATACCATTCTGCTTCTCACCAGTCTGTTCAACTTCTTTCAGTTAAGAGAGTATCTCATATCCTTGAACTTCTAGTGTTGGAAAACACATTCTTCTTTTTCCACCTGTTGAGTTTGGATTGGACATGAACGATTCAGAGGACATCACAAAAACATAAAATGACGTGAGACTGAATAAAAAAGGGAGAATGCCTACATCTGGTTTTTCACTGAATTCTTTGTCTAATTTAAAGACCACACCATGAGAGCTCTCATTGCCATTCTGTGTACTTTGTTGGGAAAAAATCAACACAGACATGTATTGATGCTGATTTCAGATAAGAGTGTCTTGGTTAATATTTATTACTCATTTAGTAGTCAGTGATGATGAATACAGTATAAATGCAAGACATGGTGGTTCTGTCAGAGCTAGAGAGAAATTCTTTACACCTTCCTTACCAAAAGGGTTAAACAGATGCCCCAGGTATGTTTACTAGCTGTGTTAGAAAATACTGATTTCAAAATAGTGAATCAAGAACTTACTGCCTGCTCTCAAGACCCAAAAGTGGCAATGGGATACTGACAGCTTGTTTTTTGCCTTTGATAGCATTAAAGATTTGGGAGTTTTGAAAATAAAAACACAAACATGTATGAAAGCAGCTGAAGGTACAGATTAGTAAAGTTCTAAGCTTTAGCCACACCATGATCATTCTGAAGAATCTTGACAGAGAATAAAAATACGTTATTCTGCCCTTTTCAAAATTGAACATGCCATTTCACCGACGTGATATATGAGCACCATCCAGTGGCAATGCAAGTAAATTGCAGCTTGTATTTTGATTTTCCTCAAACCACAGAACTTAGATGTTTATATTAAATTTCCTGCATCTTTATTACACTATCATAACTATATTTCTGCTAATTTCTCAAAGATGTGGTAGCAGTAAAAAGCTTTTTTTTGAATACTCTGTATCTCAGCTGAACAGGGCATTTTAATCTTCCATGGTGGTTAATACTGTTATGTATTTTCAATGTATTTAAAATTATTTTGCAAACACAGCCCTTTGCTACTGCTATCACAACAACCGTAACAGATTCCTCCCCAATGTGACAACTGTTCCCCTTGTGACAGCATGAGGATTCATCAACTAACATGTATCTGCTGCTCTCTGAGAACAGGGTTACAATTGTTCAACTTTTTTTCCCTCCTTTTTCATTCTTACCTCTTTTTCTTTTTCCCTATTCTCTATTTTTCTACAAGTTACTCTGTAAGGTATCAATAAAATTTTGATTCATCAAAAAAGGCTAAAAAAAGGCATCAAGACTGGATGTCTATCCTGTACTTTACTGAATTTGAGAACCTCCTCTGAAGAGGAGTATGGAGGTAATGATGTGGCCTTTGTTTCTGCCATACTGATGGTGACTGATTCTGTTAAATTTCTGTAGCATAATCAGTTCTCAAAAAGCATATTGGTTAGAGGAACCTTAGGTCTTCTGCAGTAATTATATTGGAAATCTATTTTTACTTTCTACATGGGTGATTTTGTTCTTAGGCCATTTCTGATTGCGTAAGGATCAATTAGGATTTTCTTTAAGCATGACTGACTTTTGCAATGATCTTTCCCTTAAAAAAAAAAACCCCACAAATTAATTGTAGCTGTGACTGACGTGACACGCAGACATTCTGGTTTTAAGTAGATAAACGTCTGAAACCTCTCTCCTGCCCTCTTCATTACTACTTTGCTCCCGAAGCTGAAGAATCAAAGCAGTGTAAATTCCCTTAGCTTTAACAAGTACATACAGTTCCATACTTTGCTTCAGCAGTTCCCTCAATAATACGTAAGGACCTGGATGTTGCACTTTACAGTAATTTATTTTTTACTTTTTTTAAACCTTCACACTTAGCTATTTTTTTTTGTCCACTCCTATTTCTTTTGGCTGGCCAGACTATGCCTTTTTAAGACCATCATTCTAAACCAGGCTAAGGAACTTCTGCACTCGGGGGTGTTCCATCATGGTTATGATCAAATTATGAATCGAACATCTGACAGTAGACAGGACATATATTCTGGGCTTTCTCAAGCCTGAAACATGTCATGAAGCCGAGGTGAGATGTGCTAACTGGAGTTAACAGGAAGCAACCAATTAAGAAGTGGCTTAAATGAATAGAAAATCTTAATACTAATTAAAAGTTCTAGTAAAGAGCAAAAGGCGTATACTCCCTAGCAGAATAATCTTCAGCAGTCTGCCAACGTAGCATTAATCCTCTTTGTGATGCATTAAACAGAAGTAGCTATTGCACTTTAATAATACTATCTTGCTCACATTCATTTTAACAGATCTTCTGTAGCAGCAAACATTTGGCCATGACTTCACATTTAAAACTAGAGTCTATACCAATAAAAGCACGTGGTAACTAGTCTGTAAGAACAGATTCTGCACTCGGTGGACTGGGCACAGAGGGATGCATGACAACTACCCCGAACAGTCACTTTAGAAGCCTGATGTGGTATGATGGTGGAAATTTGCTGCTCCTCTGCCACAACAGGAATATTTTGTACAAGCTTGCTCTGTGTCTCTGATTCATTATATCCATGCTAATATTGCCAATTCATCAGTTAAAGAAGAACCTGCTTAAATTATGCCAGCTCTATCTCATATGTTCCAATATGTGCATTTTAGAGGACTACTTTAAACACTTTTTAATGTGCACAATTTCTATCAAATGTAAAATAAGCCTGATAATTAAATATATTTTTGTCAACTAATGCTACTAGTTCAATTTACAGATAATTAGAAATTATTTCAAAAGCTCTCAGGTTAGAAGTAGAAAATTATCCAGGATTATTCTCACATGACAAAAGAGTTATCCATAAGGAATTTTATCAAGTTGATAAAGGGCTTTGGTTTAAGATTTTTCTCCTTTCCATTTGTTTGACATAGTCTTTCCACACTAATGTGCTCTAAACTGTACTCTTGAGGCACAGAGCTTGGGAGACTTGCATCAAATGAATTAATCTGGTTCTCTGATGCTGGAACAATATAAGTAGGTTCTTCTCTTTGCTTATTAGAGGTAGCAAAGTCAGAATTTATGCGTAACTTTAGAACTCTTTAAGGTAAGGAGTAGATCATGTAGTAGCTTCCAGAGTAACCTGTATTCAGTTTGCTACAAATGCTACATCAACTCCTATATTCAAAGCACATGTCCCTGCCCAATAGTTTATTAAGATGAATGATTTAGCAGTTTTTGTTTTCAAGTTCTTTTAGCATCTCTGTCTGGTAAATGTCATTCTTTCAGATGGTCCAGGTGAGGGAAAAGCAGACTGTGTTATAATAAGTGTATTAGGATATCACAGGGAAATACCTTATCAATCTCTTTATTAGTAGGTTAAAATGTAATGCCATACATTTCTTAACAGTTACTGACTGAAAAAAATTATCTGCATAAAATAGAAGCAAAACTGAAGGAGACTAATTGAAAAAGCCATCTTGCTTCGACTTTTGAAATGATTACATACAGAATAATATACATATTTACATTACAAGTATATTATAGAAATATAATATATATGTAATCTTGTAACCACAATAAATATCAAGGTCTTTTTTAGGCACACAGCATAGAAAAAAATGCAGAATCTGCACAATCCTTAAGATTCTTGGAGTGACTCACTCTAACGTTGTTTTCACACTGAAAAAGCAAATATTTTACACAAAATATACAGCCACAGTTTATGTAGTCCCCAGTGAACAGGGAATCTTTGATCACCTTCCTATAAGTCTACTCCTTGATTTTCTAATACTATTGCTCTATACAGCTATTACATAAGAAAATAGTTTGCAGGTTTATTTTTTACTCAGCTAATAGCCTAAGTAATTATCAGTGCTAACAAAATAAGTACAGCATATCTACATAAGGTATATACATGTTTACACAAACATGGGTTTGGTGAACTGCTACTGAGGTCACCTTTAACACTTGGGAGTTAACCTGAAATTCAGCAGGAAAAAAAAGGATTCTCAATGATATAACCTTAGAAATATTTTACCATTTGAGTGAGGCCTGGGCTTGTAAAGATAGAAAGCTTTAAATTTAGAAATTAATTTTTTAAAAATCAAATTCTTGGCTATGCTGGCAGATGTAGGATGCCATTGAATTTGAACGTGTTTCCTTCAGTGCAAATAAAAACTCAGAGAATTAATCCAAAGGGAGTTTTCTCAACCAGTACATACAGTCATGACATTTTAAAGACTGTCACTGTGGAGCACCTGAGATCGCACCCAAGTAAGTGAAGCTGAGCACCTCTCGTAGGAGAGCCGTGATCAGTGAAAGGAGAAACAAACAGCATCTCTTTTCTGTAGTTACAAATCAGACTCTGGCATGTCAGGCATATCTGCCATCAGGTACCCGATACCATAGCGCCCGTTTGGAGCAGTGTCCAGAGTTGGTGATCCAGTCTGTTTTCGATAAATGTTTTTGCCGAAATTTGGAGATGGCACTTCACTTGGACTCTTCCCATGAATCAGACTTGTATTATCTCCCTCCAGATTAACAGGTTCCTTTATTATCCGACCTCTTTTGTAGGATACAGATGCCAAACTACCAGAACTGTCATCAATAAGGTTGCAACGGCGCACCATGAAGACTATTGGGACTGGCAGTATGGCCAAGACCATCAAAGATATACAGACAATCATTCCCCATGTTGGATAGCTGTGGAACTCTTCAATAGCCTGAGAAACACAACAGAAAAACTATTAATACATCTTTACCAGAAAAAGAAGAAACCTGCAATCCTCACTGAGGTATGCAGTTTTCAAACACATATTCACCTTTTTGTCACCCTGCACCCAAAATGTAGGCACCACAACAGATCTCAAATTTGAGCAGTCATGGAGATGTAAGATTGCTGCCTTTCTGCCAGCGAGCAGGACTAAACCACTGCAGAACAGTTTCTGAGATGTACAGAGCACTCTAGCAGCACCCAAATCAAGGTTTTCACTTTAGGCTTTCTGCTACATTTCTCTGCAGTTGTTCCCTGATACTTTAAAGAATGTTCAGAACAGACAAGTGTGCAATTGAGTGGTATCTGTAGCTATGCCTAGAAAATTAGTCCTTGTTCTGTAGGCTAATTGCTGGTCTAGATAGGGACTGTCTCAGTTACTGCACTTTGCACAAACTTCATGTAAACTTACACCCACACCTCTACTGCATCCATACAACACCGGCCAACAGGCTCCATTTGCCTAGTTCTGTGTGTGGAAATGAACGGCGTGTTCGGTATTCTAAGGAATTTCTCTTTCTAATTTTGAAGGCAAGAATCAAATGTAACAAGAGCATTTTTCTGAGAAAAATGTAGAAATACCTGAAGACTGATGAGCCTACAACTAGCAGAACTCTTAGGAGTTACCTTGATGGAATCTCTTTTGAAGCCAATGCTCAGAACTGACTTGCTGCTCACCCTGACACGTTCTTATCAGAAACAGGTTTTAATACAGCTGCTACCTACATTGTGATAAGCGTTCCCAAAGGGAAAGAATTATGACATGTCTAAATCTCAATATTTAATTCCACATAAAAAATCTGATGTGATATCTGAAATGATTTATGCAGAGTTATCATCCAACTATCTTCTGCAGTAAAGTAAGACTTAGTGAATGTGAACAACCTCTCCCAACCTTAAGTTTCTTCATCATACATCAACAAACTAAAAGCCATCCAAAGCGTAAAGGTTTGTGTTAATCAGTTATATTTTAAAGCAGAACTACTCTAAAATTTAAAAATGGTTGGTTTTAAACCAAAGTTACTTCAGATAAAAGCAACCATGTAATTATTTACAGGTTTCGAATTTCTAATTGCAATTTTTTTGTGAGTTCATGTCTTTCTCAGGTATGTCAGATACGATCACTATGATGATGACAGTATCATATACACATGCAAATCATATACATACACATACATACTACAGACATACCTTATCTTCAATCCAAGCATTGTAGCCAGGAGGACTTAATCCCATTTGGACAATGCTAGCTACCAGCAAACATAACAAGACAAATGGTGAAACATACTTCCACATGTAGTAATAATACTGGCTTGGAGAAAACCCAAGCATATCCTTCAGGTCCTCCATAAATCTGTGAAGGGATTAAAAGGTTATTGTTAGTGCAGACACTGAGATTTTGAGCATGATAATTGATACAGTACCTAAGTACCTACAAGTACCTAACTTGACAGAATCAATGCACAGGAAAAAATGCATCTATAGAAATGACTGCAGTTTAAATTATTTGATGGGCTCAAAAATAGATATTATATTACTAGTTTAGAACAGATGAACAAAAGGAATTGCTGCACAGTGCAGTGACTTAGTAAACTGCTTGCTGGACTGTGCTGAAACGTTATTTAAACCCAGCTTTCTTTTATAAGACTTTTGTTTTACATCTTCTTGTATTGTCTACTGGGTTGTTTACCAGCATATCTTACAGATTCTGCAAAATTAATTTTGAACACACAGGTGTGCTGCAGTGTAAGAAAAGCAACTTTATGCATAAACTATGTTTTCCATCATATAAGCTGCTGAAATAAAGCTTTGCCAAGCTATAAAACTTCCTTCTTGTTCCTCAAAATGCTAAGTTATGACATGAACAAAACTCCTATTTTCGTACTCAGGATGGAGTACATGGTTCCAGAGCCAGTAGAAACAGAGAATGCTTTTAGAAGTAATTCTTCTGGAGTGTGCACAAGCAATGATTGTTCTAACTCCCTTGTGGTCCCACTCCATTTTGAAAGGTACATCTCAAAAAAGCTCTTATAGCAGTACTATGTTTTCAAAGCAGTTACACACGTGAAGTTTCTGTCATATGAACTCTCAAGAAGACTTTTTAACTGCAGAGCTTGAAGCATTATATTGTTTGTTTACACTGAAGTAAAACACATAATTAAAAAGAAGCTGAATTTACAAATGAATTGTGCCTTCTACAGATAGCCTTCTAAGACCTCTTTCTATTTACTTGCATTTCTGTGTATATCGCAAATACTTCACACAATATAATTAAAATAGTAACCATAATTGTAATGAATAGTGTTGATATGGACAGGGAGATACATTTCCTTCACCTACTTGTCTATTCCATAAATTCGGATAACTGCAATATTCTCCAAAATGACCACAATAAGCAGGGGCAGAGTAGCTGAGTAGTCATCAAACATGGTCACAAAATAATTTCCAGAGCGCTGCACAAAGATCAGGCCAATGAAAAATGCTACCAAGCAGCAGATGACTGGAATAAAGGAGAGAAAAGTGAGCTATAACTGTAACAAAGATCCACAAAGAAGAACTAATGCATTATTTCATATCATTAAAGTTGATAACATTT
Organism: Atrichornis clamosus; assembly: GCA_013400975.1. Taxonomy (NCBI): domain Eukaryota; kingdom Metazoa; phylum Chordata; class Aves; order Passeriformes; family Menuridae; genus Atrichornis; species Atrichornis clamosus. The sequence continues at coordinate 31,960 of WBMZ01007628.1, read as the reverse complement.
TACTTTTTAGGGGGTCTCAATTTTAAGAATATCAGGAATCCTACCTCTTTCCTACCAAATGGAAAAGTTATGAAAATAGGATTAATAGAATTGCCATATTACAGCAGACCTGATTAAGCAGCAGAAATTAATCAAGTGACTATTTCTCACTACACGTAATGTGAATACAACAGTAAAATGAACTGGTAAGCTAAACGTAATACATCATGTTAATTGGTCACTAGTTAACATTTCAGAACTCAGAAGTGAAAAGAACTCAGAAGTGAAAACATGAGGAAAAAAAAAGTGAAAAAGTTTCAGACTATGATTCTAAAAAATACAAAGGCTGAACAGACTCCCCTAAAAGATCATTCACAGTATTAAGTTCTGTTAGGATCTGCCTAAATCTATTTGTGCATTAAGCAAGATTTCTGTCTCTTCTCTTCTTTAGGAACAACCCAAAATATGTTTTTTGAAAGCTCGATCCTGTATAATGAATTTTCTCCTACTAAATTTGTCAGTAACAGGACTGAATGCTTAAGCAGACAGAAAATTAGTCAAATTTCAATACATTGTGAAATCAATTGTAGGCTGAGCATCACTAACACTGGTTCTTCCAGTTAAAGTGCCCTTTTTTCCCCCACAGGGAACTTAGGCTAAGGATGCATCTAAGTTGTCCAAAATTAGATGAAATTAATCTGGGTCAAAATATAAAATATCTTAACAGAATACACCCATTGCATGAATCCCAGATACTTAATTATTATTGATTATAGTACAAGACAACAACACTTTTCCAAATTCTGTAGTAGAAGACTAATCACTTTTTTCAATCTTGTAGGAGCTATTGCTATAATGACTTTCTGAACTCTCCACTACTCATCACAGGGCACGACGTTGTTAACACAAAATAACTTTCAGCATGTGAGCTGGTTTCCCTGCATTCAAAAAGGATTTAACTGGAACCATAGTGCAAGGAGTTGCAAATGTGTTTAAAATTCTATAAAAGTTGAAAATTTTTGTCTTGTAAGCACAAAAACTACTGCAGGCCTAATAATCCTTGTTAAATGCCACTGATACTGCATGAAAAATAATCCTGGTATTTCAATTGTATAAGTTAATTATAAAAACACCACATCAACCTGTAATCTTTTGAGTACAACTGAGTTTAGCAAAAATCATGCAAGCACACCACTTAAAAAAAATTACAAGAGAAAGGCAGTTCTTGAATATTCCTTTATCTTAATTTTTTTTTTTTGTCAAACACAGTAGCAAGGGATTACTGTAAAATGCTCCATTACTCCTGTGTAATGACTATATATCACAGTACTTGCATACATGCTTAGGAAGAATAGCTAGTTTCTAATTGCTGCACTGGTTATTCTGCAAGTATTTAAGACCTTATTTAAAAAACAAACAAACAAACCACCAGGTGATTAATAGGTTAGAACTTCTGAAAGATCAGTTGATTTATCTTTTTGAAAAATTTCATTTTTTTATCTATCAAATATTATTTATTACCTAGCAAGGCAAGGAAAGCAGTTGGGAAAAAAGCAGTGCTCTGCTGCATCAGGTGTTCACTCTTATAGAATGTATTATTATTTCTCTCACAGAGTTCATTATTTCCTTCATACAGTTAGGTAATGTTAAAGCAGCTTTTTTATTTTATTATTTTCTATCCCACCTGCCACAGACATTGATATGAACTCTGAATTTCTGCATAACACACCAAGTCCATAGCAGCTGTCCCAAAGGTTTTCAGAAAATTAACTCACACTTTTGCTGCTGTTTTATATAAAATAGATAAACCCCTACATGTCATCAGAGCTACGTGAACATGCTACATCTCAAGTAACTTTGGGCATTTAAATAATAATGATTAAAAAAACCCAAGCAAACAAAACAACTAGATGTCTTAAGACTTTATAAACATTCAACTGTGAACAATATTTTACTCTGGAGAATAACTGTACTGATTTTAGTGTAATAAAAATTTCATCATAAATTAAGATTTCATTTTGGCCTACTTAGAAATAATTTGTAATATAAAGATAACTTGCAATATATCTTCATTCCTTCCTTTTCCTTTGTTTCTCGGAGGTGTGACACAGGCTAGAATGGAAAGCATTCTGGAAGAGGCCAAAAGGACTGACCACATAGAAACTTCTAACAGAAATCAGTCCTCTATCAAAATTTAAGTTTTAGGGTGTTTCTGCTCCTGTAACATTCAGGAAAAGGTTTAACTGGCAGATATTAATGTGCCTATGCATGGAAGTACAGTCTGGAATACAGGGATTTACCGCTCTGTAAAATGCTCTATAAACTTTCATATCAAAAAAGACTTCATACTTTCAAAAAAAAAAAAAATTTAGCTTACTTCTCTATGGAGAAAAGGAAGTTTGTGTAACTCACCAGTAAGAATTTCTTTCCTGACTTTGAAGGTATCAACAATGGGAGTGATAATGCCTTCAATGGTTCCAAACATACTTCCAAGTCCCAAATTTACTAACATGAGAAAGAACATGACTGACCAGAAGGGAGAAGCAGGGAAGTGGGTCATTGCTTCTGTAAATGCAATAAAAGCTAGACCAGTTCCTTGAACTGCCTGTCAGTGAGGGGAAAAAAGTTATGTTATTATTCATGACTTTGTTTTTTGGTAGTGTGACAGTCTGACAGTCTGACTTTGTGTTAATGTGGTATCATTGATTACATCTTGAAGGCAGAGAGTGGGAAGTTGCTACTAACAATTCTTCCAATTAATTAATATTATTTACTGAAAGATTAGATTTGGCTGAGAATTTGTCAGTTGACTGACATTAGTACAATTCTTTCATAGAGTCACAGACCACTAGGTTTGAAGGTATCTCAAGGACCATCTGGTCCAGCCTTTCTTGGCAAAAGCAGTCTAGAAAAGATGGCCCAGCACCCTGTCCAGCTCCATCTTAAAAGTGTCCAATATTGTGGAATCCACCACTTCCATGGAGAGATTAGTCCAATGGCTGACTGCTCTCACTATGAAAAATTTTCCTCTTGTGTCCAATCAGAACTTTTTTCTCTCTTTCACTGATAATTTTGCATGAGAGCTACTATATAGGATTACTACAAACTACACTCTGTTTTGTCCAGTAAATATAGAAAGGACTTAATTTCTATACTTTTGTTTCAAACTTAAATGGCAGAAATAGTATAGAAACTTTTAAAGTCTAAGTCACAATTTTGTGTTTTATCTTCAGATGCTGATGCAACTCCATCGAGAGGTCCGTGTTTCAATCTGCAATTCCCTCTCTAAAGCTAGAAAACTGTAATTTCTTTTACAGATTTGGGTTACTCTAAGATTTCAAAACAGGATGGTACTCGTTAAACAACTACCTAATCAGTAAAGAATTTTCTTTTTTTATTTTCAGTAAAGTAGTATTTATATCTAATAATTGTATCATAACATTAGAATACATTGCAGCCTGAGACATTGAATAGGTAACACCTCTGTTTAGCCTTTGGAAAAACCATCATGCTCAATTCTTCTAAACACCAGAACTTTAAAAACTTATCATCTTCTGAGAAGAACAACATAATGATCAAAATATATTATAAATCAGTGAAGACTATATTAAGACATCAGCCCCAAAAGTACTCAAGTGAGCTGGAATGCAACCATGTTTCTTCCAGGTTTTCATAGGAGCACAGCTCATAGGTACACTGCACTGATACTCTGTGTAGGTACACTTCACAGTTTATGTCATGCTTACAAATATTCACTTGTTCATAACCTCTGTATTCAAGACTTAATAATCTCACCTTGTTAAGTTCATCTTCAATTTGACAAGATTTCAGACCAAGAGAATCAAACTCTTCTTCTTTAACTTTCTGTATAATGTCATAAACTAAATTGTAATCTTCTGCTGTAATGCTTGAGAAATTGATATGATGTGGGATCATATCCTGGCTGAGATTGCCCATTTTCAAAAGTTTTAAAATCTTCTCTGAATTTCTGTAAAACACAATAAAACAGAGAGATCAAACTCAGTGATCTGTGTTAGTTCATAAATGAAATAAACCGTAAAAATAATTTTTAAAAAAGAAATGGATATTCATACTGGATAACACATTTTTCATTTATGATATTGGCTTTGAAGCCCAGAACTGCAAACACCACCAAAGTTGCCAGCACAGAAGTGAAAAAATTGATGAAGGACACCAGTACAGCATCAAAATGGCAGTTGTTGTCTCTCTTGTTGTAGCTTGAAAAGGCAATGACTCCACCAAATCCAAGCCCTAAGGCAAAGAACACCTGAGTAGCAGCTTCTCTCCAGACCTTGGGCTCCAGCATTATTTCAAGCTGTTTGAAATTAGATATAATATATGTCAGCTATAAAATGCATTTCTATTATATGAAAAAACAACAGAAAAAAGATCAGGAAGACAACCTACAACATAAAATGCTAATACTCCACTACAAATGTAGTCATTATGATAAAATGAAAGCTGAATGCACCACCTAAAGTTGAGCCAACTTATGGACTAGCATTTCTGTTTATTTTATATTACCTAAACATCAAAGAGAAACATGCTATACAGTATGTTCCCAACAGTGAGACACTACTGGATCTATGTAACTGAAACAGCAGCCAGTTATATTGAGAAATAAGAGATAACTTATTCTTTTACAGTATTAACTGCTTTTTATTTACAGTATATGTATTGACTTCTGTAGAATTAAGATGTGTTTTGGGATGATCAACCCTCTTAATAAATGCAACGAGTATGATGAAAGTTGCTCTGTTGTTACTTTTCAAACAAACAAGCAAAAAGATGAACGTGAGATACACAAGCTTACATGGAATTCTATTACATGCAAGTATGTAAAGAAAACAAAATATATGAAATGAACACCGGCCACCACAAGCTGTATAGTCCATGAGTCCAATCTCTTAAGTCAGATGCCTTGAACTTAACCCTATGTTAAATGGGTCCTTGTATTTGAGGGGCCTTTTATCAAAAAACTGAACAGTATTGCTCACTCAGATGAACTGTATTGCCCATTCAAAAAAAACTTTGTAACAAAGTTATGAGTCATCATCTTTCTATCTCAAATTCTTCTAGATACTGAATCACTAAAAAAAGAAGTAATGAAGTACATGTCAAATTTAAACATTAGATTTTCTCAGGTTGCTTCGGGGTCTCCAATAATGCACGTGATTTTTGGTTTTTATAAGCACTAGGTTTACTGGTAACAGTAAAACTGTTATCAATAAAAGCATCAGCAAAGATGCCAGCATTATTACTGACTGTCTTACTCTGAGGAGAAATAAATCTGCTATTGTTATAACACTTTGAAAAATATGTCATTTTCCCATGAATATATATAATATATATTACAGACAGGTAGCAGATAGCTTCTTTATTCATTTATATACTACTGAAATTGGGAAAAGAAAAGGCATTTATGACAATAAACGTATTGCTGACTTACAACTTTGATTATAATTACAATGCACAGGTAGCTAGCTACTGCACAGAGTTCAACTTCTGTATCACACTGTCCTGCCAGAGCTTTCCCACCAGAGGGAGCTCGAGGAACAGGCCTCACCACATCTCTGAAAGGTTGCGTTAAGCAAACCCTTCTCGCTGTCTGCAATTTATCATTTGGTACCATCAAAAGCAGTGTGTTCTCAGATACACATTGCCTAGACTTTCAAAATAAAGTTGCTGTTACATACTGTCTGTTAAATTCTGGAGGCTCTGTATTTCAGCTTCATACAATTCCTACAGTTTAACTGTAGTAGCTGATTTAAGCAGGCTTTTCAAATACCTTTCTTTAGGTTTTCCATTAAGTTTATCATTTAGAATTTCTGCTTTGTTCAACAACCATGCCAAACGGAGAAATTCTCCCCTTCTACATTAATCCTGTGCTCTCACACCTGCACCAATGTGTGCCAGTCATCTGCCATGCTGGAGTAACTCTTACGGGAATTTGCTGTGACTGTCTGGTCACAATGTGGTCATTTGCTCAGCTAATTGGGGCTGAAAAGAGGCTTCTCCCTCCACTCTCACATCTACCTACCTCGGTAATTTTTAGGCTGGATTGGTTTAGCACTCCTTTTTATAGTCTGTCTGCCCAAATAAACTGTTAGGACAGTGGAGTGAATGGAACAGGTAGGGGAAGGCTGAATTTCTTCAGATAGTCTCTTATAAACCTACAGTCCAAGTTAGTGCTCAAGTACAAAAAATTGTTATGAAAATATTTTTTAAGATTTACATTCACATATAATACATGTGACATACAGGTCTACTAACTTTAAACCACAACTTAAACTTTGATACAGAACTGGAAATCAACAGAAAAAATTAAGCACAATTTTTCTTTTGATATCATTTATCTGGACCGTTGAAACAATTGTATAATTAAGTATAACGTAACTATAAAGTGAGCATCCACTACAACATATTAAGTCTCACTCAGACGAAGTAGTAAATAGTGAAGAGATGTTGGTGCTCAAGGGGAATTTTTAGCTTTATTTTCCCTCAGTGGTACTTCTCCAGTCAAAGAAAGGATTAGCACTGCGGTAGAGAAACCAAATTATATCTTAAAGAGGTCTGTACTCCACCTCTGCTCTAGACTTCCTCTCGTTAGGAAGCATTATATTTCTCTCTTCCTCAGGTTTCCCAAATATGCCTGAGCAGCCTGCAAGTCCCTGCACAACTGTAACTCTCTCTAAAGCAGTGACAGTGAGTGAAGTGGAACACGACTGGATCAGTGTGATAGCTAACAAAGGTCATTTTTATAGAATGACAGCTCTCCAGGCTCAAAGCACCTGGAATCAAAACAACTGACAACACCCTGTCATCTGGCATTAGCCACTATGTGCATTGATTTTGATCATATTATTTAGCTTCCATTTTATAAATGTAAGTCCTGTCCTTCTCAACTGTATTGTGAAATGGACCTGCTGGAACATCCACTTCACAAGACAACGTGAAGCCCAGTGTTGGAGTAAGGCTCTGACTGTTCAAACATGCTGCTCCTGTAGTATAGATAAAGCTGCAAGCATCTGAGATACATGTGGGTAGAATTTAGATCTTCAAGCTAAACAATTATTTGTAACGTCCCTTACCACCTCTGTAGTTTGAAAATCTAAAGCTCTGTAAGGCATGTTCCTGGCAAAAATAATGGCAGTAAAAAATGTATGCTTAGAACTGCTGCTATCTTGGCATGTCATAAGAAAACTGATAAGGAAAGCCGAGTAGTAAGTACTTAGAATAGTCGACTATTAAATAAAGGTCTCCTGTACTTTGGACTACTATGTAAACAGCATTAATTTATTTCTGAACAGGAAGAAAAAAGAAGTTGTTTTGAAAAAGGGACAAGATAACCACGTAATGCCATGACAGTTCGAAGTAAGGCACTGTGACATCCCAGAACTAGACATTTCAGTATTAGAGAATAGCAAGATTGAAGACCCTCTTCTCTTTTCAGTATTTAGAGCTCTCTAGACATCCTGAATCCTCTAAATCGCACTTTCAGTGGCTTAGCTTTGTAGAGGCATGTAACTCTGGGAACCCTGACCTAAGGGAGGTAACTCTACAGACCCCTGGAATACTTAGAGCCTTTGGACTTTAGGGCTTGGTATTGTGCCATGGAGGTAAACAACAATTTTGCAATTCAACCAAACAGAAACACAGCCAAATGTTCTATGCAGACAATAAGCTTAAATGAGAGCATTCATAAATGGTCAAATTGCCACTGCAACTTCAATACTCTGCAAACAGAAATTAAGCACATACCTTAGGGGTGAACATGTGACGAATTCCATCCACTGACCCATTAAGGAGTAGTCCTCTGATCAGAAAGCATAAAAGTACCACATATGGAAAAAGGGAACTAAAATACATGATCTGAAATATAAGAAGACAAAAAATTTAAACATGACATTTAACATGGACTTTATTTTCAATAGCTTCATTCATCACTCAGTATCCTTTGGATATATGACTGAATTGATAATAATATGCTCTAAGAAATATGCAGAACACTTCCCATTCCCCTTGTCTCTGCAGAAGAAAGCAAAATCACATGATTGTAATAGAAATTAAATTCAGTACTGTACTAAAAACAATACAGTTGCCAATGCTGACTACCTGATAACCAGTGGACTTCCAGCGCAATTCAGTATGAATTCAATGAGATGACAACAAAGTAGACTGCTGCAAAAAGTACTGGGTATGATAAAGACATGCAGCGTGAATAGAAACTCATTTTGTCTTCAGGAGGAAAGAAGAAAATCAATAGAAAGTGTATAACCAATTAATTTAATTACTAAGTAATGCTTACTGTCAAACCCATAAAAAATAGTAATCAAATCTGATCTTTTATTCCCCAGAACTGAAAATTTATTCTGTAAGGTTTAGAAAAGTGATTTGCTAGCAAAACTTGCTACTTGTTTCTTTAACTGGAATGCTCTAAAGAGGCACGGAAGTTTCCATGTCAGTGCCACACTTTTTAATAGCAAAGAATTTTGCTATTGGAACAAATCATTTTTCCTCCGAAAATCCCACCAACATCAACAGATGTAGCAAATCTTTCACCAGTCAATCCAGCTGGCTGCATGGAAAGGAAAGAAGACAAGGTGAGAGCATTCAGATGCAAAGGGGTGGTAAGTCATTACTCATAAGAAACAGTCCAGAATCCTGGAAAGCAGCTGTGTTAATGACAGAAGCACGCATATGTGGGTGCACTGCAGTCATACTGTGAGTACACATGGAAACCTATTTCCTTAGACACTCAAAGCACACAAACTTGTGCTGCACAATAAAGCTGAGTTACAGTTACTTGCAACAATTACACTGATGAGAAGCAAAATCATTCTTCAGACCTCAATTCCCACTAAATTACTACCATTTCCAATAAAATTGCTAGAATCTTAATGCTTAACTACTAATATTCCTCTGCTCGAGATTATAGAAATACTGGGGTGAGTCATAGCACCTAACCCCTTCTACGGATTTCATGAGTAAACAGATAGTTTGGTCAACACAAATGTCCTGAAATGCCACAAAGTAAAACAATGCCATGCCGGCAAACAGTATACTCACCTTGCCTGAAGACTGAATGCCTTTGATCATGGCTAAGCATACCATGACCCAGGCAGCCAGCAAGCAGATAGTCATCTTCCAATTTAAACCTCCACTCTCTGACAGAGAGCTGGAAATATTCAGTGCTTCTCTGTACCAGTAATAAGTAGTTGCAGAACTTTTTTCACACTCTGGCTCCACAACTGTCAAAGAGATGTTAGCAAGTAAAGAATGGGTTCAGGAAAGATATTTCATAACAATGTTCTACCAATTCTCAATACTTGTAATTGTACCATTATCATTTATTGGGAAACTAACCTCAGAAGGGAGTCTTAAGACATTGTCTAAAAGAAAGAGTGACTGCTACCAATGAACAGTTCTGGGTGTATCTTTTAAAACACTCTTTTGGGATAATGTATTCCTCTGCATTATGGTTAACCCTACTCCAAGTCAGAATTTATTTCTCACTTAAGAATTAAATAGTAGGCAGGCTTAGATGAAGACATACATTCCATTTATTACACGTAAGACTACATGATCTGCACATGATACCATGAATTACATCCTATGAAAACTATCTCTCTGCAATGAACAGAGATTTCAAGACATATGGAAAACAATTGTGTCCACTTCGAGATGACAATCAAACAAACAGGGACTTAATTACTATTATAAACAATAAAATAATAACATCATGATACCAAAGTATTGAGAAAAGGAAATAAATGCCTCCTACACAGATATGTTTAATTAAAGTTGCTATGCATATTCCAGAAGTGATTCTTTTGATTATACTGTAATTCTGTTATAGTCATGTTACCAGTTTAAGAAATTGTATCTAGACATATAACACATAAAAAGAAAAATTTCTTCAAAGAAAATATTTATTCAAGTTCTTTATAAATTATTTGTATCTGACAATCAATCATATATGTAAGCTAGGTCCTAAGTCGAGACAATTAATGGAAAAAAAGAAAAAATATACTAATTTTAAGAAACCTAACACAAATGCCAGATCTTCACTGAAATAACCTATTAAATATGGTAAGATGTTATCAAATATAATAGTTTTCTTTTTTTAAGTCTAGTTCAGATGGCCTCTGCCAAAGTTAGGCTGACACAATGTATCTTAATATTTAGGCAGGATAAGAGTACATAAATGACCAGTGATCTTGATTAATGGACCATAACTTGTGGAATGGACAATGGTTTGTGTGTCAACATTCACAAATACTGACTATTTCTGTAAATGAAGCAAGCAACTCTGGAAAAGACACTATAAAAAGGTACAACTTATCAAATGTCCCTGGTTTTTCTTTATTCAAGTTGTAAATAAACCAATAAAAGATAATTAGCAGTAACAGTGCAAAATGTGTAACTGTTACAAGATAACCAAACCCAAGGTATAAGGAACTTTTCATGCTGTTATTGAATATGTCCATGAGAGATCACCTCATCACAACAAATATCCAATGACAAATTGTCTCATTTCTATTAATTTACGAAGAAAACAGTACTTTTATCACTTCTATTTCATTGATGTTTACAGTTTTCCATTTTCTCCTTTGTTAGTAATGCAACAACTTTTTGCCAGGAAGCATCCTACTTGAAAAGTAAAAATATCCTTCCTCCACCTTTGTTTTTCATCAAGTAAGCATAAAAAGCAGTATCAACAGCAGAAAAAAGGAAATCAGATTTTTTTTTTCTGCAACACATTAAATAGCATTCTCCCAATTTCATTACTTTTTAAAATGCTGTTCACAGAGATATTTCTTTCCAAATACAATACAATGTATTTGTCTTAGACTATGTTTCTTTGTTATATTTTTTCAAGTATTATAATGTGACATCTCATTAAGATAGAAAACCAGTTTTGCTTACAACACTTTTGCACACAAATACCTTTTTGAATTGTATTTTTCCTCCTCTTTGTTTGGAAATCTCAAATTTTATACATTTTATATGATTTTTAAGAACCTTACATTAACACAGACTTACAGGTATGAGATGCATTTTTAACTAAAGGACATTGGTCCCACGGTAATGGATGCTGAAAAGACTGGGAAAAGTAAAACAGACTCCATCCAATAATGACATTGTAGTACAGGGCCACAAAGAAACATACCTATTAAAAAAAAAAAATCAAAAAGTTACAAGCATAAGGTAAATTTAAAAATCCCTGCTGAACTTCTGCATATTTCTGTGCATCACCAATTAACCTAATTTTAATTAAAGTCAGAAGAAGACAACAATGGCTTGTCCCATTAAAGTACCTGATATTTTCTAAATTTTCACTTTTCTCCATATTTATCATGTTATACCTATACTTTTACAGGCATTTTTTCTCTAGAAGACTACTCTGTTCCATGGTTCCTAATTTCAAAAGAATCACAAATACAAGTTGACTGGTTTAACATACCATACATATAATATAACATACATGTATCAACATTTTAAATGGATCAATTCAAGTTTTAAGATCTTCAGAAACATTGTAAACTGACCTTGACACCCAGATACCAATCAATGGCCTTTCCCTGCAGCAAAACAGGAAATCTAGATCACACAGCCTGAAAGCAACAACACAGTGTTAAAAAACTTACTACGCAGCTTGCAAATCCAATTCCTCCAAGTTTGGGGCTGATGTAATTCCACACCCCAATACTCCCTCGGCGGATCCGCTGCCCGACAGCAAGCTCCAAGAAAAAGAGTGGAATCCCTATTATCAGCAGCAAGATTAAGTATGGCACAAGATAGGCACCTATGAGGGGAACAAAGTATAAATCAGAGTAAATGGAAGAAGAGTCAGAAATTGATATAAAAAATGTGAAAACTTCTAATAGCTTCAAGTTTGAATTAGTGTCACTGATTCATTGCAAAGCTTTTGGGATCACATGCCAGAGTGATTTTACCCGAACCTTGGTCATAACTCTTGTAAGAGATCAAAAACCCAGAGACACTGAATTTATAAAGCACTCTAACATTTTTGAGGCAAACCTTACTGAAAGTGAGATATTATTGCAACTGGTTGTTTACTTGTGTGAAATTTTGGGCATTCAATTAAACATTTTAGAAATACAGAATCATCAGGAGCTGAATCAACATTTCTTAGAAAACATTACAGCTTGGCTTGTAACAAAGCAGCAAGACTAAATATAAAGGAAATACAGAAAACACTTTGCATACTTCTGAGCTTCAATCAGAAGCAGTTTCAGAAGATCATCTCTTGATTTCTCCATTTCTTTTATGTTCAAAAAGGGGATTTCATACTGTACATAATAATGCTATCCACATAAGCAAGAAAACTGTATCAGCCTGTTGCTACAAGGCTCCTGACAGAAACTAGAAACATGAGGTGGAGCGAAATGGAATATTGCGGATCCAGATCTTGCAGTTCTCACCAAATCTCTTTTTCAAGAAGAGATATATCTGAAAGTCAGGCTTCTTCATATCTGAAAATGCAACTGTCACTTCACCTTTACATAAACATATAAAACACACACAAAAAACAATCCCTCTTTTTTAAGGTCTTATTCCCAGGAACTGACCATACACAATTCTAACTTAAGGATGTACCTCCATTTGTTTCAATAAGTCTAATTGCAAGCAAATATATCCACAAACTAAGTGCACTGACAAGTTCCAAGACTAACTTCCTCCTTGGTGTTGTGGAGCATTTAATACCAGAGCTAACATGCAGACACCAGCAATAAGCAACGTGGCACCTGACTTTGTCTGGCTCCTGTGCTGCAATATAGACTACTGTGCTGGCCAACTAACTCAAAGGGCATAGAACTTCTGTTTCAAACTATTGTAAGGCTAAAGAAAAGCATTTGAGGGATGCAGACTGCAGCATGTTGAAGCAAGCTACAAAGCAAAGATCTGAAGACCTCAGAAGCTTAGTGTCAGAGCTGCCAACTTGTATAATGTGTGTTCTCAGTCTATTCATCTCCGTCATGAGAGAGAAGCTGAGCAAAGCTCAGAAACCAATTTGGCATTTATCCTCAACTCCAGCCAAGTCTTACTTCAAGCTTCTTCATCTAGGATCAACTTTCTAGGGCTTTTTTAGGAGTCTATCAAAATACACTGGCATTTTCATATCCTTAGTGGGCAGCTTATCTCATGGCATACAGTTTATCTTAGAAAAGTTAAAACTTTCCTAGGCTGTGCAGGAGGTCTCTGATCTTCTGGTAGTACCCATTCCTATTTAGGTCCACTTGCTATTTTGCTCCTCATGAAGTACACACTAACTGGACATCCCCTTCCATTACAAAGATCTTACAAAGATACTAATCATGGAATACCTGCAATCTTGAGTCCAAGACTAATGGGAAAAAAGAAGAAATAAAATCTGAGAAGAACTGGGGCCCCAAACACAAGATGTTGACCTGCTGTAATGAATCCAGAGCCACCCAGTTGATCACAGGATGAAAGACAGATGTGGAAAACTTGGGGCTATTCAGTCTGGAGAAGAGAAGGTTCCAGAGAGACCTTATAGCATCTTCCAAAAGGGGCTGACAAGAGAGCTGGAGAGCGACCTTCAACAAGGGCACATAGTGACAGGACAAGGAGGAATGGCCTTCAGATGAAGGAGGGTAGGTTTAGAATAAATATTAGGGAGAAATTATTTAAGTTTGGTGAGGCACGGGAACAGGCTGCCCAGAGAGGTTTTAAACTCCCCGTCCCTGAAAGTGTTCAAGGCCCATTGGATGGTGCTTTGAGTAAACTGTTCTAGTGGAAGGCTCCTAGACCATGGCAGGAGGTTGGAACTAGATAATCTTTAAGGTCCCTTCCAACCCAAACCATTCTATGATTCTATGAAAAACTACCAGTGGACCAGACAAAGAATTTTAATCTTATGTACCTCACAGTCTATAGGCAATGAAGTAGCTCCTGTGTTTTCCTTTCATGACACGATAATACGCTATGCAGTGATATTGTCTGAGCAGCACTTGGTCAAAACCTATACCAGGCTCTGAGAAATGTACCTGTTTTGAGGTTACAATACTCCTTTTATAGAACCAAACATCATGGTTTCTCTACACATTTCAACACACTGCAGTGTCTACTGAAGCATTGTTTTTACTAAGATAGTAGCTATGCTCCCATTCAATACTTTGGTGTCTCTTGTGGCTCCTCTTCTATGTGCACATAATGGAAAGAATGCAAAGGACTTACTTTTGACTAAGAAAGAGAAACAGACAGAAAGAAATAAATGTGAGGGAAACTGAGGAATAGAGCAACAACCACATTCAAAAATGAGGGCGACTACCTGTCTCGAGAACACATAAGACAAATACCATTAAATATCCTTGATTTATCATCAACATTCCCTCAAAACTTCTGCAAGACAGAAGTTCATTCACATTGCAAGTGAGAAGCCTTGGCATCGCTACCTTTAAAAATCTAGCCATACAATTAATTGAAAGCCAACAGTACACAGTTTTGTATCATATAATGCTACTGTAAATGATACCTTAGACCTTAATTAGACAGGTGTGGCATAGCTGAGCACAGACAAACCTATACAGCTCAAAAAAATTGGGGCCTAGTGACTTACCCTGTATCCCACTGGATGACTGTACTAGAGCAGGAACTGAACCCAGCTCTTCAGTGTCCCAGTCCACAACCTTAATCACAAGGCTGCAAAGTTAAGCACATGTTTAAAGACTGGGCTGATGGGTGTTTTATGGTGCAGCATCAATGTAAATTGCAAGATTTATCAGTTAGATTCTACTAAATGAGCTAAATAATTGTGGTGTTATATCCACTTTACATGAGACATGACAAACCTGTAATTCAGTGTGGGTAGCCAGACCGCAGCTCACCTCTATACTGCCAGGCTTGTGCAAAGCACCTGAAGTGCTGGTCTTCTGATTATTCAAACCTACTGAGCTCCCTCCTGACCTTGTTCTTCTCCCCAAAAAGGCCAGAATGGAAAATCATGCATGTACGAGTTTCAGTACAAGCAGACTTTGGACGTGGCTGGATTACACAACTGTACCACAGCTGCAAAGGGCCTCTGTGCCCTACAGCCAACATGAAACCACAGACGGTCTGGGCAAGTATTTTGCCAAAGTCTTCCCTTGAATCTAGGCATACTTCAAAGAACTCTAAGATACCTTCACTTCATCCTGAAAAAAAAAAAATCACTACGGAAAAAGCTCAGCATGTCTCTTATTTGCCAGTGCATGGGAACATGGGTCCTTGCAGTTACAATATTGAATAAGGATTATTTTTATTTGAATAACAACCTATACACACTGGCCTTGAACAAGATCCCACAATCAGTCTTCTGCTACATCTACCAGCTAAGCTGCCTTCTAAATATTACAATTCTGTGTAGTTCAGAATTCTCAGGTCTCCTTTCTACATTTACAAAATTATTCTACTCTTGACTTCACTTTTTTTTTTTTTTTTGCATATTTTGGCCTTAAACACTGGCTTCCATACTAAAAACTCATCTCAATAAGGAAAAAAAAAACCCCCTCATCCTTCTTCACTAGAATCAATGACATACAAAAGATTTCATGAAGATTTCATGGTTGTTAAAACTGCACAGCACTGCTTTTATTTCTTAATTTTTTTTATTTAATCAAGCACCAGAATGGGATCGCTGGCAAATTGTCTCTCTTGAGATAGCAATAAGCACTGCATTTGGCAACATTATCGACAGAAGTGGAATAATGACATTGGTTTTGATTTAAGCTATTATAAATGCTCAAAAAAAAAAAATCATAATATTACATGATTCAAGTGATTAAAGAGTTGGAAATTAATTTCAAAAGCAGTAACACAAGGCAATATAACCATTACATTCTTGATACTACAGAAGAACTTTTCTTCTCCTAGCCATTCTTGACGTAATCTGAAAAATATATTAACTTTCCACATTTGTTTCAGCTGCTGTGCTAGGTTTTCCTTAAGGGTCCAGTGTCTGATTTAATTCTTATTCAATCAAGGCAAAGTTTACCACTGTCTTGCAGAGAGATCTCAGCTCTTATCACTTACTAGACACTTACTAATAGAATGCAAGCAGAAAGTTGATATTCAGCTGAACGTCAATTTATTTTCAATGTCAAATGTTAAAATTTTCAAAGTTATGACAAACGAGCAACAAAAGACTGTAAGTTAACAGTCTGCTAAGCCTCAATAAGTGAAATTAATTACCACTACAAAATAAAAACTGCTTTTATCAGGAAAACGGGTAAATGGGTTTATGTTTTATGTGTAGGTTTGTGGTCTATCCTACTGATAGGAGAGTCCTCCTGTCACTAGTTCCAGTTTAGGTATGTTCAGATGTGCCTGTTTACAAAACTGTGCTTAAAGGGTGAAAAATCCCCTTAGCCAATAAATTTCAATGAAGAATTACACTTGCAAAATAAAAGCAAGACATTTTCAGCACACTAAAGTACAACTAAATTTTGATTCTGATAATACAGACCTCACAAAATTATACTGAAGTCATCAGTGAACTCAAGGCACTGAATATAAATTATTGATCCACAGCTACATAACAAAGCCTCCGAATCCATATTCAAGTGTTGAAATACAAGGGAATACCCGCTTTGCTTCCATTTCTCTTGTATTAGACAACCAGGCTGTAGCTTCTAACAACTACTCAGTCTTGTAACAGTTTCTGTACTTTTTCCTCTGCAGTTCTCCACAACTGCTGTGTTTTTCATAAGACCACAGAACTTAACTGTAAACCTGCTGGTATTTCAGTAAAAAATTCAAACTATGTAACTGTAAAAACTTGTGATGCGACTCTACCCAGGTCAATCTCTTCAAAACAACAACAATGTCATCTGCTACAATTTTCCCTATGCTGCTCACAGCTTTTATCTATCATGGTTTATTAGTTCTTTTGACTTTTTATATCACAGAGATATTAAATAGACCTAAAAAAAAAAAGTTACAAAAATTAAGTTAATGCTCACAAAAACGCAACACAAAAACTTTGGGCATGCAGTATTTTGTAGACTCCTCACTCTTCCACATAATAACACTCATTCATTTTAGCAGAACAGATAATTTAATTTGCTTTTGTTACACTTAATTATGTGAAAGTATAATTTTACTTCTGCTAATCCCACAACCAGAGTAAGCTTAAAATATTTCCTTTGTTTGAAAAAGGTGAGAGGTGTGCAGCTCCTCATTCACAGAGCCTAAAACTCCTTTGGGCCCTCCCTCTCAAGGTCAAGAAGAGGAGCACCTCAGAGTGCTCTCAACCTCCTCACAGCCCCTTTTTTCCCCACTCGATACATTCTGCATTACATCCCTAAGGTGGATTCAAGTTCACCCCAGCTGCCTGGGGTGTCTTTCCTGTCACCTCTCCCTACAAATCTTTTTCTGGGAATGAGACAAGTGTGAAAGTCATCAAAGAGCTACCCAGTCTAGCTGTAACTTAGCTAACTATAAAAAATACCACATATTACTCTCAATATTTATGAGTTGCTGTGAATTAAAGCAACAGGAGTAATTGTTAAATAATCACAAGAAATAAATTGAAGGAAGTTGGTTTGGTGGTACAGATCAGACCCAGAAACAGAGATTGCAAAGATACCCGCAGACACCCAGATTCTCAGCGCAGTGTAGTGCTGCACAAGTTACTTTTAAAGATGGTATCACAGGTATCTCATTGAAGCAGTAGAGAGCTCTGAAGTCAGGAACGTCAGCGTATCACAAGCTACAGCCATAAACAAACTAAACCTCTGTAGAAAACAGGGCAGGAAACACACAACCACAGAATTCTCCAATAACATATATCTATTTGGGCTAACTTGTCTGTGTCTTATCTATGTTTATTTTGTTGATTTTGTGGTTCTTGTCACAGAAGTTTAAAAACAAGAGAAAACTAAAGATTATTATCCAGCTAGGATTCGTCTTTTCTTTTAGTGATGGCTTTGGAACACAGTATTGAAATCTGTGAAGGAAAACAATGAGTAACTACAGTTTTTACATCTTTTTGGCTTAAATCAGGACTGGTTTTATTAGTTTACTACTTTTTAATATACTCCCCTCACCTGATGGTATTTTCCAGATATAAGTTCCTTAAACACAGGGAAGAAAACAAAAAATGTTTGGACTAAACTGAGGTTAGAGACCTAGTCATACACTTAACTGCAGCAGTTTTAAGGAAGATCCATAGAAAGGCTGTTTATCTTATATTAAGAGAGTTCAACAGGTATTTACAGTATAGCTTTATCACCAGAAAATTACAGAACAGTTTTGACACTGATATTTACAATGAGTTACATAAAACAACTCTAATTTTACCTAGAATAAAATATATTTGAAATAATATGTGTAGCAGAAAAACAGAATCTCATAAAATCTGTGTAGGTTTTCTTACCATGTGTTTGAAGTTTTCACTTCCTCCCCCTATTCTTTTCTGCACTTGTGAGAATTATCTGTCCATCTGCACACACACATACAGGCACCAATGTACTTTACACATTTCAAAGTTTTGTGTCACATCTTGCATTATGAATAACTTGAAAACCAAGCAAGCTTCAGCTCTAATGACCCGTTCCTTTTCTCTGTTGCTCAGAAGGCTGCAATTTGCTAAAATGGTGCAAAATTATTGATAAAAGCCAAATATATCCTTGTCTCAGTCATGTGCAGAAAACATTTTATCTCCACAGACTGTTACACATCCAAGTTCCTGCACTCACAGCACAGCAGAAAACACTTAACTTCAATCTGAAGTGACGCCATAGTTACTTTTTCAAGTCTGATTAATGAAGTGCCATACTCCTTGAAGGTTGGTTGGTTTATTGTTTCAGGGGTTTTCGGGTTTTTTTTCTAAAATGTGAAATTATTAATTAACTTAATACCTTCATATTTCATCTGAATTAAATTTACCGTTACTGACAGCGTAACTTTAAAAGTACCTGACAGCATGAAGCCAACAGCCTAAGGAGCACACCAAAGGATCCCTTCTTTTGGTTCGAAGGAGAATCCAACTGGCCTGCAAAATTACCAACTACTGAGACACAGACTTTCAAAGGGACACAACTACACAGAATACACCGCTGTAATGCATTATGCTTGAGCCTACACCTTGACACCATACTTAGGATGGAAATATAGAGAATACAAATATTTTAATAGCTGTACCTTTAACTGTTAATTGGTTTGTTTTAAAAAATATTAATTTTAAAATGTGGTTTTTTCAACTAGTAGGGGTAAGTGATCAATTCTATACTGTGTCTAGTAGTCTAGACAGTATTGCCACCCACTGAAAAGCTATGGTTTCTGAGAAACTACATTCAATGTGTTTTTTCAGTTAATATTATAGATGAAGAAAATTTTAGATTTCACACAAATCATTAAATCAATCATTTAATAACTCTCTGTCCAGAATAAAAGAGAAAATAAGGAAGTTAAATGATAGCAAAAAAAATTATTTTATATCTAGTTATAAAAGAATTTAGACTTTACCCTGGAGAGGGAATATTTGAAAGCATAAACTTAATTTTTATGGCTTGAACCGACAGGAAACAAATAAAGAATTATCCTTTTATTATAGTCTAGGTTCATTTTTATACTTCTCAATTACATCAGTTGTGTCATTCAACTTTTAAAATCCAGCAGGAATAAAATGTTCTTCATTTTCTGTGCACATTCACTTTCTGTATCAGAAAAAGTGACAGGTTTGTTTTGAATTCAGCTTAGTAATTAGCTACAATAGAATGTGCATTAATGTAGCACAGTAGTGTATGGTACACCATAGGATAAACTACTAATCCTGCATTCACAGAGGAAGGAAAGTCTCCAGCCTCGTACTTCAAACTGCATTCAAGACCACTGATGGTCAGCTAAAAACAACTTGATGTTATTAAGTAAAAGGTACCTTGTTATTTAGGAAAATAGTTAACTGTCTAACAGCACAGAACCAGATGCCATCCCTTGGTGTAATGATTTAAATTATTCATCATCAGTAAAATAAAAAAAAAAAACACCAAAAAACAACCCCCAAAAAACCGCCCTTTTTCCCTCCTACAGTATTTTGTAGTTCTTGCCAAAAGTAAATCATGACCAATTGGACAGGAGCTGAAAGCAATTAGAAAATAAAGGTATGAAGTTTAGTACCACTAAATACTAAAAGACCAAATGCTGCTTCGGTCTTTAAAGTGGCCTTGATTTATTGTCCAAGTACTATAAAGAACACTGTAGCACAATAACCAGGTCCTAAACAATGCAACCCTCCATAAATATGTGTTTTGCTTAGCCAATATTTTGACCAGTAAAGGTCATATCAAGAGCTTTCTACCTCAAAATGAGGAAATGGCATCTTAGAAGAATCTGCTACTTACTTAAACAAATGCATCTTTATAAATAAAGAAAATATGGGGTTTTCCTCATAGGCTCTGGCAAAAATTAAAAGAGAAATGTGACATGTTGGAGCAGGTTTTACTGAGGCTACCTCTCCTAACTTTGAGATCTGAAAGGTTAGCATCATCATTTAGGTACAACTGGCTTATCACAAAACTTACCTCCACCATTCTTCTGACACAGGTATGGGAATCGCCACACATTCCCCAATCCCACAGAAAATCCAACTTGTGCCAGAATATATTGGAGTTTGCTGTTCCAAGCCGGTCTTTCATCTTCTACATCTGAGCCTTCTTCAACATCTACATCTTTTTCTTCCTGATCATCAACCATAAGTTCACTCTTCTTGAAGGCATCATCTGAAGAGTCCTCATTAGAGAGCAGGTCCTTAACTGACTCAATGACCTCATCATCTAGTTCTCTTTTCACTACCTTGCTGTTCTTAGGCATTTGTAATTTGAGACAAACAGCAAGGAAATGACGTTCAGCTGAGACAGATGCACAAACACTGAAGTGAGCTCCTTCTGCTTGGGCAAAAATACTGAATAAAAATACTGCAGACGGTGCCTGATTAGTCCTTGATACCAGGGAATCAAGAGTAAGGACTTCTGGTTCTGAACGTTTGTTCTACTGACAGTATCTGTGGAAAAAAAATAAATTAAAAATGATATTATACTACTATGCAGAAGAAACTTAATTTTGAAATCATGTGCTTTGTTTTACCGATTTCTGCTATCTCAATGATGTGACAAGAGAAGAAAAAGAGAAGAAAGGGATGCTAAACCACTTTCAAACTGTAGGGAGTAAGTTCACTCTTTGGTCTTAAATATTTATATGGAATACATTTCATTCACTTGCTGAGGGTTTTATTTAGGCCTAGTTCCTAAAGACTGATAGGCTAATTGCTCATATTTTGATATCATAACAAGATTCTTCTTATCAGGCATGATGCGGTATGCACATAACATAAAATTTCGGACTTCAATTCCATTAATTCCTGACTTATCAGCTGCACTTGAAGTTATTAAAAGTATATTTTAACTGAAATAGATTAAGTTTTTCAGACCATTTCAGAAAATCATGCAGCACTTAAAATTTTGATATACCAGATGCACCTAGTGCTTCAAAAGAATGGTGACTTTTTTTCTTGTTATTCTTCATCATGGAATATATAAGCACAATCATATTTTCAAAGGAGAGATGCTCATCTCTTATGAGCTTTAATACTTTAGATATTTTTAATTATTTTCTATTTCTAAAAAACTATCTGAAATATGTGAAAAGCCATAACCAAATCCATTTTAAAAACCTACTGTTCCAAACGTGTATTTATGGAAACAAAAGTGCTTGCATTTTAGTACATGTCTTTCTTAAACACAATAAATCATTTAAGAAGACAGAAAGACCAGCTTGCAGCTGCCATACGGTAACCGTAAGATTTTGGGGAGGAATGTTTTTCAATAAATTCTTCACTAATCACATGGGATAAAACTAGTATGTGCAAAGCCATCTGCACAATTAAAGAGTCTTAAGAGGGATTTAGATTATGTGTTAAGCTCCATGGAAGCCCTAAAGAGGGCTTCTGTACAGAATACACAAAAAGTCTAATCAAGAACTGCTAACTGATGAGAATCAGAAATCATTTCAAGAAACATAAGAACTTTCAGCTTTTGCTTCTGGACTTGCTGCAACACCTGGCCCATATTAGGAAGGCTGCATCATGTCCTGACAAAATCCTGTGCAGTAGAGAACTGCTCTCTAGAGGTACCGTTCACACAGTAACTGAGAGCTCAAGCACCTCACGGCTCCTTCTGTGACAGACCCAGAGGAAAGGCATTAAGCCACTGGAACCTGGCCCACAGCTTATCAAGGTGAGACTTCACAGCAACAGAAACAAAACCTCTGCCACCACAAGTACTATCACCAGCCTCCTAGCTGACAGGCCAATTACCTTTTTCAATAATTTCCAAGAATTTGGAAGTTAAATTTCACTCCAGTTGCCTACTGAACTCCATTGTAACCTCTTTTCATTGATTCCCTAAACTCTAGTCACTGTCTTCTCACTTTCCCTTCTGTTACTGCCTCCTCTCAGCAACTCCAGCTCTGGCTGTCAGCCCAATTTTTTAAGTAGAGCCTACTTGGCTTGTGGTCTGCTTCATGTGCACCACTGTCACTGAAGGGTTCAGAGTCCTATAAACCTTCCTTCTGACATGTAATGGAATTAGCACCAGGCTTTGCTTAAAAAAAAAAAAAAGAAAGTTTTTGAGTTATACATGGAACAGTAGAACAGGGAAAGAGTTGTTTATACAATAGATAAATCCTAATACTCTGTCCTGTTATATTTGGGCTAAATGAATACCTGTTTGGGCCTCCTTTTATCTACTCTGTCTTTTGCATTGCAAAGTCTTCAAAGATCTACACCCTCTTCTAATTCATATACGATCTAGTAGCTCTTAGTTCTGAGTGAGATACCTATGTTGAACCAAAATGCAAACTTAATACATTAAGTTGAAGGATTTAAGCAGTCCTAGTGGAGCTTTGGGACTATAAGTCACACAATCTGGTACTTCAATCACTACTTTTAGTCACATTTCAAGCTTTTTTTTTTTCTTTTGTTCCATTGATGTAAATTAGAGAGCAGCTTCTCAGTTCCAGCAATTAGTACTAAGTTCAGGGATTAGTGTAAAATGAAACAATTTTCTGTGTATTTAACAGCTGCACATGTGAAACTACATCAGTATTTGTCTGCGGGTCTGAAGTCCTCCTCTAACTGTAATAAGAAAAAGAAATTTTCAATCAAAAAGACACAAGCCATCCATCAGTATTTACTGAAATGTTTTAAAAGGTCATACCTGTATTAATTATTTTAGATCGAGTAACTTGCAGCGCAGCAGTATGATTTATCTGGAGTTCTCACCAATGAGTCAATTCCAACAAAAATTGCATCATTCTGCCCTGTCATGCATTAAACATTGCACTGCTACACTTCAGGATGAACTGGGCTTGATACTTTTCCTCCTAGCACAGGTTCATATTAATCTCCCTTTCATCAACCTTCCATTAAGCTGTATGTTAACCATCATCTGTACTATCATCTGAACTATCCCTGTATAGACCTGCAGGGCTTGACAACATGTGGGAGGGTGCGCTCAGCAGACTGGTGCATAGTTCTAATGATGCTGAGGGGCTTTTTGATTTTGCCTTTTTGCCTAGTCCATGCTAGCATTCCTGAGCTGTTTCAGATTAATAAAACCCTATATTCTAGACAAAATAGAGCCACCTATCTCTACAACTTTCTGGGGTAGAGAACATGCTGTCGCAGAGTGACGATCGAAAGACAAACGTTTAATTCTGTGCCTTAATTGGAGAATCTTTGTAAACTATGTGTTTTTGTTAGAACAGCATACAGAGAGAGCTATGGGATAGAGAAAAGCCATCTTTTTATTCTCTTCAACTTTGCATCTTATTCTTTCGCCATCTTTTCCCTACCCACACCCTACCCTTACCCAAACCTTTTGTATACTGAGCCTTTGTTCCAGGCTGGGGAAGCAACTGCCCTTCCCCTGTTTGTATTTCGGAAAAGCTTCCAAAATAAAGTTTTTGCTTTTTCCCTACCTTTATAAAAATCTGCCTCCAGCTTCTTTTTATTGCTCAAAAAGGGGGGGGGGGGGTGGAAAAAAGGCAACACTAACAGTAGTGGTTTCCTAATTGAATACGTTATCATGGGCCAGACTGCACCATGGATGGAGGACGGTCCTTCAGGACACACCAGAAATTCTCTGGCAGCCTCCAACTGCCAGATGTAACAACTTGTTCTCTGTATTCAAGGAGTTGGTACCAAACCAAAGGAGTCCCACCTCAAGAGATGCTACAATCAGGTACAAATGCTTGAAGTGCAGTCCCAGCTGGTTTGTGCAAGGAGTCTGCTGTTCTGTGCTTGGCACTCCCAGAACATCAGTGACATGCACAGAAGCCTCTCTATTTAATCCAGAACAAACCTTCACAGAAGACTGATATCAAACTACTCAGCTCGAGCTAGGTCTAGATATGAATTCCAATTGAATTCACTCCCGAGTGAAATCTGAATAGGGAGAAACTGAGTAAAGTTACTCACCAGCACACTTTAGCTAAACACGAATCACTGAACAAGATTTCCTTCCTTTTTCTTTTTTTTTCACATCACAGTATTGAATTTCAGCACTTTACCATGCCATTCTAGGTTCCCACATCATTTGGATGTAGTCCAGTAGTGAAGTTCATCAGCATCAAATTAGGAAATATCACACCAAATCCTGTTAAACACCTTCTTCAGTTAGTTCCCCTACTAGTTACCTTCTCCACTGCCTTGTACAGAAATACAGCACTATGTGATGAGACAGTTCCTCCTAAGTATTATTTAAAAATATCTACATAACAGATCACCATTTTACTAAGGATTTACAAAATTAAGTATTGTTATTAGGACTCTGAGTACTATATCTTGTCAAGTATTTTAAAACATTATTATGCTATTACCAGCACCTTGCATTAAAAGTAAAATGTCTAAAATATAATTTAGCCTTATTAAAGCTGTTTATTTGTAGCTTGGATTTTTTTTTTCTGTCTTGGATCTAGATAATGGAATTTGATCAACTGATTTAGGTCTGGTTTCCAGGCAGTTTCTCATCCTTTTCACAACTCAAATGATGTAACCTGTCAGATGAAAACACTGAAGGGAAATTTTTATTATCGTATTTACTGGAGAATATAATATTTCTCTGGATTCTCTGATATGTGCAAATAAGGATGGTATCCCTTTTCTTATACAAAATTCCATTTATAAAAAAAATCTAAAATTACTCTTAAATTGACCTGACAAGTGTCTGTATTGCTTGAGGGAATTTAATAGAATGGAAATTGATGAACAGTACGCAGCTTGGTTAAAAGAACATTTAAAAAATTATTCTGTCACTGAAGTAACAACAATCAATAATCTGAGTTGGCATAAACTCTTGGAAAAAACTTACTAAATCAAGCATGAGCTAGATTTTAGTTATGTCTTACTAGCATTGTCCTTGATATGCTAAAATCTATTCCTTTTGCATACTGAAAGATAAAACAGCTATTCTTTTTTGACATATCAAGTAAACTGCAGACTCCAACTTTCTCTTCAGAACACAGTAGGAATTTTGTTATTTTTTTGTATGGAAAAAGAATCAAGTTTTAATGCACCAGCATGCAGAAGTAAAGTCACCTGATTAGACTGCCACATTACTAGCAGATTAAGCAGTAATAATCCCTTGCAACAGGGAATTCAGACCCAAATTCGCTCCCTGGGAGATCCAGGCTTGCTATAAAACTTTTACTTCAGCTTCAGGCACACATTCAGAAATGCTGGCACATGGAGATAAGACTTGCAATGCCTCCACTTACCAAACTGCAAGCATTTGCAGTAAGACCCAAAGGGACTTCATCAAAGCACGAAAGGACACACTGAAAAATGTTGCTGCGTGTCCTTTTCTCACAATCTTTCTCGTATGGAATGCCTAGGAAGGGAGCTGTACCTGTTCTGTTCAACACCGCCTGCTGCTCTTCACCGTGACACCGGTAACGACTCTTGTGTGGGGCTCCTCTGTCACACAGATCTGCATGCCAACCAACACACAGACACCTACCAGAAAACACTGTACTTCTGGTTCTCCCAGCTGGGTAATACCAATAAACCATTAAAAGTTATGAGGCTGGAGATCTTCCCAACATGTACAGAAAAACAGGAACAAAATAGCCCCCTCACAGATTTGAAAGTATAATGAGTACAACTGCCCCACGTTCTTCGAATTACAGCACAAGCCTCTATAAAAACCATTTGTAAGGCAATTTCATGTTTAAAACACAATACTATTGCAACAACTGTTGTAACTAAGTATTAACAAACTTCTAGCAATGCTTTCCTGACATAAATTACAACACAATTTTTACACTGTGTTCCTTTTTAAAACCAGCACTCCCCTCTGAAAAGGACAGCCAAAAATATTCTTCTCTAACACAGTGTACTTTTTTTTTTTAAATCTTATTTCCACATCTGATGAAAACACAGCAACTTGACAAAATTATCTACATTTCATTTTTAATGCATTACAAATAATCCTCAAATCTTCATTGATCAGTAACTGTTTCAATTTTTAATGTGAGTTGGAAGGAAAGGAAAAAAGGGAAAAAAATTACAATCATGTGTTCCTACTTCACAAAAGACTATCAAGAAAGTCCAGACAGAAAATAACTTTCTAGAAGGCTACTGTGATATCATTCAAAAAAAAAAAATAGGGAAGAATGGAAGTTTGCCGTTGAAGGGATAAAGAGATCAACATTTTCTTCTTCAGAGCACTGTGTTCTTCTCCAAGGAAGCAGTTAACATACCAACCTGCTGCTGTGAGGGTAGCAAAATGCAATGAAAAGCTGCAGCCAGTTCACATTACTATAGTCTCAGCTCTGAAAGTAGATTGTGACAGTGCAGAGTATCAGACCAATTCCACAAGCTTATGCCGTATGTTCCTGTTCACCAAATCTTCACCTCTACTCCCAATGAAGAAACCAATATGATTCAGCAGAGGACATGGAACTGTAAGTCAGGATTCCCGCCATGGCACATGTTCATAAAAGATCTTTACTGATAGTCATGTCAAAGGTTTCAGTCTGTATGAAATCACTGAAGGAGAATTATAAGCAAAAGTGAAGAAGAGGAGCCTTTTGCACCAAAAGGAAACATAGAAAATGCATCTCAAACACAAGTCTATGAGCTAGAAGAAAGTATGATGGGAAAAACCAATATAGAAAAATGAAACCCAAAGTTTTAGGATTAGGAGACTGCTATGAGTTTGCAAAAAAGGAATCTGGCCATTTGTGCAGACAGGATGAGTGGAATACCTAGAGACCATCATATTTAAGTAAAAAGGAGAGGAAGAAGACTGCAGGAGCAAACCAGGTTTCACAGGAGCACTGTGATTGTGAAGAATGGCTATCGCTGGGGGAATCTGTGTACAGATAATTATTTCAGGAAGAGTTACACTGTGTTACAGTGCTCATTGCACAGACTGGATTGCTGCTGCAATGCAGCATTGTGTTCTTTGGCGGAAATAGGAATCCGCACCATAGCCTTTTTGCCTAGTCAAGCCCATTTCTATCCGTGGACTGAAGCAGCCATTATGCTGCTCTTCAGCGTGAACTACATGATCCAGCATTTTGCCCTACCCAGTTTAATACAGCCTGTCAGTAATAGATAGAGATTCAATAGGTGCTTAGCTCAATTGCAATTAAGGATAATTATATTCTATACAATTAAACTTGCATTAGCATGTCTCAGGAAACATCACTGAAGAATGCAGAGAAATCTGTTACACGTACGTGACATTGTAAAGAAGTAAGAGTTCTGTGGGCTACAGGAGCCTTGTAAGCATTAGAAAAAGTTTTTATTCTGGTGTCTGTACAATGGAATCATTTATACTATAGCAAAACTATTTAAAAATGCAAGACTAAATTCACACCTGCTGCAGATACAGGTAGTTATACAGAGTTCAGTGATACTGCATGTGTTTCATACTGCTGGGAAATTTTTTCTCTGTTCCTACAAAATTTTGTTCCTGGCCCAATCTTACAACAAAACCCTGCACAGACTCAAATGCAGACAATTTCTGGTCCAGAGTAGTCTCCCTAAACTTTAGTTACAGGAGACTACTTTCTACTATTACAAAACAAGCACAATAAATCGACAAAAATAGCAATGTTTCTTTCTCAGGATTGTTCATTTTCAACAGACTTATCTTAACAGCTTGTATGACTACTTCCAAATCACTGGCCCAACTGGTCTTGCTACCTAGAGCTCTTAAATATCATTTTTTCCTTTTCATTGCAAATAATCTCTAAATAATTTATTATTTGCCTTACCGTAGTTTCTCACTTCTGCTTTCACAGATTTCTCAGTATTTTGTTCTCACAAATCAACTTCACTGAAATACTTCACAGACTACAGCATGAGCTAACTGTAACCTCCTACTCAAATGGAGAAAATGTAACACTTATTAATCACTATCTTCCTATGTGTACTTTATTGCATTAACATATTTAGTAGTTAGCACTCCTTCAGCTGAAGCCAAGCGAAGTAATCCCAGCAATTCTGAAAAAACTTTACCCCTGGTTGGTCAAACTCAAAAGGTGCAACTACAGGCAACTTGAAACAAAATCTCCATATTCTAAGTTCTCTATATGAGATACAAGAGAACCATGAGCTTATTGTACAACTTACCATGCTTCTCGGAAGTCAGAGGATATAAAAGTGTATTTATTATTTCCTTAAAGTACTAAAGTTATTTAAGTTGCAAAATCAATTACAGAAAATTAGACACTGACAGATACATAGGTGCCCTGAGACCCTAATTCTTTGACCTCCGTGCTTTAGAATGGAACAATCAAGTTGTCCTCGGGAAGAATTTATGTGATTACTTCTTCCTCTGTTTTTTATGCATAAGCAAAAAGCTGAACTGATCATAGATGGGTTGGTGGAAATCTTACTTCTCCTCACATCTGATTATTTAACTTCATTACATCAATCATGCTTTGAAGTTATGTTACAATAAATCCCTATGTCTTCAAAAATAAAATTAATCCCAATTCCACTATAGAAAATCAAACACTGTAAATTTCCTATTACAGTTTCTATCCCTTCTCCATTTTGGCTTAAGGAGAGCATGCTGAATTATTAATACTGCAGTACGCATTTCTGACACTTGAAATGCAAAAATATCATTTGCCAGCAGCAAGAAACTGTTTTCCCAAAGTGGGAAATAGACTACTGGCACCACGACTCAAGGCACTGTTGTCCACAACTTTACACAAACTTTTTCCATGCTTTCTCCCATACAAACAAGGAATCCCTAGCCTTAAGAGTGAAGAATAAGAATGCAGAGCTCTGTTTCAGCGTAGGCTTACAGGAAGCTCAGCCCAGTTATTGCCAGTGCATAATGCAACCATTCTGGCAGTTACCATTGCACTTTCACACGACTTTGTACAGGCTTGCCAGGATTTGTGCTTCCAGCATTTCAGTAGATAGCACCTGGTTGTCATTTGTCAATGATACCTTTTTCCTAAATTATTTGAAGACATTTCCTGAGTAATGGCAAGGTTACTTTGAATCAATTCTCAAGGAAGAATAGAGTTGCTCAAGTTTTATCAGCCACCTGCTTATATGTCAGTTATTCTGCAACTGAGAATTCAGAGATCTTTAAAGATGGAAAAGCTGCTACCATTGCTATGCTGATGTATAACATTTGGGACTGAAAACTGTTCTTCCAAAATCAAAAGGTATTTTGTCTTTTAATTAAGAACATTATTCCTTGAGATGAGTGGAATGGTCAGTGCAATGGAAAGTAGCTTGGAAAACAGGAGAATGTTGTGTACGCTTCTGGTACACTACTCTAGAGAATTTAAAAAAAACCCAAAACTTTTCAAGAAGATTCTACCACAAATACTTCCCAAGTGATGTAATTCCACATCACTTGACCAGCAACTTCTCCAATAGATCTTAACAATGTAATTTACATCAAAAGGAATAGCTGTAATTAGTAGATTGTGTTTCTGAATAACCTGTGGGGTTTTTTTCTGACAAATTCAGCATTTTTAAAGTCTTGTGCGTACATTTCTTTTCCAATAGGAAAAGAAAAAAACAAGCTGTAAGAATGACAAGACTTGAAAGGTCAACAGGATCAGATTATGCTGTAAAACTAGTTTCAAGATGCCTCAGCAGTTTCACACACTCAGTTTTCAGTACTGGTGACACATCTGAACAGCTATAAAATGGTTTGTATTTTCATGCACAGATCAAAACCAATGGGATTTTTTGTTCTTGAGCTGAGCCCAAAGGGAGTGTCTGATATGCACTAAATGCAGGCTGTAATTCTATCATTATCTTAATATGGTCTATGCGTAAACAAAAATCTTGTATATTAGCCAAGCCAAAATTAAGCAATCTTTCCTAAATAATTTTTACAGTTTGCTTTATAATGTGATGCAGATAATGGCAAATAGATTGCTAAATAGACAGAAACTGAGTATGTTGTCATCATTTTTGAATCAAATGGAGTAAGCTGGACGCATATCCCAGTGTACATGTACATGACATCAGATAACAAAATCTTTACTTCATTTATACTTTTCTTTGGAGGGAGAGAAATTGGATCCGTATCCTGTGGTATGCCACAGTGGCACACTGATGGTGACATACTATTTAAAAATTATTATGCTTATCTTAGAAAACAACACTACAGTAGTGAGCGTGTTATGTAGCGATATTACAGAATATAAAATAGTTGATAAGGATGTAGTCTTTCACAAATAAAACGAAGTGCAATTTACTTAAATAGATCAAATCGCATCACAACCCCTCATGTGTGTCAGGTCAGTGTGACTGTGCAGATATATTTCAATCACCTAATTTACCTCCACAACAAAAGCAAAACCTTGCGAATAAATTCCAGTTCATTCTAACACTAGCAAAATCAGAACAAAACCAGGCAATAGGAGCATAGCAAATAAGAAGGATTAATAAGCAAATCGAAGAGAAAATGAATCTCTAGGAGGAAACTGTAGGTATGAATCTGTGGATATACCGTAGTAGACAGCGGGCTGTAACCATCGAAATCCCGCACAGAAAATAAATCCAAGAGGCACAAAGGTTGGGAGAAGGTCCTCATTACCATACCCACCCAAACATGGCTGACACCGGGGCGCACCAGCCCCCGGCCGCCGGGGTTGCCCCCGCCTTCCCGGGGCGAGAGACGCGGGTGGCGCGGCGCTGGGAGGCACCGTGCGGCCCCGCCGGGCGACGCCCACGCTCCGCGGCAACAATGCAGCCCCCGGGCCCGGCTCTTGACCCGCTGCGCCTCTGCCCCCGGCACACGGTGGCGATGGGCGCCCGCGGGCAGCTCCCCGCGCTTCCCGGCTCCGTCAGCGGCCGGCACAGCCACATTCGCCCTGTTCTCCCCGAGCCTGGGGTCGTCCACGCGGCGCGGCGCATCACCGCGGCTCCCGGGATGGAGACAGCCCGTGCCCGCGCTCCTCCCGAAACACGCGCTACACATGCGTTTGAGATGTTTTACGCAACACATGGGAGATGAATGAAATTTCTTTCACTCGGAAAAGGATGTAAGTTCCTCACCCTTCACCGTAGCAACAATAACAATTAAAAAAGCCCCGTGCATCCTTTTAACCCACCGCCGAGTTAGAACATACGGGGGCTGCAAACGGCCGCTCGCTATTGTTTCCCGAGGGGCCGGCTCGCTCCCCGCCAGCGAGAGGCTGGCGCCAGGGTGAAGGCGGCCTCTCCGGGTGGGCTGGGGGGATCCCCCTGACCCGCAGGAAGGCGGCCACCGGGCGGAGAGGAGCCCCCCACACATCCTGCTCCTTCCCGCCCGGCGACACACGCGAGGCGGCGGGGCGGCCACGCTCTCCCCGCGGCCCCAGCTGCACGGCAGGGCTGGGAAAGCGCGGGCCGCCCCGCCCGCCAGCCCCGCGCACCCACGCGCAGCGCTCGGCGCCGTGCCCC